>BPTQ01000008.1:196838347-196997803 GCA_019973895.1 Chrysanthemum seticuspe | reverse complement strand
GTCACGTTGTGCTAGTCTTTCAACTTTCGGGTTTAGAGAGTTAATTTCCCAGTTTGCTTGTTATACTGTCCGAGGGTTTACGGAGGAGGGAATCTAAGAGTCTTAAGAGTTTGCAAAACATTCTATATTGAAAAGTGTACGTGTAGTTTGGTATTGTGTTTCATCGTATATCTACCTTAAGATCTCTCTCTTTCAATCTCCAAATCCCTTGAATCACTCTCTTTCACTTTCTATAATAATACTCGAGGTTGAGAGATGGAACCTTCCATCTCTCATAAATATCAGAATGTATTGAGCGGTGTGAAACCCGACACCTAGTCCGTATGTCACCCATTTCTGGGCAGGCAGGAGGTGCCACAATGAATTGATTTATGATGAATTGAATTTTCTTGATGCTGATGCTCGAAAGATTGCTAATGTATATGAACTCCACGATCCACAGCCCAAAGTGTGGCGAGTTATGTAAGACTATAAATACTCTCTACCTTCCAAGGTAGAGAGTTGGAGCTCATAATAATATCTTTCACTTTCTCTCACTAAGTTCCCTAAACCTCTAACTTTCTCTCTCTAGAATTCCATCTATATGCTACTTTGTGTTATGGTTTGATGTGCATGTGAAAAGTTATATCTTACAAAACGTTTGAGAATTCTGAGAATCTAAGGGAGGAGGCATTTGGGAGCCTGTCATATTGTTCGTTTGACCCTTTAATTGAGAGATTTGGGCTTTCAACTTTCTGATCGTGTTGCACTGAGCTTGAATCTGTTCATCACGTTTGTTAATTTGAAAAACTGCATCAAACTCTGGAGCATCTGATGGTGTCTTGATATTTGAAGTTTTGACATTTTCTTTAAGATGTTGATATTTTAGTTGTAAATTAAAATGCTCAACTTCTAGTTTAGAAAAATGTTTAACCAAATTGTCGTGATCATCCAGTTCAATTTTCTCGTTTAGTTTAGAATTAGATTTTTCAAGCTCAATGACACGATCATGGGAGACTTTCAGGGCAACAGATAGTTCATGAAATTTGGAAGCATTAATAGAGCAATTTGAAGCAGTGAAAAAAATATCTTGAGCAACACATTCAGTAATAAGAGTCTCATTTAAGGTATGCAAGTTCTTCCTCTCAATCTCATTATATTTTAGTGCACGCTCATAATCACTAACTTCAACTATCATTGCATCAAATTCCTTTTCCATTCCCTTGATATCAGTTTCTATCCCCTTTTTAAGACTCTCAAAGTGATCTTTCAGAAGTTTAAAGAAAGGCATGACCTCAGTTAAATAACATTCTTTCATTTGCTCAAAACCCCTTTCTCCTTCCGTTATACCAGTGGGTGTGATCCTTTTCTTGCAAGTTTTCTCAAAATCAACAAATAGTTGAAATATAACATATTGGCTAATTAATGTCTTGCTTTTATTGGCAATTGTTCTAGGAACAAGATGCATTGGTGTATTAGGAGGATACACAGTCGCTCTAGGCATTTTCCATAGGGGAGGGTTTGTTTCAACAATATTTTCAGCTTTCTGCTTATCTAAATCTTTTTTCCAGAAAACTTGTTCGGGAGTCAACAATATCTGAGGCTTAAACATGTTCAAGGAAATCCAGTTTTCCTTCTTGTAGTCATGGGGAGTGATAATTTTTTTTTCTTTGTATTTAGGATCATCTAATTTTTTGTTCATCCTTTCCCTAGTGACTTCATCTGATTTCTTATCTTCCTCAGTGCACTCAACGCAACTAGGTTTCTGTCTAGGTTTAAGAATCTCATTGCCATCATAGATCACACTTTGAGCTGCTTTTGCTATCTTTCCGTACTCAGGGTTGGGTTTATCTATAATGGGAACACTATGCTTATCGCTTAGAACTCTATGTTTAGTGACCATGTGAGCAGTCTGAATGGTGTTTCCTTGTATGTACAACTTGTTTTCAAGCTTGTTTTTCAAAGTTTTCAGATTAGAAAAGTCTCTCAAGAGTTTTGATTCCTTTGCATTAAATTTTTGCTTAAGCATTTTCACATTTTCTTGAAGTTCTTGTTTTTGCTTAGCTGTTTTAGAAAGTTTTTCTTGCAAGGAATTTAATTCTTGTTTCAATACTTCTTATCTAAAATTACTTTTTCTAATGACTGTACGCACTTGGTCATCCATTTCCTGCTCACGAGTGGTCAACTCAAATTTTGCACGTTGTTCATAAATAGCAACACGTTCTTTATAGGCACTTAGTTCAGAAATTACAGAATCATCAGGGGCACATGCAGTGTATTCATCAAAAACATAGTCATTGTTGACTGCAGAAGATGCATCACTTGGTACACCTTCACTTTCACTTTGTTTCACGTATTGATCATATGGGATAATGTTGATATTACCCATATTTTCAATATTTGATTCAATAGTTTCAGTTGATTGTACTTTGTCATGCATCTGTTGCACATCAGCATTATCATATAGTTTTAATACCTCTGAGATGAGTTTGTCATGGGATGGGCCAGCTAGTGGTGAAGAAGAGACCTTGGGAGAAACCATTGGAGAGATGCTAGCCATAAAAATTGTGTGTGCCGTAGGTCCATCATCCACATCAGAGTCGTATGCATCACAATCAGCGACTTGAAAGGCATTCTGATGATTGTGACCTATCTCCTGAATAGGCTGCTCATCCACATCTGCATCATAGGTCTTGGCATTGCCCTCAGCTAGAAACAGCAATTCCTCTTCATCCAAAGCAGCACCATTGTCCTGAGCTTGTACAAGCAGCATCTTATCTCTGAAGTAATCAGCATTCTGTGGACGCTTTGGAGATGTGCAATTTCTTGCAATGTGTCCCTCACCACCACAATTATAGCATTTGATCGGCTTAGCTTGACCTTGGTTACCATTCCTTCCTCGAGTCTGATTGCCAACATAACCTCTACCAGCTCCACCTCTTCCCTGATCATACTGTCTTTCCTGAACTGGTTGCACCACGATCCTTCCATCTTTAACAGTGGCTTGATTGTGTGGGTTAGATGCTGATCTGAGGTTGTTGTTGGTTTGTGGGAGAGAATTCATGTTTTGACTAATCAGAAGAGCTAGTTGATTAATGAAGTTACCCACGTGTGCATCAGCATCAGCTTGTTTGAACATAGGATCAGGAATGAGTTTGTGATTACCATTACCCAAGGGTATGACTTGTGATGCTTTGGTTGTGATTCCGATGTTTGAGTAGAAGGCAGTTGAGTCATTAGACGAGCTTGTCTCTCCCTGGTTGGTTTTGAACTGATTGAGAATCAATTTTTCAAACATAGCATGTCTCTCATTCTGAAGGAGGAAGGCATAGAGTTGCTCATAGTTTGTATTCTTCAATCCTTTAGTGAGCTTCACAGCGGTGACAAACTTGTGCCATTCGGGATTCATGTTGTTCACAAATTTTGAGTTCAGCTGAATGTTAGGCATAGTCATTCTGATGTTCCTCATGTCATTCACTAACTTATGAAATCTCACATAGTACTCATAGACATTCTCATTTGGTTTCATCTTGAAGTGTTCAAATTCGTCATAGAGTTGGGATTCTCTGTCTTCAATAGTTAATTCTGAACCTGAGAGAAGCATCTTAACATTATCCCAAACTGCCTTTGCATCGGTGTTGTGATTGATCAGCTTGTAGATGTCTTTAGGAAGACCTTGAAGAACAATGTTTGAAGCCCTGATATCTGCATCGAATCTCTTTTTCTCCTTATCATCAAGCTCATCATACATTTTAGGTCTGTCCATTCCGTAAATAGGAGTTCCATCTTCATTAGTATCAAGTATGTCTCTAGTCGTCTCGACTCGATATGGTCCTTCATCAATGGATTTGAGAATGTTGACACCATTTTCCTTTCCAAGGCAGTACAATCTGATTCGTTGAGCCCAAGAATCGTAGTCAGTTCTGTCAAGCATGGGTGGACGAGTATCTGAGCCAGCAGCTTGAACATCCTCGGCAACAGTGGAGATGATAGTAGGAACGTTGGTAGACATGTTAACAGATTATACGGGATTTTATAACTCTATGATTAAACCGGGAAATAGATTCTTTCACGGGATTTTACTAAATCAAGAGAAAACCGTAAACATTCACCCAAGTCGCTAGAAGATAATGCACCAAGTCGCTAACACCTAATTCGTTACACCACTAAGTCGCTAGAGTCCCAAGTCGCTAGACAAATGCAAGTCGCTAAGTAGTAACTCGCTAAGCTTCAAGTCGCTAGCAAAATTTTGGCAGCAATTCGCTACTCAAGTCGCTAAAGATACAAGTCGCTAAAGAGCAACTCGCTACAGACCAAGTCGCTACCACTAAGTCGCTACCTGTGGTGGAAAGTCCACTACTTGTACTTTAAGTCGATAGTTCTAAGTCGCTAGGTCTAAAACTGTAACTCACTACAAATTTGTAAAGCAAGTCGCTACGAAGAAAGTATTCCGTGTGTTAAGTCGCTAGCAAGAAAAAACCACATAAACATCACTTTTCAATCCAAAAACAACCCAACTTAGATGATTCAAGCTTACCAAATGAAAACCTAAACACTTGTGATGATTCTAAACATAAAAGTACTAACAAAATCCAAACTTTAACACAAGAAATCAACCAAATGATGCACAAACCACTAAACTTTTTCAAACTCAAAAACCACCTAAAAACCACTAGAAATCCAAAGATGTGCAAGATATGATCTAACCATGGCTCTGATACCAATTGTTAGATATTAGTTTTCACATACACATCAAACCATAACAACAAGGTGGCGAATAAGTGGAATTCTAGAGAGAGAAAGTTAGAGGTTTAGGGAACTTTAGTGAGAGAAAGAAAATTCTTATTATGAGCTCCAACTCTCTACCTTGGAAGGTAGAGAGTATTTATAGTCTTACATAAATCGCCACACATCGGGCTGTGGATCAGGCATACAGTGGGTAAAGACCCGTCCGTCCTCCACGGTGTTACTTAACTAAATACTACTTAACATAAAATAACTACGACTACGAGCTTTCTAACGATTACATATACTTGAGGTGACCGACTCTTTAATACCTGGAATTTCTAATTCCTAACATTTATTGTTGAACTATAAGCATTTCAGAAACTCAAACATATGAAAACCTTTTGTGTTTAAACACTAAGCATTACCACACAAGTTAAAATGATACAAGTGTCTCACAAATAAATCATTCTTCAAACATTACCATTTAGGGTCATAAACGGAATATATTATCTAAGACTTGCCATATTATATCTAGGTTTCGTGTTGAAGCCGTTGTCATATCGTACTTGCTATTGTTGTGCATTTCCTAACCATATCGCTAAGGTGAGTTTCATAGCCTCTACTTTTACTTGTTTTATAACTGTTTTGGGGGAAGATACATGCTCGTTTTCACTTAAACTAAATGCTTATTTTACCTGAACAAGTGAATCGTTTACTAAAACTATGTTGAATGATTGAATGCATTATGTGTTTACTTGCCAATTTCTTGATTACTTAGATGCATTCTAGTGTAAAGTTAATGCATGCTTTTACATATGGACACAAGTATTTGAAACTGTTATGCCTGTATGACCGAGTAAACTGGTCACATGACCGATTGTACTGGTTGCATTTGCTATGTACATACATGACCGAATGAACGGGTCACATTGCCGAGTGAACTGGTAACATGACCGAGTGAACTGGTCACATAATGAAATGAACTAGATACCAAATCTTGTGGTCCATAAAACTTTTACAAATAAAAACCTATGAACTCACCAGCGTAAGCTGACCCCTTTTAGCATGTATCTTCAGGTTTTGAAGTGATAGCTTATCTTTGGAGGCGCAAGGCAAAGGCATGGCATGGTCATAGACGACTCTGATTTATGTATTGGGACCACCTTTTTATAATGGGCCATTTTCCGCACTAATCAATAATGTAAACATTGTTTTTAAGAATGAATACAAGTTTATTTATGAAAAACCAATTGTTCTATGCTTATGTTGTGATACCAATTTAGTAGAATCCCAATACTTGTGTGCTTCCGCTGAGCCATTTTGGGGGTGTTACAAATTCCCCCCTGAAACATAAGACTCCTTGCTACATTAAGCAAGTGTCTATGTTTCCTTTCAGCAATCCCATTTTGCTGAGGTGTATGAGCACAAGAAGTTTGATGTATTATACCAAGCTCAGAAAAAATATGATGCATTTTTTTATTCACAAATTCAGTTCCATTTTCAGACCTTACAATTTTAATTTTTGAATTAAACTGATTGGAAAACATGTTTATAAATGTCACAAAAACATCAAAAACTTCATCTTTAGTTTTAACTAAATATACCCATACAGCCCTAGAGAAATCATTAACAACAGTCAAGAAATATCTATACCCTTCTGTCACACCCTCGCCGGAGGCGGAAACACGAGGTGTAACGGAAAGGAACATAAGCACAAGATAATAGAACATACCAACGTTAAGATTAAAAAGAAATAGTACACCATTACAATACCAGTTTAGCCGACATCGGCAAATATATTACAAAGTTTAGATTCCAAAATATTGCATTTTATTACATAACGATTTGTAGTGACAAGTGAAAACTTCATTATGCAAGACCTGGTAGAAAAAGCTTACTAACGATCACCTGAAATGCATGAGAGAAAAACGGGTCAACTATGAAAATAGTTGGTGAGTATACACGTTTCGTAAAATAAGAAAACTCGTAAGAGAGAGTTAAAGGTTTCGGTCATCGTAAATAGTCCACAAAGCAAAGGCATTGTAAATCCACTCAGTTCCAAGTTCCGCCCATACAAAACTTGCAACCTGTGTGTTCACAACCCATTGCACAAAATATAGCGTGTCAAGTAGTCAAGTATAAATGGTCATAATAGTTCACAATATATAGTACCACGTATATAATAATGTATGCCAGGCAAAGCCCCTAGAATAAATAATATGCGTCCCGTAACATAGTGGACGAGAGGTTGGCCGACCTCTAATAGCGCTATGCATACTACCTACTAATAGGAGACTAACAATGTGAATGTACGAACAGTACATCATACAACTATTAATATACAACTAAGAACACTCCGAACATGGGAGAATTTGCACTACTCCGAACAAGGGAGACTTAGATTGAAAATGCTCCGTTCCCATAAGGAGACATTCTGCTCCGGACCGGGGAGGCTTAAGGTTGCTCCACCAATAAGGCGAGACTTTTAGGGTCATAGCAAGTACAGTTCAATAAGATCAAACAAGTCATAGGTTCGTAATTATGTTTAAGGGTTTGCTTTGAGTTCACAAGTTCTAGTCAAACAAGTTAATAAAAGTAGTAATCAATTTAGCTCAAGAATGGTTCATGCATTTCGCCCCAAAATATAGTAAAAACGGTAAAAAGGGGAATGTGATTACTCACCTGTTGCAATAATTATGATGACAGAGTGGATGTACAGAAATGAGACGCAACACTCTAACCGCGACCTATTAGGAATGACATGCTCTAATATAAGTCATGAAACAATGTCGTGCATGCAAACTCATATGATATCCATACCACTTGTACACCTTTGAAATATAAAGTTTATCGTCGAAAAATAATCTTAAAGTCTTGACAATTTATAAATTACTTTACAAGTATTTATGTTGAAACGATATCATACGATAATCATTTAGTGATTTATTATGAAATTATAACTTTTCGTCGTAAAATAATGTCGTTGAAATTTTCATGAAAGTGACTAAGTAGCCTTGAAAAGCTAGTCGTAAAATGGTGCACATCGAGTGTTAGGAAACAAACTCAATGGTTTTGGGAAGCTTGCATCATTATCTCAAAGTTTTAGCATTTAAGTTTTCATCCTAGAGGTCTCGATCATGGAGAAAAATATAGGTAAAGTATGGTACTTGTGTCCAAAATATTGTTTAAGGGTGGTTTTCGGCAAAGTTTAAGTGACCGTATTTTATTCATTACAACTCCGCTTGACGAACGGTTGGACATTTTGGAAAATATGCTAGGCGAACTTACTTTTACTAGAAGACATCATGTTATAAAAAGTATTACATCCTTGTTAAAAACGACCCTCAACATGGTCTTTCGTTGCCGTAGTATATGTCTAATAGAAATATATTAATTTGCTTATATAATAAAGTTACGGCAACTTTGTTTAACGCGTGTAATTTAATCGTTACAAGTCCGTTTTCTACGTTTTATATGTCCTTAGCTTCGTATCAAAGTATACTAATATATTTTTGATAATTCGAAATAATTTATAACGCCTAAGCCTCATTTTTGACTCGTATAAAATAGACGTAACATGCTGAAATTTTCAGAATTTATAGTTTTCGTCGCTTAACTTGAAAAATTCATAACTTCTTCGTTATAGCTCCGTTTTAATCCGTTCAAGCGGCCACGTTTTCGTTTTAAAGTGTATTTTCTAAATATCTAGGCCAAAAATTTTTATTCACTGTCGAGATTTCCAGATTTCGAAAATAAGGACAGACCCTCTAGAAAACTTGTCGAAATGAGTTTTTCTCGTGCCAAACCTATTCTAATCCATTCAAAACAACTCCGAAGCTATTCTAATCCTACCATACACCTTCTTAGGGTGTCATGGGTTCCTAGACATCGCCAAGAGTGATATATTACAAGGAATAATTATAGGATGACATATTTATATATAACTCTTAAAAACAATGTAAAAGTGGTATAAACATCCATAAGTCTTGCATATTTAACTCAAATATGATGTAATGAATATGAAATAAATATGAAAGATAAAAAAAAATGGACATGAGATGCTTACTAGTTAACTTGATGAGGTTTATGATCAAAGGTTTTATCCTAATCACCCAAGGTTTTTATTTCACAACCTTAATCAAGAGTGATACTAGTGTATAAATAACTTGATTAGAGAAAAATTATGAACTCCTTCTTGATCCCTTGGTATGGCCGGTTATGGTGCTAGAGAGAAGAAGAGGATGTTTGAGTTTTACACTTAATGATATTGAGTATCTATGTGTAGTTTAAGAGTAAAATACATTATACTTACAAGATATTTTGTAAAATCTTAGTGAGTCATCCCCCTTGTGTCGACAAGGGGGTAATTTGTTTAATGTTTATGTTATTATTATTTTTTTTTAAAAGGTATAAGTATAAGTAAATGTAGATTAAGATGTATACTTGTAAGTTTAGTTAAGTAATTAAGTGTACATTTAAGCTTGTAAAGTAGCGTTAATTAAAAATAAATTTTAACGGGTCAAAATAAAACATATTGAAGTCATAAAAATTATAAAAATACATTTCTTGCAAAATTTGAGTGAAATAATAATTATCGTGTAGTATTTAAGAAAACCGTCGTAATTTTATCAATATAACAATTTATATACAAAAATAAATTTAAAACACCGGGTAAACTAATAATACAATTTTTATGTTCTTAAATTGAGTATAAAAATATATCAGGATAAGTTTTGTGAAGTGTCGGATCAATTGTTCAAAATAAAAGATCGTACGATAGCGTTCATTTAAAAGAAATATATACGTTAATGAAATACAAATTTGAAAAATGACCGGAAATTGAGAATTGTGACACCTTCTCTGCTAGTGACTCTGTATGGACCCCATAAGTCAAGGTAAACAAGTTCACCCAAAATCTCTGACTTATGGTCAGACAAAGGAAAAGGCTCCCTTGTTTGTTTAGCCCTATGACAGATTTCACAAACAGGCACAGAAGTATTCTTGGAGAAACCAAGATCAGTTTGGAGAACATTCAAGACTGGATCAGCAAGGTGACACAGTCTATTATGCCACACAAACTTAGACACATTATGAGACATAATCAGGCTACAATTACTCACAGAATCAACAGGTTGCATATCAAACAGATACAGACCATCAGACTGGCTACCAGTCCCCAAGACATTCTCCCTTTTCAAGTCCTGAATATAACATTTATCCTCATCAAAACCAACAAACATTTTGCTATCTCTGATCAGTTTATTAACAGATAATAGACTAACACAATAACCATGCACAACAAGAACATCATATAAAATCACATTATTAGTGAGCTTAAGATTCCCAACATGACTAATAGTAGCAAGAGTGCCATTAGGATGACCAACAGTAATATGTAAACTAGATATATCAGCAATGTTAAACATTCCTTTAGTAGAAACAATAAGATGCTGATTAGCACTAGAATCAATGATCCATCCCAATGTCAAACTCTTAACAATAAGACTAGAATTAGCAAAATAATATTTAGAGAAATTCATATTAAACCAAACATTATGATTATAGAATGAAGCCCTACCTGCCATGTTGGCATGTATGCTTCCAGTAGAAGAATCATTAATCAAAGACAAAAGTTTCTTCATCTGTTCAGAAGTAAAACCAGAAGAAGTGCTAGTAGAAGAAGATTTGTCAATTGGTTTTGACTCAACATTAGCATTAAATGTTTGTTTAAAACCATTTTGCTTAAAAGAACCATTTGGTTTAGAAAAACCAGGAGGAAAACCAATTATTTCATAACATCTTTCAATAGTATGTCCAATTTTACCACAGTTTTTGCAATTTATATTAGGATTAGGACCTCTATTAATAGTGTTATTATTATTAGTAGTACTTCTAGTGTTACTATTATTATCATTATTATTAAATCCTCTTCTATTGTTATTAAAACTCTTAACAACAAAAGAAGAAGCATTCGGTTTAGACTCAGTAACACCGGAAGACTCAGGAACACCCCTATGAGACTCCTCTCTAGAAACAGTAATATAAGCATCTTGAACCTCTGGGAGAGGATCCCTAGTCAACAAAGAAGTTCTAACAGGTTGATAACAATCATCCAAACCCATAAGAAACTGCATTAATCTCAATAGTTGCTTATGCAACACCAATTCTTCACTAGCAGCACAAGAACACTTAACTTCACAAACACATATAGGCAACTTAGTTAAAGCATCAAGTTCTCTCCACAAAGAGTTATGATCACGTATGACCCCCCCGGCACAAGTACGGTCCAGCCGCGGACTTAGTACTAGCATGTAATACTTCCGGCACCCACATACGCCGGTCGCGGACTAAATACATAACCCGGCAATGGCCACCAAGCCATTCCGCGGACAGTAGACGCGCCCGAACAAGAACACAACCGCGCCCTATGTAAAGGGTAAGGAATCTTCCCTAGGTCGGAGGTACTGCAACCTGCAGTCCCCAAAAAGGGAAAGCGGGACAACTCCCGCCCAAAAACATCACCATCACAGCAAGCAGACAAGCTTTGCAGCTGACTTACGTCACCAACTGTCTCTCTCAAGACCCGTGACCTTGAGAACACGACAGAAAGGTCAACCATATAAATAAGAGGTCTCACCTCTACTCAAACGGTAACATACACACACTCTCTCTCTCTAGAATTCACTTCATCTCTCTAAAACAACCACTTACTCTCACGCCGGAGGTTGACTGCGGAACCCCGTTCCGCGGTGAGACTAACGGCGTTGGTTTTCTTAGCAGCTAGCAATCGAAGATTTCACTTAATACAAGATCTATTCTCCGAAGAGTTAGCTTAAACTAATCCTCGTAGGAGAAGCGCCCAGATTTGTATTAACAAGTTGGCGCCATCCGTGGGACCGGTAACACAACTGCGTCTCCCTAAAAAAAAAAAAAAAAAAAAAAAAAAACACGAATGAGCAATCTGGCAGAAAACCCTTCCCCGTCCCCTGAGCCGTCCACGGTCAGAAACACGGGGGGGGGGGGGGGGGAACGAGACAGTGCAAAATGCAGAGAAACACCACCCTAATGCCGCGACAGACGCGTCAATAAGGGAGTTCTGCGAAAAGCACTACCATCAGATCTTGCCCTTTATGGCAGAAAAGGTCCATCAGGAAAAACTGGACCGAGTCAAAACCCGTCTAGATTTCAATGATGAGACTAGAAATGAAAGATCTCGAGAACACGCTCGGAATACTCGGTCAGATCAGGAAAGAAAAAGGGCACCTAAAAGGAGGCGCGAGGCCAGCCCCAGTGTTAGGTCAGACCCTTCGGAGTACTCCAAGTCGAGGAGTGTTTTCTCGAGACTCAACAGCCGAGATAATGGGTGTTCTAGAGAAAAGAGCCAGCGGGAAACCAAAAGGCCACGACCAGATGTCTTCTCGAGACTGGAAAAGGAACGTCCACACGTATCCACAAGACTTGGTGACCGAAAACCGAGTGTATTTTCCAGACTCCAGTCAAAAGTTACCCCCAGTAGGCAATACAGAAGAGAAACTGAGAAGCAAAGACACCAGAGAAGCTGGAGTGTTACCCGCGGCAGTACTGCCCACTCGAAGTCGGGCGGAGGAGAACCATATCACTCATGCCGCAGTCGAACAAAGGAAGTATCCACCCCGGAGAGCGGGGAAAGCACCGGAGGACACCGGAGGTCCACCCCGAAAAGCAAGAAGCGGGACGATGACGACCTCTATTCCCCGTATGACGTGGCTGACACAGACCCCTTCACCCGTCGCATACGGAATTTTGAGTTCCCGGACAGAACAAGAATGCCAGCTCACATCAAAACATACGATGGGACAGGAGATCCGGAGGATCATTTGAAGATCTTCCAGACCGCGGCAAAAGTGGAAAGATGGGCCATGCCCACATGGTGCCACATGTTTAACTCCACCCTCGTTGGTCACGCCCGCGGCTGGTTTGATGAGCTAAGTCCGGAAAGCATCGACAGTTTTGAGGAATTGAGGTCACGCTTTCTCTCGTACTTCCTACAGCAGAAGAAGTATACGAAAGACCCTGTTGAATTGCACCATATAAAGCAGCGAGAAGGGGAATCCACAGAGGCATTCGTGGAACGCTTCAAGACAGAGAGCATGTATGTGAAGGGAGCCCCAGAGTGCATGAGAGTGTCTGGCTTCATGCACGGAATAACAAACCTGGAACTAATCAAACGGCTCAATGACAACATCCCCCAGTCGCAGGATGAAATGTGGAAGGTTGTGAAGGCATTCCTCAGAGGTGAGGTAGCCGCAGCCAACCAGTCAAAGAAGAAACACCCCCAGTGGAGGAACCAGGACCAAGGACAAAAAAGCATCCAGATCTCCGAACGGAAAGGAGAGTTTAGGAACCGCTCAAGGCCGGAGAGGAAGAGAGGGGACAGGTTCACACCCCTCACAAAGACACCAAAAGAAATCCTGGCCATGGATACGGTCAAATTCACAGCTCCTCCACCAATGTCCAGCCCAGCCGAGTCTAGAAATAAAGACAAATACTGTGATTTTCACAAGGAAAAGGGGCACAACACGGACGAATGCTATCAGTTGAAGAAACAGATAGAGGAGGCAGTCAGGTCCGGACAGCTCGCACATTTGGTCAAAGAGATCAAGAATGGAGCACAAAAGAATGGTGGTCCCAAGGGAGGAAAGAAAGAGACCGCGGCCAAAGACAAAGCCCATGCCATATACATGGTCAACACTTGGCAGCGTTCGGTCAAACCCAAGCTGGGTCCAGAAGAAGTCTTGAGCATGGAAATATCTTTTCCTCCCATATCCGGTGATGACTGGGATGATCATCCGCTGGTGATCAAGGCGGACGTGGAAGGATGCACAATCCACAGGATGTACGTGGACAATGGAAGCGCCTCAGAAGTCCTGTACGAACATTGCTTCAACAAGCTAAGCCCAGACATCCGCAAAAGGCTAATTCCTGCCACGTCGCCACTGTTGGGTTTTAGTGGAGAACTCTCGTGGCCATTAGGACAGATCCTCCTGGAAGTTACGCTGGGAGATGAGGAGAACTCAGCCAGCGCTTGGATGAATTTCATGGTTGTGTGGTCTCCGTCCCCCTACAATGGAATCATTGGACGTCCGGGGATTAGGCTGTTAAGGATAGTGCCATCCACGGCGCACGGGATGCTAAAATTTCCTACCCAAGGTGGAATTGTGACTCTGCACAGTGACAAGGTGGTCCCGGTTGAATGCAGAATGATCGTTGAACCAGAGCCCGGCCATACAAGTACAGAAGTGAAAGAAGGAGTCGCGGTGGCAATCAACCCAAAGTTCCCAGACCAAACGGTCGCAATAGGGGGCGGGTTAAGCGAGAAAGGAAAGAAGAGCCTCTGCGACCTGCTAAAGAACAACTTGGACATCTTTGCTTGGGAACCTTCTGACATGACCGGAGTCCCGCGGACAATCGCGGAACATAAACTGAATGTCCGGGAATGTTATAGCCCGGTACGACAGAAGAAGAGAGGACAGGCCCCAGAAAGAAACAAAGCAATCAACGAGGACGTCACCAAGCTAGTGGCAGCGGGGATCATGAAGGAAGTACACTACCATGATTGGCTGTCTAACCCCGTACTCGTCAAAAAGAGTGACGGGAGCTGGAGAATATGTGTGGACTTCAAGGATCTAAACAAAGCCTGCCCGAAAGATTGCTACCCCTTGCCGGAAATTGACTGGAAGGTCGAATCCCTTTGCGGATACCCGTTCAAATGCTTTCTTGACGCGTACAAAGGGTATCACCAGATACAGATGGCGGCCGGGGATGAAGAGAAGACAGCGTTTCACACAAACCAAGGCATCTTCTGCTACACAAAAATTCCCTTCGGTCTGAAAAACGCCGGTGCCACATACCAAAGACTTGTGGACAGGGCGTTCGAGAAGCAAATTGGAAGAAACTTGGAAGTGTACGTTGACGATTTAGTAATCAAAAGTCATTCGGAAGAAGAGGTACTCAGGGACATAAATGAAACATTCAAGACCCTAAGGAACATCAATATGAAGCTTAACCCCAAGAAGTGCACATTTGGGGCGGAACAAGGAATGTTTCTAGGTCATGTGGTGAGCAAAGAAGGCATCCGCGCCTGCCCAGACAAGTCTGCGGCCGTAGCCACCCTCAGATCCCCGACTACCAAAAAGGAAGTGCAGTCTCTGAATGGAAAACTAGCCAGTCTCAGTCGCTTCATGTCCAAGTCAGCGGAGAGGTCCATCCCGTTCTTCAGGACATTGAAGAAGTGCATCAAAAAGAGCGACTTCTATTGGACAACAGAGGCGGAGCAAGCATTCAAAGAAATAAAGCAGCACATTGCTAACCTACCAATGGTCATAGCTCCACAGCCAAAGGAAGAACTGATTATGTACCTGGCCGCGTCCCAAGAAGCTGTAAGCGCGGTTTTGTTAGCACAAAGAGAATCAAGGCAACAGCCAGTGTATTTCGTCAGCCGCGCCTTAAAAGGCCCGGAAATGAATTATACTCCAATTGAGAAGCTCGTCCTGGCGCTGGTGTATGCGTCTCGCAGGTTGCGGCGATACTTCCAGGCACATCCGGTCGCGGTGATCACATACCAACCATTAAAGCAGGTCTTGACCAAGACGGAAAAAAGTGGAAGAATGGCCGGGTGGGCAATAGAGCTAGACGAGCATGACATCACCTTCAGACCCCGGACGGCCATAAAGGGACAGATTCTGGCAGACTTCATCGCTGAGATCCCAGATGAAGGAACTCTTGACAAGAAAACAGACCAGCAACAATACTCGGAGCCATGGAGCCTATTCACGGACGGGTCCTCGTGCATAGAAGGGTCCGGAGCAGGCTTAATCCTGACAAGTCCGGAAGGGCAGGAGTTCACCTACGCCCTCCGTTTCGAGTTCGAGGCATCCAACAACGAAGCCGAGTATGAGGCACTAATCGCAGGGCTAAGGATTGCTGAACAAATGCAGGTCAGAGACTTATCCGCAAATGTTGACTCCCGTCTCGTGGCGAACCAGATAAACGGAGCATACGAAGCGAAGGAGGAAAGCATGGTGCGTTACTTGTCGAAGGCCAAAGCACTGATTGCAGGGTTCTGGACGTTCTCAATCAGACAAGTTCCTCGGAGTCAAAACAAGCAGGCTGACGCACTAAGCAAAATAGCATCCACCAGCTTTGTTCACCTGACAAAACAGGTCCTCGTGGAAGTCTTGAAGGAAAAATCCATTGAAGAAAAGGAGGTACTGGCAATTGTGGAAGAGGACGGGGATACGTGGATGACACCCCTGATTGAGTACCTACGGGACGAAATACTACCAGCGGACGACAACAAGGCAAGGAAGCTGCGGATCAAAGCAAGGCAATACGCGTTGAAAGACGGAATCTTGTTCCAGAAATCTTTTCTAGAACCTTGGCTCCGATGTGTAGGCCCCACTCAAGCCAACTACGTGCTGCGAGAAATCCACGAAGGATCGTGTAGCATGCACTCCGGCCCAAGGGCGGTGGTCGCCAAAGCAATTAGATCCGGATACTATTGGCCGACAATGCACAGGGATGCACGCGAGCTAATTCAGAAATGCGAAGATTGCCAAGTCCACCGCCCGGTACCCAAGAATCCGCAACAAAATTTGACCCCACTCACTTCCCCATGGCCTTTTTACAAGTGGGGTAACGACATCTGCGGACCTTTCCCAGAAGGTCCCGGCAAGGTTAAATTCATGATTGTCGCGGTAGACTACTTCACCAAATGGATCGAAGCCAAGCCCTTAGCCTCCATCACAGGAAGGCAAGTAAAGAAGTTTGTTTGGGATAACATAGTCTGCCGCTTCGGCTTGCCGGGAGAGATAGTGTCGGACAACGGAAAGCAGTTCCGTGGCAATCCGTTCAAAGATTGGTGCCAGAAGCTCAACATTAAACAACGGTTTGCGTCGGTGAAACATCCGCAGGCAAATGGGTTGGTTGAGAGCGCGAACAAGAGCTTAGGGGATGGCATCAAATCAAGATTGGAAAGAGGAAGCAAGGACTGGGTGGAGGAAGTGCCACATGTGCTTTGGGCACATAGAACCATGATCAAAATGAGCAACGGAGAAACTCCATTTTCTCTTACGTACGGCACCGAAGCAGTTATCCCGGTCGAAATTGGTATGCCAAGCCTTCGGTGCACAGCTGTACACCAAATCTCCAACAACCAGCAGCTTCGCTTAAACCTGGACATCTTGGAAGAGAAAAGGGAGGCCGCGGCCATTGAAGAGGCACGTAGCAAAGCAAGAATGGAGGGGTACTACAACTCCAAGGTACGAAGCACGGCATTTAGACCCGGAGAATTTGTCTACCGGAGCAACGAAGCTAGCAGAGCAGAAGATACTGGAAAGCTTGGTCCCAAGTGGGAGGGGCCGTATGAAGTGATCGAAGCAATAGGGAAAGGAACATACAAACTCCGAGCCGCGGATGGGGAGACACTCCCAAGGACATGGAACATCCGCAACCTGAAGAAATGTTACATCTAACCATAAGTAGGTTTTCCCCGTCTTTTGTAAGTTGATTACGGACCAGGTCCGGACAACAGGGGAACTTTAACTTTTCATATCTCTATTGTAATGTTTTCTAAGTAATGAAATGTAGATGCCTGGCCCGCTCTACAAATTTTCCAAAATACATATGCAATCATTTTCTTTACTCTTTTCTTTTCAAGTGTTAAAACCTGTGCATAATTCTCACAACCGCGACAGACAGTGTCGCACATACAAGACGAGCAACCTCAAAATTGACTCAGGCATGTAAGTGGTATTGCAAACCCATTGTCCATTGTGTGATACCCCCGGACTTCTTAAGTACGGCCAAGGGTACAAAGCCCGGATTACTCAACCCCGGCAATCAAACAAAAAACGTGTACAAACGGCGCCAACACTTTCATTAAGTACGAAATAAGTTCTGTACAAATACACGAGGGCATACCCCCGGATTACAAAAAAAAGGCATCGCGGTAACGGCGACCCTAAGGAAAAACTAACAAGAACGCCAAAGCTTCATTAAAAAGGCGGCATAGTCTAAATGCCGCCTATACAAAAAGACCACTTCAAACGCCACTCGCGTGATCCGCACCATGATCCAGTACACTCAAGTCAAACATGTCATCATGACCGCGCCTTTCTTCATCTTCCTCTGTTTCGTCCTCCCCAGTAGGACCAGTAACTGCAGAAGAAGGTGTCGGACCAATGGGAACGATCACCATGGAAGGCTCCCCGGTAGAAGTAACCTGATGGTCCACCTCCGACACAATTAACTCGGGGTTCCATATATCAAACTTCCTACCGTAGGCTACCTTCTTCCTCTCCTTGTACGCAGCAATGGCGCGCGGACGTCGAGTGATAGTTTGGAGCAAAGAGTTGGGAAGGGCAACCTCTTCCCCTACCGGGGGATTAAAAACAAACTCCCCCGCACTACCCGGCCGCTCCTCCTGCAAAACCAATTGGGCCATAAGATATTCCAAGGGAGAGTCTTTGCATGCCTCCAAAGAGTCCAGCAGGGGGAAAGGGACATCGCTCAAGCGAACAACAGATTCACGATACACTTCTTTAGCCCGCGGGTTATAGGCTTTGATCTGATCCAGCGTGCGGCCCTCGGAACCATGAACAACCCCAGCCTCTAGGCCCTGCCTTAGACCCTCCGCGATAGCTTTGCTAATACAATCTCCCAACCGCGTGTTAAGCTCACCCGATTGTTTGAACGCCATCCAAGCCCGGCGAAAACCATGCCCGATGACCCACCTCTTTCCCTCAATAGCCACAAGAGTGCTCGGAAACAAATCCTCATCAAAATCACGATTAAGATCCGCCAACCGCTGATCCAATTGAGCAAGCTGTCCATCATATTCACTGCGGACCCTATCCTCACACTCCTTCAACTTCCCCTCAAGCGAACCTGTACTCCTCACCTGTTCTTTAAGCTCATCACAAACAGAGGTAAGCCCAGCCACCTTACCTTGCAACTCAACATTCTCAGCGGTCAAGTTAGCCAACTGATCATCCTTGGGAGCAATCATACCCTCCAACTGCGCCACGCGCTCCCTCAGCCTCTTCGTCTCCCCGGACTCAGACTCAAGTTGCCCAACACGCTCACGGAGCTCCCTAGCCTCTGCAACCTCGGTTTCCAACTCCTGAACCCTACCCCTCAAAGACTCAACCCTTTTGTCCCGTCTCTCAAGCCTCCTGTTCAACTTATTGGTTTGGTTTAGCTCAAATTCCAGCCGCAGACGCACCTCGGAAGACATGCAGGTCTGCTGCATAGTCACGGTGTTATACCGTTCCAACAAGTCTGCGTGCGGCATATTACGCAGAGTAGACAGATAACCGGGAGTGGCAAGATTATCCAGCATGCTCCGACAAACCCAACCATTGTCCATACGGAAATCATTGGTAGGGAGCCATTTGGGAACATACACATTCTTGGCTTCTGCCGTCTCCACGGACAGAGACTCGTAAAAATCATCGTCTGAGGCCTCAGGACGATGGACAGACTGTTCCTGCGGCGGAGACTCGACCCCAAAAACATCCTCCGGCTGCAATGGTGGTGGCTGGGACGGACCAGACATCTCCGTATCCAAATTTTCTTGAAGAAAGCTGGTGGATGTCTTTGAAGTAGAATCCGGATTAGCCTGAGGATCCGGAGTAGCCTCAGAAGAAACATGGGTTACCTCCTGCGGACGAGGCCCAGAATCGGACTCGTCGCGGAGCTCCATCACAAGAGCAGACCCCGCGGTCGCACCCCCTACATAATAACACTAAGTTATTTTCTAAAAAAAAATAAAAAAAAATCATCATCAACATAATAAAGAGACCATACCAGCAGTGGACCCGACATCCTTTGCCGGCACAGAAGTAAGCCTTTTCTTCTCTGGTTGTTTGGAAGGAACCGCAAGCCTCACCCTCTTTTTCCCAACGGCCTTGCTAGCCTTAGCCGCGTTAACATTATCCACAATTGTCTCGGAGACTAAGGAAATGATGTTCTCAGAAGGCTCAATAACCCGGCTGGCGGTCTCATCAAGCAGCGTTTTCTCACCTTCCTGAAGAGTTCTTTCCTCAGATACCACCTCAAAAGGATCCTGTTGGTTAATAAAAGCGAAGAGAGACATATCTGCAAGCAAAAATGCAAATTAGTAACAAGACACAAGGGAAGGCAACAAGACGCGACAAACCCTAAAAAAGTTACCCACCCTCATTATCCGAAGACCTAAAAGTAGGCCGTGCTGTGGCATCATCCCAAGCACGGCTAAGTCCAACTGTGCAAAGAAAAGGCTCCGGCAACTTTTTAAAAGGAGCGCGCATCGTGTCAAGACGATGCAGTAACTCAAAGTCAATACCGTCGTCAGTCGGAGGTGGATCACGGTCAACAGAAACTTTCTCGTTCCACGAGATTGCTAAGGGGAAAACAGTTGCGTCAACCCAGAAAAAGAACTCCTTCCAATTCTTCACGGAATCCAAGGGAGCGGTGTAACACACCGGAACAATCAAGGACTTAGGACCCTTACGCTTCTCTAGCGTCATCCAACCATCCTTCATCCCCGAATAATAAAATTTCCTAAATAAGGGCACGGTGGGTGTTCCACCGTGAGCGCGGCAAAGGATCTCAAAATGACTAATCCTAGCGGCGGCTAACACAGACAACTGGGACAAATGGATCTGAAAATACTCCAAAACCCTACACAAAAATGCGGAAAGGGGTATCCTAAAGTTGCAAAACTCAAAGAATCTAGTGTATACTCCTATTTTACCCGACGGAGCACCCTTAATAGTAGCTTCAGGACTAGGAAGAAGGGGGTGCACGGTAGGAGGAATATGATATTTCGAGCAAAACTCGCTAAGGTCTTTCTGTGACAACTTACAGGTGAAATCGCTTAAAAGTTTTTTAGCCATGATACTATAAGGAAGAAAGAAAACCTAACCTGGTAAGGGCTGGACGCACACACAAATCTTAGTGGAGGATTTTCTTTTTTACTTGCGAAGAAGAAATGGCAACAGTAACCAATAAAGTAAAAAAGAGAGGTATTTATACCCCCAAAAGTAAAACGGACGGGTCAATCGAACGACCAACAACACGCCACGTCGCCGGCCCATAACTAACGGCCCAGATCGGCCCAGATCAACGAACGAGATGGAAGCAGACGAAACGTCCCATCAGTCAGAGAATACGCGGCTGAGGGCGGTTCGCGAATCCCAATGGACAGCTGTAACGCACACCCTTGCCACGTGGTGAAACACAACCAGCAACGGTTCAGTCTTCCTAAGATACAACCAACCGCGGTTACACTAGAAAACTTAGTCTAGCAATGCTTGCAATGAGACTAACAAGCACAACTAGACTGGGGGGACTTGATCACGTATGACCCCCCCGGCACAAGTACGGTCCAGCCGCGGACTTAGTACTAGCATGTAATACTTCCGGCACCCACATACGCCGGTCGCGGACTAAATACATAACCCGGCAATGGCCACCAAGCCATTCCGCGGACAGTAGACGCGCCCGAACAAGAACACAACCGCGCCCTATGTAAAGGGTAAGGAATCTTCCCTAGGTCGGAGGTACTGCAACCTGCAGTCCCCAAAAAGGGAAAGCGGGACAACTCCCGCCCAAAAACATCACCATCACAGCAAGCAGACAAGCTCTGCAGCTGACTTACGTCACCAACTGTCTCTCTCAAGACCCGTGACCTTGAGAACACGACAGAAAGGTCAACCATATAAATAAGAGGTCTCACCTCTACTCAAACGGTAACATACACACACTCTCTCTCTCTAGAATTCACTTCATCTCTCTAAAACAACCACTTACTCTCACGCCGGAGGTTGACCGCGGAACCCCGTTCCGCGGTGAGACTAACGGTGTTGGTTTTCTTAGCAGCTAGCAATCGAAGATTTCACTTAATACAAGATCTATTCTCCGAAGAGTTAGCTTAAACTAATCCTCGTAGGAGAAGCGCCCAGATTTGTATTAACAAGTTAAGCCTATGATAATAATCAGCAACAGAAGTACTACCTTGTTTAACACAATTAATTTTCTGTAAAAGACTATAAACCACAGAACCATCAACTTTATCATATGTTTCTTGTAATTCTTTCCAGACACATGCAGCATTATCAGAATAAACAAGACCCATATAAACATCTTGAGATACAAAATTCATTAACCAGGTTAAAACAATAGCATTGCACCTATCCCATTGAGCAGCAAACACATTACTAGTAGAATAAGTTTCTTTAACATAAGAACCATCAACAAAACTAAACTTATTCCTAGCTTGTAAAGCTAATTTCATAGCACCAGACCATATTCTATAATTTTCAGTTCCAACAAGTTTAAATGGAATAAGAGCAGTATCACTATTGTCATTAGTTTGAATATGAAGAGGATTACCAGCATCTAGATTACTAATTAAGACTTCATTATTACCACTAGGTTTACCAATAGCCATAATGAGACAGAGATAAACAAATTAAAATAGCAGATAACATAACAAATAACAACCAAGAACATAAACCAAAAACAAACAACCAATAAACAACAATCAAACAAACCAACCACAAAAGCCTCAACACAACTTCTCAATCCCAATACCTATCCTCGTTCGACCTAGACACAATAAGCTAAACTCACACCCCAAGAGTAACCTAATACCAGCCAAGAAGACTGAGAGTGGCCAGAGCAGGTTTCCGTACCACTCACGGTGGCAGGTCAAGGTGTTAACCACTCTGTTTACACCTTCTTGACTAAGTAATTGTTATCTTACAGAAGAGAAATATACTTACAGTGAGATACCAGCGGAATGAAGTACAAACTCACTAGATTCACTTAGTCTAGTGAGATTGTAACCAAGAACAGGCCCAAAAATACCAAGAAACCACCAGGGATAAAAACCCCCAAATAACCAAATTAGGGTTTCAAGAAACCCTAACCAAAAAACCCACAAAATCACCAGATCTAATCCCAAACAGATCAAATCAACAACGGCCGTTAAGAAAACAGCCTCAATTAACCAAATAAACCTCCAATTGCAAAAATCCCCAAATCAACCTTCGAAACCCTAGAAATCCTAGAATCTCAAAACCACCAGATCAGAACCGTGCGCTCTGATACCATGTAAAAATGATCAAGAGCACACAACAATCCACACGTACACCTAACCACCCCTTGGTGTAATTTTATTATAACAATGTCAAGTAGATAAGTCCCCAATCGGGTGCTTACCAAACGAATACACAAGAAATGATTGATCTCTTCTAGGAAGACACCAATCAACCTCACTACAAGAACTCTCAACACACAAACTACAAGATCAAATGAAGAGATTGATCTTGATACAAATACCTAACTGATATCAAGAATGATATCAAGAATACTGAAAACAATAACAAAACGTTTAGAGAGAGAGAGAGACTAATAAGACTGATTGAGAGTGATAACTTCTCAACCCTAAATCAGAATAAGACATTAATTATATAGCCTTCATAGTCTCACTTCAGTCCCTCAACTTCATAACTTGATAAAACCATCTAGAGTTAGAAATAGACCAAACCAAGAATGAAGAATGACAACTTCAGTCCTTCAATATAAGAAAACATGCTTGAACATATTCTTCAACAAAATATGTAGCAACTCTCACCCATACTTACGTAGCTCCGTCCGATGCATTAAAGCCAACAATCAAAAATGAGCTATTTGATCAATAGGTGAAGGTTGCTCAACCTATTAATTAACCTATTGATGAATTAGTATGTGTGTGTTAAGAATAGATTATATAAAAAGACTTTTTACAATAGAAGAGAAAAGGTTGAAGAATGACTTAAAATTCTCAAGTCATATTTGCACGGGATCATACAGCATCACGGCAATATAGCCGAACAATAATATAAATGAAAACAAACATGACATATTTATTTAAGTGGTTCGGCTCATCTAGCCAACTTCAGCAACAACTTCAATGTAATATTGGAATTACAAATTGGACATTACACTTAATACTCTTAAAAACCCCCATGACACATTCTCAACAAATGGATGCAATAATAAAGTGGCGCTCGAAGTTATTGATCGTCTGGAGACTCAAACACACGGACAAAAGAGAGACTCACAATACAACTTTCATCAATATTCTTAACCTCCTCGGAAAGATAATAACTAATGAATCTAATATATAAGAAAACATTAGCTTGTTAACTAGACTAACTTGCCATTAGGATAGGGCAACATGGTTAACTCAAATCTACTAGCATCGGTTGCCATATCAAGAACATGATGAAATGTGCGATAAAAAAACTAAACTTTACCTAAATGGTCAAGTAATTTTACCAACCAAACTTTATCTTTATTAGTCAATGTTAACTCTTACAACAAAAAATTATCAAAAGACCTGAACAGTCTTTAAACATTATTCGTCTTTACAAGACTCGAGCATTATAAAATTCAACACACTTATACATATCTTTTATTGTTTAGTACAATGATGCAACTAACATGACAAACAAAAAGGGAAGAAAGAGACCAAATGAGTTTTCTTTATAAGGCTAAACAGAGTGGTGCTCAACTCACCACTAGAGGTGTGCATGGTCTAAAAACCAGACCGGCCAAGACCGGACCAGACCGTGACCCGATTTTGGCAAAAATCTTAGACCGAGATCGGACCGAATGTGGTCGGTCTGGTCTCGGTCCAGTCCAACAAGGCCAAGTTAGCTCAAATTTGTCGGTTTTGGTCCGAACCGGACCGAGGACCGAATTAGCCTAAAAGCCGAGACTGCGGACCGGACCAAATGTGGTCGGTCCGGTCCGGTCCGGTCCAGTCCGGTCTCGGTCGGTCCGATGGTCGGTCCGGTCCGTTCGGGTTGTATGCTCACCCTTACTCACCACTTGGTGAGTGAGTCACTCATGCCCCATCCAAAATATCAAACGCAAGTCACGGCCAAAATGAATGGTGAGTTGCTTACCAACGTGTTTTGGCTAACAAAGTGGGATCCAAAAATTGTTTTTTATTTGTATTGTGAGTGTGGGGTATATAATGGGTTTTATTTGTATAAAATGAGAGGAAAGTGACCAAAACAGATATATGGTAAATAAGAGTGAAAAGAAAAAGAAAACTAAAATAGCGTTGAGTTAACGACAAATGACTTACCCACCACAATTGCAAACTCAAAACTAAAGTCAAGATTCTGAAAAGCAAATTTTGGTTACTTCGAAGAAGGTTTATACGTGAAGCTTTTTTAAAAACAAATGAAATGATCTGCTACAAAATGGCCATCAACGAAATATCCGCATTCCAAATTGGAGGATGGAGGAAAGGAAACAAAAGATAAAGAAGAAATAAACATTAATGTATTTCTTTTTTATTCTAAATAATTTTCTTTTCAACTGAAATCTCCGTTGAATTTATTTCCCTTTTCATGTTTTAGCGACCGGAATCTGCGTCAAATTGTCCTAAAACCATATGATTAAACATTCCATCGAGTAAATCTAAATTTGTAGTGTAACGAGGATTTCAACTCGGGCTTTACGGTGAAATGTTTGTATACGATACCATTGCAGAAGAAGAGACATTTTGGCAATGAAAAAGTAGAAGAGAAAGCAACTATTTACACATAAAATTAAACAAAATCTATTTCAATTCTTATTGTGCAAGATATATATAAAGTCACACATAATCATTTTCATTTCTTCATGGCTCCAGCTCCTGCTGATTTATTGTTGGTATTTTCCGAAATAACTGCAGAGCAAGTAAATTGAATTCTTCGATTACCACTGCTTCTACTGTCTCGTATAAATTGTCTTGAAAACCTTCGTCTATCAGAAAGTGCGTAATATTACTACACCTACAAAATCGTAGATAGAATGCATTATATTTCTGGTTCTACGCTATACAAATTAGTACAACCGAAACTATAGAAATACGCAAAAAAATATAAATTTAGAAAACCACGTTTACCAGAAAGATCTTTAGGACCATCCATTTCTCAACGCATAATTGCCTTCTAGATGTTTCAGCAACTTGACGCCAAACGGATCTTGTATGTGTACCTAGCGTAATAAGGTTGCTCGGCCCAACAAACGTGTCACCTAGAACATTGTTCACTATCTATTTAGAGTATGCACGATATATAAAATGGGCATACTAACATTGATGTGAGGAGTAGGGAAGAAATCGATATAGAAATCTTCTAGTAAGCGTGCAATGAGATGTTTTGTCATGAAAAAGCTCGGATAATGACTTCCTCATGACCCAAGTTCTCCACGCAAGCATTATAGAGAACACTTATATCGATTTCTTCCACGCTACTTACTTCATCATTAATATGTCATTTAATGGATCGTGTATAACCTAAATAGAAATATGAACAATGCCTTCATTGGAGACAAAATATTTATGCCTTGGCTCAGAAAGTGCATTGACTATAAAGCACGGTTGCATTTTATGCCTTCTAGTTTTTTGTCATGCCAAAATAAAGACACACCTGGTAACCAAATCATCATAGCCAAGAAACTATTATCCAAAGTAGATATACGAAAACAGCCCATGAAATTTTGGAAAGTCGTAACACCTTAGACCAATGATTATGCTTTACACTATTGGTAGAAGCATTAAAATTAAACAAAATCAATAAATAGCACACTTCAACAAATCTGTTAGCCTCATAACGAAAACCCTCCTTCAAACGCACACAAAAACTTTATATCGCTTTCTCTAACATCCCTCGCTCGGATATTATTATCGCCAAGTGACATTTCTTGCAAGGGCTGAATACAAAAGAGAGCAATGTATTAATAATTGTTCCAAGAACATTTGTGGTTCGGCTCATACCAAGACGTGTACAAATAACAGTTGCATTTTAGGGGCCGCAGTTTTTGTCACGCCAAAATTAAGACTAAAACATAGCCTAGGAACTACCGTCTAAATAAGATTTACAAAAATAGCGTACGAAACATGAGGCAAACTGTATTACGCTAGACTAATATCAGTTAATGTAAAGTAGTACCATTGAACATAGAGGTTGTACATGTGTTGCAGCCAATACGTGTGTTGAAAACTTTTCGGCTCAACTATAAAAGTGGCTGCAAAACACAGTCACAGTTTATGCCACCTAGTTTATGCGACACCAAAATCTCAAATCGCCAGAATTATCACACTTTCTTTGGAGTTGGTATTCTGAACAAAACACCGGGAGAATTGGAAATGTATAACAGGTATTTCAGATTTACCAGAACAAATAAGATCCTTAGTAACCCCCCCCACGATATCCTCTTTGCTTGGGTAAATCCGGAATAATCAAGTGACCTATAGAGCTTGATCTCTTTTAAAACACACATTAACACTTCTTCATACTTTTGTTTAGATCGACTTCATTATTGCGCAACAACCATGCTCCTACAAAATCATGAATCACTAATTACGAAAGTTTCCAGAATGGATATAGCTTAATCGCTTATGCACACCAAGTGTAAGGATGAACACGGGTGTTCCCATTCCCAAAAATACACTTGGCTGCTAAACCAACTTGGTAAGTAAGATTTACCTTTAAGCGTTATACAGAATATTTAAATCGATTTCATCAATCCTCCTCACCCAAGCATTATTATGCCCAACTAACAATTCTTGCATAACGTGACTACAAAAGAGAGCAATCTATTAATAATCGTACCAAGAATGTTTTTGATACGGAAAAGGAAACCAAATCAACTTAGCATAGGAACATCCGTCTAAATTAGATTTACAAGCATATAATAATACAAAGTATCAGAATACAGATAAATACATCATATTCTAAATAGAAAAAATAAGTTTCCTTTGTTGATTAACAAAACTTACTAAATCAGCAATTATGATCACATCTTATACATAAATGTATAAAAGAAACAGTTATGACTACACAACAAACTTCAAGATAAATCAGGAAGCACCAACTTTGCACATGCAAAAAATAATTTGTAGCATTTACAAAAAAAATAACAGCCATTACCACAATTCATATAAAGTTGGCCACATACCACACTTTAAAGAATATCACAAAATATTACGACTACGTTCAGACTATATAAGAGATCAGAAACCCTAATCAAACATAAATGCACGTATATTAACCAATCAGGTATTGCCTCATAAAATGTAAAGTACTAACATTAAAAAATTAAACTGAATCCAACTCGCAGCTAACCGTGTGGTGAAAAACGTTGGTCACGCCATACACATAATTCCCACATTAACAACGTCAATGGAAAGTTGAGAACATCAATTCAAATATAAGAAAAGACCCTTGACATTATCCAGATGAGATCTACAAAACCTGCGACAGTCATTGAAATCCCAGATCTAGCACCTTTTTCCTAGTCACAAATCAAATCAATTATGTTTATTGATAACATCAAATAGTCCTGAATATTAAGTGTCAATTTCCCTCGATAATGCTTGTAACTTATATCATTTATATGGATTTACGCTTGTTTTCCATTGTTTTCCACTTTCAGGTAAATTACGAGCATTAGAGCTAAAGAGACGCGGAATTGGAAGAAATATCAATGATTTATCATAGTATGCTGACTTTGAAGAAGTTACGACGTAACTCATCTCTCACATTACCCCGTAACTAAAGCATGACTCAGAAAACCAACTCATCATAAGGTTACGGCGTAACTCTCCCCAAAGACTACGACGTAAATTATTAGGTCAAAAGAGGTTTCACGCCGTTGATAACTACGCCATAACTATTTCATCAACTACGGCGTAACCATGTAATATTGAAGATACGGCGTAACCACTCATAAGGTTACGCCGTAACCAGCAGATCTAGTACAAATTACGAAGGAATTGAAGATTACGGCGTAACTTTTATATTAGTTACGCCAAAACCCAGATCTGGCCTATAAATACCCCACGATTTCCAGCATTTCAACGCATCCCATTCCATACACCACAACCAAAGAACATGGGAAGAAGCTAAAGGCAGGTCTATAGGAGCATACAAAGCTGTCTCCATGGGAGAAATCACTCCCCTATGATAAGCATTAGCATTTTATCTTTTCTTTACTTTCGATTCATGTATTTCGTAACTTTGAATATTGAATTCATTTGTATGGTTAATATGAGCGGCTAAGCACCTGTTGGTGCTGGCCTAGTTATGATTCCTTAATTGTTTTGTTTGCGTGTACTTTACTTCCGTATAATTATTTCTAAGTGTATGCATGCATAGTTTATTGGTAGCTACCCTTGTTTCGGTAGTTTTGAATGGCGGTAGAGGCTAGTTGCTTCCAACTGACCCTAAGTGAGTAGACTGAGATGGGAAGGGTAAGATATGACCAACTAACGACCCTTTCTACTTATGCGATTTGACCAACTGATCACCTACCGTTTGGATGAACTTAAGAATTAGGGGGTGAGTGTTTAAGTTGCTAACGCCCGGGCACTCACTATTATAAATCTAGCATGTACCGTTACTTAATGACTTGGCTTAGGGGACCAGGAACAACTGGACTTATGAAGGGACACCTGACTTCTCTAGTGGTGGCATCTTTGCTGATAGGTTAGAGCGAATTGACTAATTGTTGTCCTCTCGAATTTGACCCCACCTGAAGTAATTGGAAGTAAGTAGACGTAGACATTACTAGCTATGAGGAATAACTAGGTTAGTACCACTCTCCTCTATTGATTAAACCTTTACCTTTTATCTGCTTTAATAGTTAATGAATTAATTCCTTATCGAAATCATATTAAATCTGTGACACCTAGACTTAGTAATAATCCAACACACATAGCTCTTGGGACGACCTCGGTTTTACCGAATACTACACTACACACGACCGGGTACACTGCCCGTTAGTGCATTAGGGTAGACGATAGGTATAACGAGACTATATAAATATTAAAACTTTGTCAGTAAAACCTGCATCAAGTTTTTGGCGCCGTTGCCGGGGAGTTATATTAGGATTACTATTAAGTCTTGCATTTTCGTTTTGTTTTAAACTTTTCTATATTTCTCACGATCATTATTCAAGTTTTCAGGTACCATGGAAGTTGTTAACATTGATGACCTCACTCTTGAGGAATATTTAGCATTAACAAGGGAAGAACAAAGACCAGGGATTGTTAGGTCGACTATCGCTGAAGACGCTCAATTCGAAATCAAACCTCAATTCATGAGGGAATTACGTGCAATCCCTTCTCTGGAAGCATCACCGATGATGCCCATGAACATATAGACAACGTAGTAGAATACATTGTCAGCGTATTCAAAATTCTCATAGTCTCAAACGATGCTGTCATTTTACGAGTATTCCCTATTTCTCTTATGGGAGCTGCTAAAAGATGGGTTGATCGATTACCTGCCGGAACAGTCAACACCTGGCCTATCCTAAAAAAGTATTTCATTCAGAGATACTGTCCTCCATCAAAGACTGCTAAGCAATTAGAAGAAATCCATAACTTCAAGCAAGAGGGGGATGAAACGTTATACCAAGATTGGGAAAGGTATAACGAATTATTATACAAATGTCCAACTCATGACCTAAACAGCCAACAAAAGGTGAACGTCTTCTACAAAGGTCTGAACATCTCCTCAAGGCAAATGATCGATTCTCAGGGGCCGATTCCTGGTATGACGCCCACTTTGGCTTTAGAAACTATTCAAAAAATGGCAGACCACTCTCACAAATGGCACAATGGAGGGAGCAACCGAAGTAATAATGGAGATATGGAAGGTCTTGCAGCAATAAACAACAAATTAGAAAGTCTCGGAAGAGACATGAAGAAGCTCAAGGAAAATGTTCATTCCATTCAAGTAGAGCGAAATGGAACTCCACCTACTAAGGAATGTTCCTCCAACGTGGAAGTTAAAAGGATCGGAGAAGTTAAATATGGAAGTGAGAACCCTTTCAACAATTACAATGATATCGAGAAAAATCCCCAGGATTCTACACAAGAATCAACAAAAATCCTCCTAGACCAAGCCTTGAAGAAATAATGCATAGGCACATCGAAGAATCCAAAAAAAGGGAGATAAACTCAAGGAATGGATGGTCAAGGTGAAAGAAGACACCAATATGAACCTGCAAAACCAAGATGCTGCAATTAAAAACCTTGAAACACAAATTGGGAAATTAGCTAAACACCTTGAGACAAGTAATGCTAAAGCTATTGCCTGCAAAGCCATATTTGCGCAAGATAAAGCAAAGAAAGAGCAGTGCACATCCTCTATCGCAAATGATCTGTCTGGTATTAACTACCTAAGAGAAGATGATAAATCGGAAGACGACGAGGTCCTGCTAAGCCAACTTCCTGAGAAACAACAATACCAGGAAAGTTTTCTTCTTCCATGCACTATTGGTAATATTAAGATTCCCGCATTAGCTGATTTGGGGGCCGGGGTAAACCTTATCTCTACCACTTTGTTTGATAAAATAAAACTTACCAATTTAAAAGAAACAACAATGATGATAGAAATGGCTGATTCCTCTAAAGCTGTACTAAGGGGAGTAGTGAATAATGTGCTTTTAAAAATTGGAAAATTCTCTTTCCCCACTGATTTTGTGGTAATTGACATGGGGAAGCGGGAGGCTTACAACTTAATTGTTGGAAGACATTTTCTAGCCACTTGTAGGGCTCAAATTAAGGTTTTTGAAAAACAAATTTCTTTGGGAACTGGAAATGAATGAATAACTTTCAGTATGAAAGAGAATTTAAAACCAAAATTTGAAATTTCAAATAATGTTTATGTTGTTAATGTTCTGTCACAAGATCTTCATTTACATTATGATTCTGGTGGAGAGAATGTTGATAATGGCAAGCAGAAACAGGGAAAGATTGTCCAGGGCATTAAGGAAACTCCGATTCCAAACAAACAGTTCTGCAACCTGATATTAACCAAGGATAACGAATCGATGACGGCATGGCCCTCGTGTAGTCCTTTTCAAGAATCTAAAAGAAAGGCGAAAGAATGGATATACCCTCACAAGGGTGAAAGACATGATATTGAATTAGCATTTGAAGATTGGTACAAAATAAGATTTGGGAACTCAAAAATCAATAAGGATTGGTTAAGCAGTACAAGTACAATCGTCTTAATAATATAATAACTAACAGTGAAAGATCAAGCATAAGTATAACAAGTAGTCTTATTACTGAAGATGATGACCGGGAAAAATCATGTGATGAATGGCTTTCACAAAAATTTGGAACAGGTGGCATCGGTAAGACTGAAAGAAAAAAGGGATTTAACAAATAGATGAACGAGTGCCGCCAACGAGTGGAGGGAGTCGGGCAAGTCCAAAGGCCCCCATAAAGCCCCGCGGCTCTGAGTCTAACTTAAAGACTTGTAAATAAAGAAAAATGCTCTTTCGGGAGACAACCCGAATTATCCCTTTCTTTTGTTTTATTTCCATTTCTGAAGGGTTTTTTGTTTTTAACCATTTTTTCAGGAAACGAGGAAGTGATTGCTGCTGCAGTTTGTTGATCTGATCCTAGTTACGGCGTAACTCATCTCTGTGATTATGCCGTAACCAACCCCTTGCAGTAGAATTTTTAGACGCATTACCAATTACGGCGTAATACCATCTCTGTGGTTACGCCGTAACCACTCGCTTTGCAGCATATATCAGGTTTTGCTAGTTACGGCGTAACTCCCTCAAAGAGTTACGACGTAACTTTCCTCTGCTTTACTTCTTTCATTTTAAAACACAATAACCTTGTATTAGTATTTTAAATGAACTTTGTGGAAGTGTTCCCTGTAAACCCTCACAAGACTTCACTCGTCCACTTGGGACACCAAGTGGTTTAAAAGGCTTGTTGCATATGCTAAATGCAACCGTGATTCCTACGAAAGTGAGTTAGGTTTGTTTTTCATTTTTCATTTTTCTTTTTAGGATTATGCTTGTCGGTAGTGTGATTTCAGGGATTGAAGTTTGTTCATGATGCTTATACGAAGGCACGTCTCTTTTTCGTGGGCTTCTTTCTTTTTGGAGCAAATTTCAGGGAAGTTCTCGCTCTAATTCTACTTTTCTCTTCACCTTTATTTAATGCTTAGTACAAAAGGGACTTTGTACAATTCAAGTGGGGGGACGGGAGTAGAATTATCTCTTGAACTTTATTTTGCCCTCGTTTATCTAGTTTATTTTGAAATATTATGCCATTTTTAAAATTTTGACATGTTTTTCTTAACCTAACTAGATTAGACCTTAGCCGATCACATACAACCCTTGATATTATATGGTGAGATTTGCCTTATCCGTTTCCTATATTTTACCCCAAATCCACCAAATTATGAGTGTGCCGGTAGCTTGTAAACTTTAGAACTTGGCCTTTGCATCATTTCGAGACCATAGATGAGATATGTTGAGTTAGCTCGATGTATTTGGACTTTTCAGTTTAAGAAGGCAATATTATAGGATTATCACCCAAATAGCCTACCATTGTGTGTCTATCGATTAGTCACCTCGACTTCTCGACCCCCATGTGAAACCCTTTTGTTGCACTCACCTTTAGTGCAAGATACCCCTAGATACACCCATCTGAGCCATTCATTTCATTTTCTTAACCCAATATATTGTTTAGATATACCTATACACCTTAGCCTACCCTGTAGTCTTTATTTTGTGATTGGGAAGTCATCATTTGCCTAAGTTCAAGGTTCAAGTGGAAAGGTTCAGAAATCACGCTTTCATCGACGACATATTCTTGAAGATCATTGAAGACCCCCCGAATTCCCGTTGTTCATCTCAAGTGGGGGGATATTATGTTTAGTTGTTATCGTTATGATTCAAAAAAAAAAAAAAAGTGATTTGAAAAAAAAAGTTGTTATGTTATTTAGTTATTGTAAAGTGGAATGTTATAAGCACTATGTTATGAGCTTAATATAGATTTAGTATCGAGGAGGCCACCTCGGTCACATTAAAAGATTGGAGTTGGTAAATATGCCAACAGTTGGAGAAAAGGTAGTGTGCCCATCACGACGTCCTCTAATGACACATCTACCTAGTATTTCATGATCCGGTTTCTTGACTTCAAAGCTTGAACTTTGGGCGGACGGTAAGTGGTGATGACTTGGTTATAGATTTAGACTACCTGCTTGATTTTTATTTTACACCATTTATACTTCCCATGTCTTATCCTACCTTTTAGTCATGAAGCGTGTCTAGGTGATGCAGCGAGCAATCTTTGGTGTCTTGGCCATGGATTTGGTCATGTATCATTGATTTTGTCCACTTCGCCATGACATGTTAGTAATGACGAGTCACCCCTTAACCTTCGTCGTGTCTACCCATATTGCCTTCAAGAATTGTTTAGCCCTTAACTCTAGTGGTGGAGATTTGTGTAACCGCCAAGCTTATGATAGAATACATGCTATGACTGTGCGATTGAGTGATCACCCATAAATCGATACTTAGAATAGTTGAGAGATTTGAGTGTTTCGTTCCCATTTCGTGAGGTGTTCGGCTTTGTTTTATTCTAGCATAAGGGATTTGTAAACTTATATTTTCCAGGTTATGAGAGATATCTTTTTAGGAATCTTTCTAATAAGGTCTACTTGAGGGCAAGTAGAGTTCAAGTGGGGGGATATTTGATAACATCAAATAGTCCTGAATATTAAGTGTCAATTTCCCCCGATAATGCTTGTAATTTATATCATTTATATGGATTTACGTTTGTTTTCCATTGTTTTCCATTTTCAGGTAAATTACGAGCATTGGAGCTAAAGAGACGCGGAATTGGAAGAAATATCAATGATTTATCATAGTATGCTGACTTTGAAGAAGTTACGGCGTAGCTCATCTCTCACACTACACCGTAACTAAAGCGTGACTCAGAAAATCAACTCATCAGAAGGTTACGGCGTAACTCTCCCCAAAGACTACGACGCAACTTATTAGGTTAAAAGAGGTTCCACGCCGCTGATAACTACGCCGTAACTATTTCATCAACTAGGGCGTAACCATGTAATATTGAAGATACGATGTAACCACTCATAATGTTACGGCGTAACCAGCAGATCTAGTGAAAATTACGAAGGAATTGAAGATTACGGCGTAACTCTTATATTAGTTACGCTGTAACCCAAATCTAGCCTATAAATACCCCACGATTTCCAGCATTTCAAGGCATCCCATTCTACACACCACAACCAAAGAACGTGGGAAGAAGCCAAAGGCAGGTCTAGAGGAGCATACAGAGCTGTCTCCAAGGGAGAAATCACTCCCCTACGATAAGCATTAGCATTTTATCTTTTCTTTACTTTCGATTCATGTATTTCGTAACTATGAATATTGAATTGATTTGTATGGTTAATATGAGCGGCTAAGCACCTCTTGGTGCTGGCCTAGTTATGATTCCTTAATTGTTTTGTTTGCGTTTACTTTACTTCCGTATAATTATTTCTAAGTGTATGCATGCATAGTTTATTGGTAGCTACCCTTGTTTCGGTAGTTTTGAATGGCGGTAGAGGCTAGTTGCTTTGGATATATTACTAACTGACCCTAAGTGAGTAGACTGAGACGGGAAGGGTAAGATATGACCAACTGACGACCCTTTCTACTTGTGTGATTTAACCAACTGATCACCTACCGTTTGGATGAACTTAATAATTAGGGGGTGAGTGTTTAAGTTGCTAACGCCCGGGCACTCACTATTATAAATCTAGCATGTAGCGGTACTTAATGACTTGGCTTAGGGGACCAGGAACAACTGGACTTATGAAGGGACACCTGACTTCTCTAGTGGTGGCATCTTTGCTGATAGGTTAGGGCGAATTGACCAAATGCTGTCCTCTCGAATTTGACCCCACCTGAAGTAATTGGAAGTAAGTAGACGTAGACATTACTAGCTAGGAGGAATAACTAGGTTAGCACAACTCTCCTCTATTGATTAAACCTTTACCTTTTATCTGCTTTAGTAGTTAATTAATTAATTCCTTATCGAAATCATATTAAATCTGTGACACCTAGACTTAGTAATAATCCAGCACACATAGCTCTTGGGACGACCTCGGTTTTACCGAATACTACACTACACACGACCGGGTACACTGCCCGTTATTGCATTAGGGTAGACCATAGGTATAACGAGACTATATAAATATTAAAACCTGTTCAGTAAAACCTGCATCATTTATTATCTTGTCAACGGAAAACAATCGCAAAACATGCAGCTAACCTAGAGATAACGTAACAATAGAGTAAAGAAGCTATAGAATAAATGTCCAAAAATCAATTTATGAGAAGTTTGTTACACCACTTGATGTTCTACCTACGATCGTCATTTCTATTAATACCAAATATGAGTGACACATCAACTGACCTAACAACTGTTTCATGGTCCTGCCATTTTATATTTAGTTTGCACACAACTTTCTCTACGACAATCATTGAAATCCCATATCTAGCACCTAGGCCCAAATATCAAAGCTGCATAAAAAACAATCACATTTATACCTTATGACTTTCGTCACGCCAAAATTACGGTTGGCAACATCACTTCTGAAAACTCGAATCCTGAAACAACTATGCATTCAACACTTACATTAGAACACATCCAAACATCAAACACTCTAATTAAAAAACAACCACACATTCAAATAAGAAAACACCCCAAAACATCAAACATGTAAAGCAAACCTACTTCAAAATACAACCACATTTTATACCATATAACTTTTTCCATGCCAAAATTATGGATCGCAACGTCTCTTTAGCAAACCGTAATCCTGAAAAAACCATGCATTTAACATTCACATCAGAAAATGTTGGATCGATGTACTATAACCAAACTAACTTAAATAGCTTGGTAAGGGTTTAATAACTTCGGATAAATCCTAAGTTATTAACAATGAAACACTGAGTAATCTTTATTAAGTACGCGGAATTTACTTAACAAATCTAAGAAGAATATAACTTTAACTTTTATTAATAACTTTAAATCTGCTTGTTATGCAGACTCTATAACAACTCTAAAACTCTAATAATAATCGTACTTTAGGATTTTAAAACATATATCTAAAACTCGTACATCTAATGCCAATCTAGGGGTCCTTTTATAGGCTTAAGGATAACCTTAGTCGGTTTACAATTTGTATCCTTGTACGAAAAGTAATCTAAACAAAGAATATTCTAGAATAAACAAAGCTTTCCATAAACGAATATAACAGTTCTTTAGCTTTGCAGTACTTTGACTTCGACAGCAGTACTTTGACTTCTTCTTTAGCAGTACTTTGACTTTTCCAGTACTTTGTCAATCTTCAGCACTTTTATATCCCAACAATCCTCCCCTAACTTGAATTCTACTTGCTTGACTTCAAGTTCCTTTGTAAACTTATCTGTAACAGCTCCATCTTCAAGGAAAGATTGTGTCTTTGTCTTTGGATTGTATCTTTGTAGACTCTGTGCTTATATCATCATTATCAAAGTATTCTTTAGAAATTATTCTTTACAGCATCCTTGATCAGTAATCTCTTTTCAGCAACATTCAGCAAGCTCCATCTTTTCAGCAACATAAGACAGTTTGTACATTAATTCAGTTTTAAGTTTTAGTCTATTCTCATCACTTCCAGGTATGTAAACTCCTGTGAGAGGTGAATCATTGAAAATTTAATGGATTTAATGTCTCTTTACCAAAGCCATTAACTCTGGAGTAGCCAAATGTTTTGATGTGTAAGATCATGGTACATTGATAACCATATGATTTTTAGCGAATCATCAGCTATCAACAGATTTGATTTGTCTTTACCAAAAGCTGTACCCTTTTGGACTAGTTAGTTCTTCAATCATGCTGAACTAATTACCATATAATGGTTTTTCCATAGCCTTTACCACAAGCCATTTTCTTGTGGGCTAGCCAACTCTTCACATTTACTGATATGGTGAGTTGATTACCATCCAACTTATTAGCAAGTTGTCAACTATAAAACCGATTTGAGATATCTTTACCAGAGCCGTTTGCTCATGGATTAGCCAATCCTTTTGTAACCATGGTGGATTGATAACCTATTGATCTTACCATCTCAAAACCATTTATTTCTTTTAACCTTTGTTTCAAAACATTTATCACTTAACAAAAGTTTTTTTTAAATCATTAACTGGTTTAAAACTGCAAGCAGTACTTTGATGTACTGTTTGATCAGCAGTACTTTGAATAAAGTACTGATATATCAAAAATTTATTCAATTAAAATTCATACCAGTTATTCATCATCATCAGCCATAGTAGTCCATCTGATAAACAATTTGATGACCATAAGAGCAATTTCATTATCTTCTTCAACTTCCATTCCATGCTCTAGCATTCTTCTCATAAAATCTGCTGTAAGTGGATATCTTCTATCTGCTAGCATGTGAATCATAGTCCCATCTTCTAACTCTAGAACATGTACTCCAGATTCTTCAAAGAATCTCCAGCTGAGAATCTCCCAATCTTCTTGGTTCTTCCAAATCTTAGCAGTGCTTTGTTCTTTAGTTTCCCAAATAGTTGCGAGATCCCCAAGCAAGACTAAACCAACTCCTTCTGATGAATTATGTTCAAAATAATCTCGCACCAAATGATATAAATGAAATAAATCCACCCTATCTATTATGTGCAATAGATCCCATAGCATGTTGAACACTCTGAAGCTTTCAAAAGTAGTTATTGGATATTTGTTCATCTTCATATCAGCATCATCTTTAGAATACTCAAATTCTACTACTCTTAAGTAATTCCTTAGTTCATCATCAGTATCAGACCTTAACTTAACTTTCTTTGATGGCTGTGTGTCTTCAACTTCAGTTGATCTTTTTCTTTTTAAGCTTTCTTTTCTTTCATCTTCTTTCTGAGCATCATCATCTTTATAGTCTTTGATACTATCAACTTGTTTCTGATAATCTTCTCTAACAGCTTCATACAAACCTTTCATCTCAACATAATTTAACTTATTCAATCCAATATACCCTTGACCTTTCAAATATGCCATCATTGCATTCCTTTGTTTAGCAAGATTTGGTCTTCTTGGTAGAGCAGAAACAGGAATAGGTGACTTCAATGGTACATCAGCTTCAACATTCAATTCTTCTTGTAATTTTCTAGCTGCTTCTTCATTAATAGCCTCTTCATTAACAACTTCAGCATTTAATTCAGCTTGTATCTTTCTAGCTGCTTCCTCATTCATAGCAACTTGAGCAGCCCTTATCTGTGCTAAAGTAGGTTTCTTTTTCTTCTTTGTCTCTACCAATTTACCTTTTCCTTTATCCTTAGGATCTATAGTAGATTGAGAAGCTCTTGGTTGTTCTTCTTGCATTCCTGGAATGCTAACACCCCTTGGCTTTGATAAATCATGCAAGATCTCAGCAATGGTTTCATCATCACTTGCAGTATGTATAGGTTTGGGTGTTTCAGCTTCCTTTTCTGGTATGACAATTGAAGGACCAACTTCTTCTTCAGTTAAGACAGTTGAAGGACCAGCTTCTTCTTTAAAATCTAACAACCTTGGAGTAATCAATTCTTGCCTGTAGGTTCCATGAAAAACAGTACTTTGATCTTCAGTACCTTGATCATCAGTACTTTGAACCTTAGTCCTTTCTTTCTCAGTACTTTCAATATTGACATGCTCTTCAGTACCTTGAGGTTCATTCTCCTTTTTTTCATGAAATTCAACATCTTCTTTCAAATTCTCTTCTTCTAAATTCCTCCCCAATTGGACAGAAGAATGCTGCTGAACCTTTTTGCCTTTGGTGGTCTTCTTAAAATGCCTTCGCTTCTTCTTTTCAGCTTTGACCCATAACCTGTGATGTGTAACCAATGGCCATACAAAGTTCTTTAATCTTCTAAACTTAAGCTGCAACTTCTTAATCTGAGTAGCCTGTTTATCAAAAGATTTATGCAATCTGACTATCGCCCTTGTCAGAAGATAATTATCTAACACTAATCGTTCAGGTGGTATAGAAACATTATCTTCGCCAGAAGATGATGAGAGAACTTGTTCTGGTGGCTGAATAGGAGTAGTATGGTGGGATGAGGTGGGAGAAACTGCAGTACCTTCATTAATATCAGTATTTTATGAAGCAGTACCTTGTGATGCAGTCTCTTGAGAAGCAGTACCTTGAGAAGCAGTACCTTCAAAAGCAGTACCTTCTCTGTCATCACTATCTTCAGCCTCATCTCTAATAGCTTGAACAATCTCCATCATTGAAGTAGTCAATGGAGTGTTCCTTCCATTGAATGAATCACTTTTCCTAGCCATGAAAGTAAAAATCTTGGCTGGTTGCACCACAACAGGTAAAAGACTTGTAGGCTTTGGCACATCAGTAAGTTGCTTATTCAAGAACACTTGAATAAACCTTGGATACATCAACCATCTTGATCCATTTGAAATATGAGATAACATTCCATCAAGAATTAGCCTTGAAAAATTGAAAACTCGATCTGTAGCTAATCCCACTATAGCAGATGCTATGTTTGAACCAAATTGCTCCCATGATGTACTTGTAGCACTAATACAATGAAGCAATACATAAACTAAATACTTTCAGTGTGGACTGAATAAGGGTTTCTTGAAAGTTTGTGCAGTTAAGGACCCTTCATATCCAATGTTGCTGAATGAATCCCAAATCAATTGCTTATCAAAACGAACAGCCCCTTCTTCATCATTAAATAATAAATCTTCATGAATTGAGGCTTCAGTAACCTTCACAATCTTCCCAGCAACTGTAGCTTGAATATACGAATCTTCATTCTCCTTATGAACCCTAGCAGTTGCCCAAAATTGTTGAATCCATGGCTCAATGATATCTGGTTCCACTAAAAGTGCATAACTAATCGGAGACCCAGTGAGAAAATCAATGATATCATGAAAGATCACATTAGCATCAGTCTTTTCTAAATTCGCTACCATGTTGTGTTTTGAAACTGTATTACGATTTGCCATTGATGATGTAGGTACACAGAAAGTGATATGATGAATAAAATGGGTGAAAGAGAGAGAAATATGGAAAAGATTATAAGGTATCAATATGAGAGGGAAATTCGGAGAGTAGTTATTTATAGGTGAGATTTAAAAAATCACAGCCCTTAATAACAAAGTTACCGTTAGTAGTATTTACCCCTCAATATTACCGTTGGAACAGTACTTAGATACGACACGTGTGCAGTACTTCCAAAAAGCAGTACTTTCCAAGCAATACTTTCATAAAACCAAAAAGCAGTACTTTCCCATTCTCCTCTTTTCAATAGCAAATATAGCAGATAAACATGAATATCCTCCCCTCAAACAATGCATATGACTATACTTACACTAAATAGTCCTCCCCTCAAATGTAACTCAGTAATTAATCATGCCAATGCTTACCACCAAGTGATTGAATCTTGAAACATCAAAGCCTTTGGTGATTAAGTCAGCTACATTATCATCTGTATGCACCTTGACAACATTAATGAGCCTATGCTCATAACAATCTCTGATGAAGTGGTGCCTAATCTGAATATGCGCTTGGAATGATAAACTAGATTCTTCACAATGCAAATAGTACTCTCATTATCAATATTGATAGGAGTATTCTTGAAATTGAACCCATAATCTAATAGTAGATTCTGCATCCACAAAACTTGTCCACAACAGCTTGCAGCAGCCACATATTCTGCTTTAGTAGAGGATGTTGCTGCAATTGTTTGCTTCTTACACTGCCATGAGACTAATCTTCGTCCGAGATATTGGCATCCTCCAGTGGTTGATCTTCTGTCATAATTGTCACCTGCATAATCACTATCTGAAAAAGCTTCCAAGTGAAAAGGTGAATCCTTTGGATACCACAACCCTAACTTAGGTTGTTGTTTCAAATAACTAAAAATTCTCTTGACTGCATTCAGATGAGAGACCTTTGGTGAGACTTGATATCTTGCACATAAACAAACAGCAAACATGATATCAGCCATAGATGCAATGAGATACATAAGACAACCAATCATTGATCTATATAACTTGACTTCAACAGGTTGTCCATCTTCATCTTTTCCCAGTGAGTTGATAGACTTGATAGGTGTAGTTACTGGCTTCATAACATCAAAATTGAACTTCGTAAGTATGTCAGATACATACTTGTCTTGACTGATAAAAATACCCTCCTTTGACTGCTTAACTTGAAGTCCCAAAAAGAAAGTTAACTCACCCATTGAACTCATTTGAAATTCATTCTGCATCAGCTGCTCGAACTCCTTGACCATGGACTGTTTGGTAGCTCCAAATATGATATCATCAACATACACTTGAACCAACATGATATCCTTCTTGTCTCTCTTGATAAACAAAGTCTTGTCTATAGCTCCTCTCCTATAACCATGTTGCAATAAGAAGGTAGAGAGCCTTTCATACCAAGCTCTAGGTACTTGATGTAAGCCATAAAGAGCCTTAACAACTTTGTAGACTTTGTTTGGATGTGTAGGATCTTCAAAACCAGGAGGTTGCTTAACATACACCTCCTCTGTGATCTTGCCATATAAAAAGGCACTCTTTACATCCATCTGATAAACCTGAAATCCCATGTAGGATGCAAAAGCAAGGAAGATTCGAATTGCTTCAATTCTTGCTATAGGAGCAAATACTTCATCATAATCTACTCCTTCTTTTTGTTTGTAGCCTTGAGCTACTAACCTTGCCTTGTTCTTGATGACATTCCCTCTTTCATCTCTCTTGACTCTGAACACCCATCTTGTACCAATTACCTTCTTTCCATCAGGTAGATCACATAGTACCCAAACTTTTTGAAGTTTAAATTGAAGAAGTTCTTCTTGCATAGCTTCAACCCAACTCTCCTTAGTTAATGTCTGAGCTATGTTTTTGGGTTCTTCTTGAGAGATAAAGCAAGTGAACATGCATGTTTGATGATCCTTGTGATTCAGCCTGTTTTGTTTATAAACAAAGCTAAGTAAAGCATTGTGAGGTGTAGAAAAACCCTTAGCTTTGTTTCTTGTAAGCACTCCATGAGAAGAAGGTCCAATGATTTGACCAGTAGGATGATCTTTATGAACTTTTAGGGTAGGAGTCTGTGGAACTTCATAATCATCATCCAGGTTTGTGTAATCAGCACCTTCATTGGAATTTATGAAAATACCTTCAGCATCATACTCATCATCAGTATCTTCTAAACCAGGCATGGTAGGATCATCCAAATCATCAAAAGTATTGTCATTAACTGCAGCAGTACTTTGATCGAAAGTACTGTCAACTAAAATACTGTGAGTGAACTCTGCAGTCTTTGTCTTTTTCTTTGCTTCCTCATAAGCTCTTCTCTGTTCATCATCATAAGAATGTGCTAAAACATCTTGAAAAAGCATCTGATTTAGTTCATCTTGAATAGATTGATCCTCAGCAGACAATGAGGATTTTGGTGCATCAGTACTTTTCTTTGGTTCAATAGGTAGTGGTTCTTCATCAGGAACATCATCAGGTCTAATATGGACTCCATGAACAACATACTGTAAATCTTCTCCATTGTGTACAGGTTGATTTTGTTCTCTAACAGGTACATAGTTCATAGAAGGAGTCAAAACTTCAAGATCAAACATCCAATCAGGACCTTTACCCTTCTGATTTTCTTGATCTTCTAAAAATTCTACATGAAGACAATCTTGAACCTTCTTGGTGACTCTGTTGTACACTCTAAAGCCTTTGCTATTGGTGCAGTACCCTAATAGATAACCTTCTTCTGACTTGCCATCAAATTTGCCCAAATTATCAATGGTGTTGAGAATAGTGAGAGGGCATCTAAAAGGCTTCAGAAATCATATGTTGGGTTTAATTCCCATCAGCAACTCATAAGGTGTCTTCATCTGAGGTTTTGTGACTGATACTCTGTTAAGCACATAACAAGCAGTACTTACAGCTTCAGCCCAGAATTGAATAGGTAAAAGTGAATCTGCAAGCATAGTTCTGGCTGCTTCAATCAAAGTCCTATTCTTTCTCTCTGCAACACCATTCTGTTGTGGTGTTCTTGCAATGCTGAACTCCCTTTTGATCCCTTTGTTGGCACAAAATTCATCCATAAGCTTGTTCTTGAATTCAGTTCCATTATCACATCTAATACCTCTAACCTTGAGTCTTAGTTGGTTTTCAAGTGCTATTATAAGATTATGGATAGCATCAAAAGTATCATCTTTAAATCCTAAGAAAAATACCCAACTGAATCTATTGCAATCATCTGTCACAACCAAGCAATACTTTTTCTTGTTTAGGCTTGCAATTGAAACAGGTCCAAATAAATCCATATGTAACAACTCCAAAGGTTCTCTAATATTCCTTTCCTCAAGCTTCTTGCATGAAGCTTTGTGTTGTTTACCCTTTTTGCATGCCAAACAGGAGTGATCATTCTTGAAAGTCTTTGAAGGTAAACCTCTAACTAAATTTCCTTTGACCAGTTTGTTGATATTCTTGAAATTTACATGGCCCAATCTTCTATGCCACTGATGTGCTTCTTCAGATGTTGCTTTTGCCACTAAACATGTAGCTCTCCCAGAAGAGTGAAGACTCTTCATATCCAGACTGTACACATTATTGGTTCTTGGTACTCTAAGAACTACCAAGCTATTATCAACAGGCTTGAATTCAGGGGAAAGGATGAGAAATTCTCTGTCAGTGAATAACACAGGGTGCCTTTTATCACAGATTTGAGATACTGAAAAAAGATTGAACTTGAGCTCCTTCACATATCTAACATTCTCAAAATCTATGCTCCTTGCTTTGATGGTTCCTTTTCCAGTGATTCTTCCTCCATTAGGATCATTCCCAAATGCAACTCTTCCTCCACAAATAGATCTAAAATCTGACAGAATCTCCTTGTCCCCTGTCATGCTTCCAGAGCAACCACTATCCACAATAAGATGATCTTTAAGCTCCTCCTCTGGGTTGCCCTGCACAAAGATACAAAAGTTAGTGTCTTTTAGGAACCCAAGCCATTACTGACTTGTGTTCCCCTTGTGGAGTAAGATATGCAAATTCTTTGAGTATGTAATCTTCACAGTTTTTGTAGACAGAATCAACCATTATCTTTTATTTTAAAACTTGTGGTGGATTTTCAGCAAAACTTTCTTTTTCAACAAAAATCTCCTTTTCTTTTACCACAAAATCATCTTTATCAAAAATCTCTGTTTCACCAGTACTTGTTGAAAGTACTGTTTGTTCATCATCAGTACTTTCCTTCTTAACCCATTTAGTTTTAACTTCTGGTGTAGAGTCCCTTGATCTAGCTACTTTCTTGGAGTTGAAACGCCTTCTAGATTGATAGTAATTAGATCTCCTAGGGCTCCTATTCTGTAAGATATTAGTTTTCACATACACATCAAACCATAACACAAAGTGGCGTATGAAAGAAGTTCTAGAGAGAGAAAGTTAGAGGTTTAGGGAACTTAGTGAGAGAAAGTGAAAGATATTATTATGAGCTCCAACTCTCTACCTTGGAAGGTAGAGAGTATTTATAGTCTTACATAAATCGCCACACTTCGGGCTGTGGATCAGGTATACAGTGGGTAAAGACCCGTCCGTCCTCCACGGTGTTACTTAACTAAATACTACTTAACTTAAAATAACTACGACTACGAGCTTTCTAACGATTACATATACTTGAGGTGACCGACTCTTTAATACCTGGAATTTCTAATTCCTAACAATCTCCCCCTAAGGGAGGTCACCTCAATCATGTACTAGAATTACATAGAATACAAACAGATATTACAAAAAAATTGTTCTTGCATTCTTGATGTAGTACTTTGCTCCGAAGCTCATTGATTCTTCTCGTTGCATGTTTGGTTAATCCAAGTGGAGGTCTTTTACTGATCCACGTGATAATAAATTTGAGCCAACTTTTGAGATCATCAGCTATCAAAAATCTCTGAGACATCTTTTGTGGTGTTGGTATTATGTGATGTTGTGACTATAGGACCGACATGCTCACATTCTGGATCATGATATCTTCTCATCAGAGTTGCGGAAGCTTTAGTTGATTCATGATATTGGCAGCAGCGTAGCAGAAGCATGGAGTGAAAATATCAGAGTCATTGATGCACTAATCATGATTTCTTTTGAGTTGAATGTGTTAAGTGAGCATGCGGCTATGGATTGACCGCTTCATTCTGATCAGCTGCAAACGTCGGGCGTACCTGCATACAACAGTTAGCAATAAATCGCACGAAAGTGTCTTTGATCACTTTCGTTGAATTGAGGTACACGACCCACGGTTCCCCGTTGATCAGTACCTGTACTGCCTGTGATCAGGTATAATTCCGAAGAATTTCTTTGACAGGGTTTCGCAGCTGCTCTAGCTGTTCTCAAACCGGAACATCTCACAGAAGACAACATGGAGTGAGTGAACCAGCGAATTTTAAGTCCACTGATTGATGAAAAGAGATTTGAAAAACAATCGTGTATTGCTCAATAGAAATTGTTTTTGCAATACAACGAAGGTTTTATTGAAAATCAATTATCAATCATAAAAACACCTTTTGGTTTGAAAAATGAGTACACGGACGATGTGCTAAAGAAAAGAGTTTTTAAGCACAAAGACCGGTTTTTCAAAGGTATCCGTCAATCCATAACCTGAACCAGGATTGATTCAAGAGATTGAATCGCCCCATTGTTTCTGTTCAGTTGTCACATGGTTGATCTATATAATAGATCTCACATGCCACCTACCAGGAGCTTGTTTGATGTTGGCTCCAGAAGGCTTTCCATCTTCATTGTGAATATGTAAACATATCACTCAGATGTTCTGGCAATACCACAAGGATAATGCGTAGGACTCAAGATATAATCTCTCTTTCCACATTGTGTGAAACAGAGAGTCTTCATTGAAAGTGTCCTAATGAGATTTATTGATGATCTCGTGGCTCTAGACTCAATTTTGTGCATATTTGGTTCCTGTGCCGGAGACTAGGGAGAGGGTCTCCTTCTTCAATATCAACAATCTCTAAGAGAAAGTCAATAGATAATGTCGGTTCCCCGTGAGAATGAAACAAGTCCTTTTAAGAGGAACTTGAGTGGTTTGGAAAGTTGAAGTGCAGTACGTCACTGGGTCCATGACGTCTTGTCTTCAATACCGATGTTACCATCAGTAGCATATGAATTGAACCCGGTTTCTGCCCTAAGGTTGAATAAATGGAGGGCTATTTGTTTTCACCCTTTCCTCATTTAATTCTTTTTAATTCTTCAACCCCTTCAGTGCTTACCGAGACTTCATAGCTAGAACCTTGTTGGGTTTATTCCAGTACTAGCTCAGTCTTAGTCCGCACTCTTCCCATATCTCATTTTTCTCCTTTTATCATCATACATAAGGACTTCTACACTAACTAGTGGATTGTCCCTGGGTAGATCCCTCCGGTTCTGGCGGATCGTGGGAACCAATACCTAACCTTATCATCCTTATATCACCGTACATAAAGTAAAGTTGGTCAGTCTATTTGGTCTTGTTCATCTTCCATATGGAACCAATTGAAAACCATTTGAAAATCAATCCAGATACTTGTGATATATTATCAAAACATTTTGCACCTGAATTGTTTTTGATATTTTTAGAACAAGTGCTCCCCCTCAACATGTGCATCAAATGTTTGAAATTGTTTTGCACACGGAGGCAAGAGGAAGAATTTACTTCTTTGATTACCTTTTTCTAAAATATATCTGTTAGAAACAAAGACCTTGATAGATCTTAAGCACTCGGAGATCGTTAGTGTTGCCAATGTAATCACAAGCAAACTAATAGAAGATCTCTACAACTTGATATTGTAGCGGAAAATGAATACAAGTTATATTAACTAAGAACACTTCTGATCCTCTATGGATCTTTGATTATAGAAACTCTATGTTTCGAATAGAATACAAGACTTGAGAAACTTAAGAAAAGCTTATCTATTACAAACTAATATGGTTTCTTATATAGGCAAGAAACCCTAATGAGCGTTGACAATTTACTCTACTACTACTAAACTAGACTAAGCATGCAACTAGACAAGCATGCAACTAATCATATTGTTTTGTTAATCATCGTGTTTATTCTGAGTAAGCTCTACATAATACGGCGCCAACCTATACATACGGCGCTGACTTTTACTCTAAAACTGAGCTTATCTCTCCTACGTGGTTCCCACTTTCAGCAGCAACACACTGTCTGCATTATCACTTCTGCTGAAGTATAACTTCGGCAGCATCAATTCTTCTTCGGCAGAATCTCTTCGACTGAAGCTTCGGCAGAATCAGTAGTTTGTGCTTCGGCAGAATCAGTAGATTACCTTAATTCCCAACAATCCTCCCCTAAACTGGAATTTGACTAGGTTAAGTTCCAGTTTCCTTGATAGATCGATACTGTTGTTGAGGATTGTAACGGCTTCCTTGAGGATTGTACCATAATGTTGTTTGAGCAATGAGATGAACTAATCTGTAAAGCACCAGGTCTTTGCAGCAACATATGACATTATGTACATCAAAACGGATAAGTTCAATACTATTCTCATCACTTCCAGGTGTGTTAACTCCTGTGAGAGGTGAATCATTGAAATTAATGGATTTGATGTCTCTTTACCAATAGCCATTACTACTGGAGTAGCCACATGTTTAAGTTCGAAAACTATGGTACATTGATAACCATCTGATTTATTGGCAAACCAGCAACCATATAAACGGATTTGTCTTGTCTTTACCTGTAGCCGTTTGCTCAGGACTAGTCAATTCTTAGGATTGGTGAATTGAGAACCAAATATGGATTCAGTTATCTTTACCACATGCCATATACGTGTGGACTAGCCAATTCTTGGATTCCAAGGAGGAATAGACCATGGTGAATTGATGACCATACAACCCTCAGCAGTTAAGCATGGGTGGTTGCAAACCCTATGATTTTGAGCAAACCATTACAGCTATCAACAGATTTGATGTGTCTTTACCAAAGCTGTACCCTTTGGACTAGTCAACTCTTTGACATACACAAGGTACATTGGGTGAGTTAAAGACCAAAAAAAAAAAATTTAACACACAAACCTGTTTTTTTTTTTTTTTTTTTTTTTTTTTTTTTTTTTTTTTAACTAAGAAAAATTTATAAAACTGAAAAAGCTTAAGAATAAGTTGAAAAAAGAAAAATTTAAAACCTAATTTTTATTAAATAAACGCTATCACTATTTTTAAAATGATGTTGTTGTGAATTAGTGAAAGTCGTTTACTTTAAAAAAATTGGACAAAAATAGGCAAATATCACAAGAAAAGTAGATTAAAATGAACAAAACAAAGTAGGGCAGTGAGTACCAATTGTCCTGATATGGAAGAAGAAGAGGCCTATAGCAGTTGTTGAAGTTGAGTTTTGATCAATCCCACCAGTGTTAAAGCAGATTGTCTTTCATTTCCCACAGGATCTGGAGGAATTTCCAATTTCTGACTCAACATCTTTTCCATCAGTCTTTTAGGCAGAGGATATTTTCTTTCAGACACCAGGCACGCAGTGATTCCACCCTTGGTTTCAAGCACATGCACACGAGGGAGAGGATAGAATCTCCAGGATGTGAGCTTCCACCGATGTGAGTTTTCCCAAATTGAAGATGCTTTACTATTAGGAATGTGGGAGTTTAACAAGATTTGAAAATCTCCTGGCAGGTACATTCCAGAGCCTTGAGGTTCTTTGTCGCAATAATGGGTGGAAACTTGAGTAAACAGAGAAAGTAAATCTGCTCTATCTATCAAGTGTAGAATTTCCTTCAGAAAGGTGAATTCCACTGAAGAAGAACATTCATCTGCTCTATCTATCAAGTGTAGAGTCCCTACGAAGAAGAACATTCATCTGATCTTCCTTCAATGTCCAGGCTATCCCATCTTCTGAGTTTCCATCAGGAAAATCAGCAGCAGACCCTTCTATGATAAAAGATGAGTCATCAGCTTCAAGATCCAAAGGAGAAATTTTGGCCTTAGTCTTCTTTCTCCTCCCAGGCAGATAGATCTTCTGAGGGGGAGCATTTTCATCTTGTGCATCTGTAGTGGGGCATGTATCAGTAGATGGAGACATGGTTGAAGCACGAAGTGCTTTCATCCTGTGGGATATCCTGATAGCCTTTTCTGTTTTGGTTTCTGCGAGATCAGCTTCCTTACCTTCAGAATCTTCTACTGTGACAACAGGTGTTACTGTGGGAGAGGGAGCTGATGCTTCAGGTGCTTCAGGAGGAATGGAAGATGGTTCAGCAGATTGACCCTTGGTAGTAGAAGAAGCAACTTCAGAGGTTGCTTCAGCAGGAATGACTGGAGAAGATTCTTTGGTTGTAGCATCAACAGCCTTGAGTCTTTTGGCTTCTGGAGCAGCCTCATTCTCTGAAGTCCTCTTTAGGTTGAGAGATTTTGCTAAAGATAATGATCTTTCCTCCATGATTTGGTTATATTTGCGATACAGGACATGATCAGGAAAAGCCTTGACTTGTTTCATTGTTAGGCCAGAGTTGGACCGTGAATATTGGTTTTTCACCACCCTTCTTATTTCATCTTTAGTGGGAGGTTTGTTTTTGACCTTCTGAGCTTGGATGGCCCTCTTTTGTGCAAGTGCTTCTTGCTTCCTTTGTCTTCCCTGAGCCTTCATTCGCTCCACATAGTTGTCACTAAGAAAATCTCCACCTAGGATACTTTGAGCTAGAGAAGGTTTTGAAATGACATGCTGAGTTAGAACATCCCATTTTGCAGCAGGCATCTGAACCCTCAATTCATCTAGTTCTTTTCTTCTCTCAGGAGTTAGAGATGAGAATTCTTCTGTTTCAAATTGTTTAGCCAATGCTGCATCTTCCTTTGACTTCTCAAACTCTGCCAATCTACTAGCTTGACCTAGTCTTTCCTCCTCGGTCACCAGGTTAGGACCAAGCTCATCTTCAGTGATGACATTTTTCCCTTTGTCATCAGGCTGCTTAGCACATTCTTCTTCAGTAAGATCAACTACAGAAATTTCTTCTGGAGTACTTAGATCAACATGTTGATGTAGATTATCAACTGATGTGGTCAAGACAGCATCATCAGGAAGATCTGCTGAAGGTGAAGGGCCTGATGGTTTTTGAACAGATGAAGATTGTCCAAGATCTGGAGATGCATCCTCCATTTGCATATCAGCAGATGCAGCCTTATCACTCCTAGGTTCCTCTGAAGCTTCAGAAGACACCTTATGAAGATCAGATCTCTTTCTTCTTGTGTACAGAACAGGTTTCTTCTTCTTTGATGAAGTGGCAGCTACTGATGAAGGGTCATTGAGAGACACTTCAGCCAACATTTCTAGAGATCCAAAGGGAGGAACTTCTTGCTCTTCATCAGAGGAAACCACCAGCTTCCTTTTGGAAGACCCTTTTATTTTGTGTTCTAAGACCTTAACCTGATTCTGCAGCTCTTCAATTTTACCTCCAAGAGAAGACTTGGTCTCTGCAAGCTCCTTTTTCAGATTCTTAACCTCTGCAGCATACCTGTTGACAAGGGCACACACAGATGAGAGTGTAATGGGGTCCTCAGCTCCACCAACAGATTGCTCTGTGGTAAGGGGAGCCTCATTGGACCTTTCAGAAGTAACCTGGTCATGCTCAATGTGAGGAAGATCTTCATCAAGAGGATCCCTCACAGGACTTGGTGTGGGTGGTCTATGCAAATCTGACTCATCATGAGTAGCAAGTGTGGGTGGAGGACTGGGACAGAGTGGTTGGTCTGGAGCAACATGAGTTGCTTCAAAGGCAGAAGATGGGCCTTCACCAATGTTAACCAATGGATCACCATCAGTAGCAACAGGTGAGGTAGGAGGATTATGAAACACATTCACCTCATCAGCAGCCTCATTACCATGGGGCAACATGGCAGCTAGCAAGGGATGATGTTCCCCCTGAAAGTGAGTTTTCATGGTTGCAAACAATTTAGCAGTCAAGGAACTTATAGGATAAAAAGCTTGTGCTTGGGTAGAGGTGTCTAATATGATTTGTAAAAACCTTGGGTACATTAAAAATTTTCCCTTTGTCTTTTGAATATTTTCAACCATGTTTTCGAAAATATACTTAGAAAAATTGAAAGTTACCCCTTGAGAAAGACACACAATACCATATCCCAGTCTGGTTGAGAACTGGTCCCATCCTCCAGTCTTGTTGCTCATGCATTGGAGCAGTGTGTGAACCAGGAACCTCCATTTGGGGCAGAGTTCCTTCTTTAGCCACATATCAGTTCTAGTACCACGATAGCCAATAGCCCTTAGCCCATTCAACACATCTTCCTGATTAGAGTAAAATGCTCCATCAGCATCTTCCAGGTGAAGCTTCCTTCTGATTAGGTCCTCGGTCACAATGCACTCTGTTTCATCAATCACAGCCCTAATCTCTGTCTCACTCCTTTTCTCAGCAGTTGCCCAAAATTGAGTAACCAGTGATTCATATATCTCATTTGGAGAATGAGTTAGAGCATAACGAATCTTGGACCTTTTCAGGAATTCCACCATTGGTTCGTACAGTTCATAACCTTTGCCATTACCCAGAAAAGCAACTTTGTTGTGATCATATTTAAATTCAAGACCTATGAGGAATATGAGTGTTTAGGATTATGATTTTGAAATGGTGAGAGTTTGTGTAAGTGGAATGAGAGGGAATTTGTTCGTTCTGAAGCGAGTGATGGTGGATGAAGTGTTTTTGCCCAAATTATGGTCAAAGAAAAATGGACCGTTTGGTTGACCATTGCTGACGTGTATGACATCTTTGACCCGACCCAGAATAACACTTCGGCAGAAATACAAGATCAATCTGCTGAAGTTATGGCATCAGCAGAATGCATCAAAGATAAGAATATCTTCGGTAAGTTTCTAGAATTACTGTGCCACCCACTTGCATTAAACTCATTGAACCTCGAATCCGTCTATAAAATGATCCCAATGTAACTCATCTTTTCACCAAGATCCCCAAATATTTACCACAAACCCTAGAAGCCAAATAACCCCAATTAACCCAATTGCACTATGACTTCCAAACCTGAGATCATAGATCTCACTTCCTCAGCTTCCTCATCCTCTTCATCATCATCAAGTGGTGAATCAAACCCGTGGTATTCTTACTTTCCTCAACCTTATCTTCGACCAAAAAATAAAAAGCCCTTTGTCCCTTCTTCAGTAGATGACAGTGTAGTGACTCCAAGTGAATCTGCTGATGATTCTGATGACTCCTATAAGGAGGGAACTTCTTACTCCCAACCTCCAGCACCTTGGTCTCCACAAAGACCACGTGCCAGCAATCCGCCACTCCCCAAAGATAGAGAGGTGGTTCTTGGTCTCACTGCGCCATCTTTTGGTGCTTGAACACACATCGTATAGTAGAAGGGCTTGAGGAGGGTGGATCGATTGCATTTTGGTTGAAATGAGTAGATGAAGCACAAAGGACACGATAGTTCTCTTCGTCATCCTACGTGGTCATCGTCATCATCAACCGGTTGCATCAATCCATCCGTCCATTTTGGTCCTTAGCATCTTCGTCGTCCTGGTCGTGCATATCCAACCAGCCAGTTAAGCGGAATGGGTGGTTACGCAAGACCTACGAAGGCAAAGCCAGCATTTAACGCATATCCAGCATTCCATTAGATTTCGGAATGAAAGATATACACTAGATTAGGCTTAGCTTGAGGATGCAAAATAGAAGTTGACTTTATGTAAGCTGTAAGCTGTAAACTGTTTCTTGAATGAATGAATGAACAATTTGACTTCAATTTCTTTTCTTTCAGTATTATCTTCAGTAGAATCAAATTGTATGCTTCAGTATTTGTTATCAGAAGAAACAAGCAACACTCTTTCAGCTATTTGACCATGTACAAATGAGCCACTCTTGATGAATTTGATCTTGATCATGGGATGTATAAACTGTAGACCAGATAAGGAATAGACAAAATACAGTACAGACAATCTGCAAAACAGACACTAAACATACACACAAACAAAAACAGACAAACTAGAGAAATATTAGAAGTTAGTGTTAGAAAACAAACTAATATACACAAGCAAACAAAGATCTGCAGAGTAAATAAACAAAAATCTGCAGAGTAATAAACAAAAATCTGCAGAGTTTGCACAAATCCTCCCCTGAGGCATATGCCTCCCCTGAGGCCTATGCCTCCCCTTAAACTATGCAGTCAAGGGTTTAGCATTCCAATATTGACCACGAGGTGTTGAAACCTTGGTCCATCAAAAGCCTTTGTTAATAGGTCTGCCACATTATTATCAGTATGGATTTTGACCACTTTTATCAAATGTTTTTCAAATGCATCTCTTATAAAGTGGTGCCTGATTTCAATGTGTTTAGTTCGACTATGAAAAACTGGATTTTTGACTATGCAGATGGTACTTTGATTATCTATATGAATTGTAGTGTTCATAAAGTTGTACCCATAGTCCAGCAATTGGTTCTGAATCCAAAGGACTTGTCCACAGCAGTTTGCAGCAGCAACGTACTCTGCTTCAGTAGTAGAGGTGGCCACAATGGTTTGTTTCTTGCATTGCCAAGAAATCAACCTTTTGCCTAGAAATTGGCAGCCTCCAGTTGTGGATCTTCTATCCAGATTTGCACCAGCATAATCACTGTCACTATATGCTTCTAACTTGAAAGGAGATTCTTTGGGGTACCAAAGGCCTAAAAGAGGTTGGCCTTTGAGGTACTTAAAGATCTTCTTTACAGCATTGAGATGGGAAGCAAGTGGAGTGACTTGATGTCGAGAACAAACACTCACAGCAAATGTAATATCAGGTCTTGAAGCCGTTAGATACATCAATGAACCAATCATGGACCTGTATAGATGAACATTTACAGGCAGATCTGGTTCATTATTCGCTTTAGTCTTTGGAGCTTCATAAGGTGTTGTGGCAGTCCGAACACTTTCCATACCAAACTTCTTCAGAATGTCCTTCACATACTTATCTTGACTGATAAAGATGCCATCTTGTTTCTGCTGAACCTGGAGACCCAAGAAGAAAGTAAGCTCTCCCATAGCACTCATTTGAAATTCACCCTTCATAAGTTCCTCGAATTCCCTGCACCAAGCTTCGTTTGTGGAACCAAATATAATGTCGTCCACATACACTTGCACCAGAATGATGTCTGAGTAATTCTTCTTAAGGAACAGAGTTTTATCAATAGCACCTCTCCTATAGCCATGCTTCAGCAGGAATGATGAAAGCCGAGCATACCAAGCTCTTGGAGCCTGATGTAAGCCATAGAGAGCTTTAACAACTTTGTAAACATGATTTGGGTGATCTGGGTCTTCAAATCCCTTTGGTTGAGAGACATAAACTTCTTCTTCAATCTCACCATACAGAAAAGCACCTTTGACATCCATTTGATACACCATGAAGCCCATATAAGAAGCATAAGCCAAGAAAATACGAATTGCTTCAACTCTGGCAACAGGTGCAAACACTTCATCATAATCAATCCCTTCCTCCTGTCTGAAGCCTTGTGCTACTAACCTTGCTTTGTTTTTGATCACAACACCCCGAGCATCTCTCTTATTCTTCAGAACCCACTTTGTCCCAATGGCATATTTGCCATCAGGTAGAGGTACCAAAATCCAAACCTGCTGATTGTGAAATTGTTGCATCTCTTCTTGCATTGCTTCTAGCCAACTTGAATCATTAAGAGCTTGAGATACACTGGTTGGTTCCACTTGAGAAAGAAAACAAGCAAACAGACAATGTTTGAAGTCTGTGTGATTGTCTCTTTGTTGGTTGGATACATAAGAGAGAAAAGCAATCTGTCCAAATTGAGGACTTGTGATAGCCCTTCGAGTTCTAACAGGTGCCAGAAGATCACCAATAATGTTGGATTGAGGATGAGCTATGTTGATCCTTTGAGTAGCAGTGGGGTTGACTTCAATGGATGAATCAAGATTAGTGATGGTTGGCTCAAATTCAGCATCATAAGAGGGTGAGGTGAAGATGCCAGCTTTGGGTTGATGATTTCCAAGATCTGAAGGTTTTGGAAAGCGTGTATAGGGTTCACCAAAGTCTGAAGATACTTGAGAAGGAACAACATATCCTTCAGCAGATTTGGGGATGGAAGGTGTGACAGAGTCAACTTCAGCAGACACGTTGTTTCTGCTGACTCCTTCAGTAGCTACCCCTTCTTTCAGTTTCTCTGCTTCAAGCTTGGCAGCAAATTCTTGAGTCTGAAGCCTAGCAAGGTCCTCAGCATAATGAGAGTCATCTTCATCACACGAATCAGCAGTATCCTTGGAGGTGGTACCTGCAATATTGTTAGGAGAGAAAGAAGGCACAAGTATGGGTTGCTCATCATCTTCAAACTCATTTTCAGAGTCATCATCAAAGGGACCTGCATGGTTAGTGGGAGAAGCTTGAGAACCTGCATTTTGATTAGCCAAGTGTCTAGTGTATCCCAAAGAGTCAGTTAGGTAGTCAAGGTCAAAAGACCACGAATGACCCTGTCCTTGAACATTATGCTTGTCTTCCAAAAATCTCAGGTTCAGCGTCTCTTCTATCTTCTTGGCTTGCAAATTATACACCCTGTAGGCCTTACTATGAGCTGAATAACCCACAATATAACCATCATCAGCCTTCTCATCAAACTTTCCCAACGGATCACTTGTGTTCAGAATGGTCACTTGACAACCAAAAGGTTTTAGGTAGTGAATGACAGGAACCTTTCCAAAGAGAAGTTCATATGGGGTTTTGAGTTGTGGTCTGGTAATGGACACCCTGTTTAGCACATAGCAGGCGGTGCCAACAGCTTCAGTCCAGAACATAGTGGGCAGTTTAGAGTCTGCAAGCATGGATCTAGCAGCCTCTATTAAGGTTCTATTCTTTCTTTCAGCCACCCCATTTTGTTGTGGGGTTCTTGGATTACTATAGTCCCTTTTTATGCCTTTTGACCCACAGAGTTCTATAAGAATAGCATTTTTGAACTCTGTCCCATTATCACACCGAATACCCTTAACCTTTTTGTTTAACTGATTTTCAACAAGAGTGATGAATTCAGTCAGCACTTGAGATGTTTCATCTTTGGTTCTGAGAAAGAAAACCCAACAAAATCTGCTATAGCCATCAGTGATTACCAAACAGAAGAACTTATGATCAATGCTTCTGACTTGAGTTGGACCAAACAGATCCATGTGAAGCAACTGAAGAGGTTCAGTAATGATGCTCATAGCATTGATAGCTTTGTAAGAAGCTCTGTGTTGTTTTCCTTTGTTGCAAGCGACACAATTGTGATCATTTGTGAAGACTTTGGTGGGAAGTCCTTCAACAAGACCCATTTTTGAGAGTTTGTTAATGGTCTTGAAGTTCACATGCGCCATTCTTCTATGCCATTTAGTGGACTCATCAAGAGATGCTTTAGCCACCAAGCAAGTGAGGTCACCACCTGGTTGAACTTCATTAAGGTTGAATGTGTATAAATTGTGAGTACGAGGAACCTTCAGTAGAATTGAAGTTTCTTCTGGGAGTTTGAAGTCTTTAGACAGCACAAGACATTCATTCTCAGTGAAGAGAACTTTGTTCTTAGTGTCACAGATTTGTGAAACAGAGAACAAGTTGAAATGCTGAAGTTCCTTAACAAAGTACACATTTTCAAAATCCAGATGAGGTGTTTTTATGGTGCCTTTCCCTATGATACTCCCATCACTTCCTCCAAACGTTACATTGCCTCCTCCTTCTATAGGGACAAAATTGTGCATCATATCCCTGTTTCCAGACATGCTTCTGGAACAACCACTATCAACAATACCAATATTCTTATGCTTAAGGGGATGATCCTACAAACAACAACAAAAATATATACAGACAGTTAGTATTTAGAGGAGGCTCAAGTCATTACTGACTTGAACCTGCCTTGTGGATCACAGGTTTAAGGCATGAAGTTTTAGAGGATCCACCATTGTTCTTGGTCCTCCATTGATAATTGGGTCCCTTGTTAGTCCAAGAACAACCTGCTGAGGGCTTCACAGCAGTGCTCCCATATCCCATCCCAGCATACATGGAGTCATCATATGTAGGCCAATAGTCATGTTTAAAGTATGAGCTCGTTGGTTGGCCATAAGGTCTAGTAACTGAACTTCTCCAATGAGAGTCAGTTTTAGCTGCTTGTGGGACATGAGGTGGAATATTAGCAACATTGGTCCAGCTAGGTTTATGTTTCTGGAGAGTAGCACATGCACCCAATCTTTGTTCATAAAAATCACAATCCTTAATCAAATGAAATTTACTGCCACATACAAAACATGTCTTCTTCTTAGAGGTTTTATTTAGATAGGAAGATGTTGGATTACATGCAGAAGTACTTAAAACAGATACATTTAAGGACTTGATTTTAACAGACTGATTATTTAAACATTCAAAAGATAAGTCTTCAGGAGAAACTGTCTTGGAAGATGATTCCTCAGCAGCTTCCCTAGAAGGCTCACAAGTAGACTGGGGTGCAGGCTTGGGTGTTGGTTCAGGCTTGGGAAGGTCAGACTTCTCATTTGAATCACAGCTTTCATAGGAAGTAGACCCTTGATCCGATGAATTGTCACTGTCAGAGCAAGAGACAAAGTCATTAGATGAGGTATCAGGGTCTGGCAAGTCTTTTTAATTTTTGCCATATAAGTGATGTGATCCATCAAAGTCAACAGTGATGGATAGGTCTGTGGGCATGAACTCACATCTAATGGGACCAGGGACAACATGCATTATACCTTCTTTAACATAATTAGCTAATCCTGCTGATGTAGGTTTACGCCCATCATACTTAGCTTCTGGACCTACATATTTTTGAAAACCTAAACCTATAGGACATGTCTGAGATTGACTAGTATAGATGATTCTATTTAAGCTTTTACCAGACATTTGCCATTCATTATGCCTATCAATTTCTTCAGCTAGTTTTGCCTTAAGTTCTAGGTTCTCAGACACAGCTTCATCCTTTGCTTTCTCAGACAGTTTTAAGTAATTATTTGCAACTTCTAGATCAAACTGTAACACTTTTATCTTTTCTTCATAAGCTATTTGATTCTTCTGAAACCATACTTTTTGTCTTTCTACAGTTTTTAATGCAAGTTTATGAGCTTCATTATCAATATAACATGCATCAAACTTAGGTTTCATAGCATCAAATTCTTCCTTAAGTTCATTGTATCTAAGACTACAGCCAAATATACAATTGTGTACCTGAGATAATCCCATTAAGGCAAACTGATCATGCCTTTCATCCAAAGTGCACCTTGCAAGCAGTCCAACCTTGTCAGTATCATGAGCTTCCTCATTAACAGGTTCATGTGTAGTCCAGTTGACCTGTTCATCCATGGTGAGGAGAGCTGCTGATGCTCCAGCTTCCTGCTGTTTCTGCTGATAGGAAAGATATTTGGCACCATCTCCATTCTTTCTGTCCTTGCATTCTCTAGAGAAATGCCCCATCTGATGACAAGAGTAGCACCTGACTTTCCCCCTATCAAAGCGAGCTGGTTCCTTTCCTTTGAAAACAAACTTCCTTCCAGCCTTTTCTTCAAACCTTTTGATGTCCACTGACAACAAAGCCACCTGCATTTTCAGCTTCATTTCCTCCATATCAAGAGGGTCCACCTGATCAAAGTCTTCATATGCAAGATACTGCTGAGTATCATAGTCAGCAACGAACGAATGAAGAACATCCTCCATCACACTACTAGCTCTAGCTTGAGAACTTGGTGGAGTGGGACGAGGGTTATGAGGTGAAGGAGGAGCTGGAGAGGATGATGGAAAGTAGTTGGAACTAGGAGAGGATGGAAAATAGTTGGAGCTAGGAGCTTGTACCATCGTGTTGGAATGAGATGTCCCAACAAAAGATGCATGGTTAGAAGAAGATGTACGGTAGGGAGTCCTGACATCTGGTTCAAGAGTTCTGAGTCTGTTATATAGCTCATCAAAGGTGAGCATGTCCAACCCTCCTTTAGCCTTGAGTGCAATACTAACATGCAACCATGATGGTGGCAAGGACCGCAAGAACTTTGAGTTGCAATCTTCATTGTCCGGTTTAGCATTCAGCTGATTCAGCTGACTCAAGATCCTATGGAACCTGTCGTATCCCTTGTGGATACCTTCTTCTTCTGATATGTTGAAGTCCTGAAACTGTTGTCTTAACATGGACTTCCTCATTCTCTTTGATTCTTCATTTCCACCGAACCTTGCCTTGAGAGCCATCCATATGTCTTTAGCATCATCCATATGGTGAAAATCACATAGATGATCTTCAGGTATGGCTTGAAGCAAAATGGTCTTCACTTTATGCTCTCTTTGCATGGCCAGCACTTCTTCAGCAGTTTTTGGTGGAGCCATGATAAACTTCCCATCTCTATCAGGAATCATCTTCTTTAGACTATTTCCTTTCTTCACTACTTCCCACAGATTCCAATCAACATTTATGATCCAGTTTTCCATCTTCATAGTCCAAAGTTCATATTCTTCCCTCTTTAAATAAGGAAATTTACCATTGCTGTTTGTGAGACTGAGCTGTTGCATGGAAGTGGTGTTGGTGTTGTTGTTTGTGTTGGTGACTTCATTTTCATTATCGGATCCAGGCATGGTGAATGAATGTTTGATTGTATGGGGGTGAGAATGGTTCTTAGTATCGTAGAGACTTTCCCGAGGCTCTGATACCACTTGTTAGAAACAAAGACCTTGATAGATCTTAAGCACTCGGAGATCGTTAGTGTTGCCAATGTAATCACAAGCAAACTAATAGAAGATCTCTACAACTTGATATTGTAGCGGAAAATGAATACAAGTTATATTAACTAAGAACACTTCTGATCCTCTATGGATCTTTGATTATAGAAACTCTATGTTTCGAATAGAATACAAGACTTGAGAAACTTAAGAAAAGCTTATCTATTACAAACTAATATGGTTTCTTATATAGGCAAGAAACCCTAATGAGCGTTGACAATTTACTCTACTACTACTAAACTAGACTAAGCATGCAACTAGACAAGCATGCAACTAATCATATTGTTTTGTTAATCATCGTGTTTATTCTGAGTAAGCTCTACATAATACGGCGCCAACCTATACATACGGCGCTGACTTTTACTCTAAAACTGAGCTTATCTCTCCTACGTGGTTCCCACTTTCAGCAGCAACACACTGTCTGCATTATCACTTCTGCTGAAGTATAACTTCGGCAGCATCAATTCTTCTTCGGCAGAATCTCTTCGACTGAAGCTTCGGCAGAATCAGTAGTTTGTGCTTCGGCAGAATCAGTAGATTACCTTAATTCCCAACAATATCAACATCACTTCCCTGATCAAATCAAGAAGATAAAGCATTTCCAGGAAGGATGAGGTTTTCATAAGTTTGCTCCCTCTCAATATGTGCCTCGAGGTTTGAAAAGAGTTTTGCACATACTTGAGGGAACCTGCACATTGAGATAAGTTGATCACATTTCAAATCATAGGTTTAAGATAGATGCTCCCCCTCAACATGTGCATGGAAAATTTAAAATCGTTTGTCACATGTGGGAAGGATAGCATGTACATCCTTATAAAATCATTTACCGAATTATCAGTTTAAATCCAATTTAAATCACACATTCTCCCCCGATCACAATTATCAAATCATTTGAGATTTGTGATCTTTTATAGATTTAAATTGATTTTGAAAGCTTTTAAGGGGAATTGTGACTTGATTATGAAAGCGTTTTAACTAATAAGGATCGGATTTTAAGACTTTAAAACTCCATTGATAAAACATGCATGTACATCTTTTGAAAACAATTTAATGCCAAATAACTTTTTAATTTAATTGAAATCATTCTCCCCCTCAATCAATGACATAGGTTGTTGATTGAGAGATAGAGATTTTGACAAATAAGTCCTGATGATTATCAAAAATAGAAACCGAGTTATTTTTTTTTATTTTTTTTTCAAAGCATTTAGTTTTCAGCAGATAAATGTTTATAGAATCAGAGCATGGAATTTTGAAAGCATGATAAAATATGGCTCTGTTCTTTCTTTTAAAAATCGGGTTATTGCCTGAAAATGACAATAAACCATTGTTTCTCTTTCTCCCAAAAATAATTTTTTTTTATTTTATTTTTTTTATTATTATTTTATTATTTTTTTTTAAGAATTCGAACAACATCTAAAGTCCCGTGTCATTATTTGAATGACAGCACAAAGACCGTAGATATTGTCGAACCGAGAAAAAGCATAACAAAATGACAATTTTTTTTTTTTTTTTTTTTTTTTTTTTTTTGAAGATTTTTCGAATTTTTCAGATTTTTATGGATTTTGAAGGTTTTATATTTTTCTATTTGATTTTTTGAAGGTTTTATAATTTTGTATTTTGTTTTTCGAATAGATATATACAAGAAATAGATGAAGATAGACCTTTACTCCTCGTCTTCCTCCTGAATACGTTTGAGTGTTTCTGGTTGAAGGCTTTTCAAGCCAAGACGTGGAAGAATAAACTCAAAACGTTCTCTTGGAAGAGCTTTGGTGAAGATGTCTGCTAACTGATATTCAGACCTCACAAAATAGAGTTCCACCACACCTTTTTCCACTTGTTCCATGATGAAATGATGTCGAATGTCGATATGCTTTGCTCTTGAGTGTTGAACGTTGTTGCATGAGAGAGCAATAGCACTTTTATTATCACAGTACAGAGGGATTTTGTTGACTTCAAAGCCATAGTCAGATAATTGAGATCTCATCCATAAGATTTGAGCACAACAGGATGACATGGCTATGTATTCAGCCTCTGTAGAGGAAATAGAAGTACTCATTTGCTTCTTTGAAGACCAGCTCACAAGCTTATCACCCAAAAACTGAGCACCTCCAGACGTACTTCTACGTGTATCTTGACACCCTGCATGATCAGCATCTGCATAGGCCGTTAGTGACATACCGGTGTCCTTCGGGTACCAAAGACCCATATTGATGGTTCCTTGGAGATACCGAAAGACCCTTTTAACCGCTTCAAGGTGCTTTTTAGTAGGCTTAGCCTGGTATCTAGCACACATGCAAACAGCGAACAAGATGTCTGGTCTACTAGCAGTGAGGTACATCAGGGATCCAATCATACTACGATATTTCGTTTCGTCAATCATGATCCCTGAGTGGTCCTCATCTAGTTTGGTTCGATCAATCATGGGGGTGTCAACAGGGTCACTTGAATCAAATCCAAATTTCTTTAAGATTTCAGTTGCATATTTAGATTGATTTATGAAAATGCCTCCGGGACTTTGTGAAATTTGTAATCTCAAGAAAAATGACATTTGTCCCATCATTGACATTTGAAATTTTGAACTCATTTCATTAGAAAAACGATCACATTCCATTAGGTCAGTCGAGGCGAAAATAATATCATCAACATAAATTTGAACATGAATTAAATGTTTGCCTGACTTCCTGGTGAACAATGTAAGATCAACTGCTCCTTTGATAAATCCGGTAGATAGAAGAAACTTTGACAGTGTATCATACCATGCCCTTGGAGCTTGCTTTAAACCGTAAAGAGCCTTCTTCAAACGATAAACGTGAGTTGGATGCTCTTGATTCACAAATCCTTCAGGTTGGCTGACGTAAACGACTTCTTTAAGATCTCCGTTCAGAAATGCCGTCTTCACATCCATCTGATAGACTACCATGTTCTTACTAACAGCATTAGCCAGAAATATTCTGATTGCCTCGATTCGAGCAACTGGAGCAAAAGATTCTTCAAAGTCAATACCCTCCTCTTGACGATATCCTTTAGAAACTAATCGAGCCTTGTTCTTCAACACATCACCATGCTCATCAAGTTTCACTTTGAAGATCCATTTAAGAGCAATAATCATAGCACAGTCTGGAGCAGGTACTAACTCCCATACATCAAGTCGATCAAACTCATGAATTTCATCTTGCATGGCATTGAACCAGCTATCTTCATTCATGGCGGTTTTTACATCTTTTGGTTCGATCTTAGATAGTACGGAGTTGAAGAAGCACCATAAGGCATCGGTTGCAAGTTGTTTCCGTGTTGATACAGGACGAGAGGGATTTCCAATTATGTTATCTAGTGGATGATCGTGAGTCCATTTTCTAAGGTGTTCATGTGGCAATTGTTGAGGGACTGAGGTAGCAGAGTCGATGTCTCCTGAAGAAGATGGTTCTGATGATGATTCAGGAGCAAATATGTTTTCAAATGGAGCATCTTCAGGAGTAGCAAAGGGATTAACTTCATCATTGATGCCAGAAACAGTTCCATGATGTACATTTGAAGAATGATGATTTGTTGATGAGACTGAAGGATCAGCAGAAGGCGCATCTTAGCTTAAAGATATTGAGACTGAGGGATTGACTTCATTCACAGGAATATGAGGATCCTCTGTTGTAGGCATCAACACCTCATTAGTACTTGAATCATAAAGTTCATCAAACATAGGATCAAACAATTTCTTTAAATAATCTTCAGATGGAGGTACATATGGAGTTTCTTGAGAGGTGTTTGGAACAAGGGATGAACCAATGGGACTGTTTTGAAGTGCGGGTCCTGAGCTGGAGTGTCCAGGAGCCATTTGACCGGTCAGCTCATCAAACGTAACGTGAATTGTTTCCATGATATTTCGGGTTCTTTTGTTGGAGATTCGGTATCCCTTTTTGTTGGAACAGTGTGAATCAGGGAACGATTTTGTGTGTAGCATGCAGTGCAATTGCTTCAGCCCAGAGAAACATTGGAACCTTTGAGTAAATCAGCATTGTTCTAGCGGCTTCAACAAGAGTTCGATTTCGTCTTTCAACTACACCGTTCTGTTGAGGAGTTCGTGGAACACTTCTTTGATGGCTGATTCCAACACTTTCATAGAATTCACTAAGTTGTTTGTTGACAAACTCAGTTCCATTGTCTGTTCTGATAATTCAGACGGTTTTGTTAAGTCGAACCTGCAGCTGTTTGATGAGTTTGATGATGATATCAGGAGTTTCATCCTTTGTTCTTAAAAACTTGACCCAGGTGAATCTAGAGTAATCATCAACCACAACTAACACATATTTCTTCCCAAAGATATTCTGCACCCTCATTGGTCCACATAAATCCATATGAATCATATGAAGAACTTCTGTGACAGAGTTAGTAGGTTTGGGTTTATGGGCATACTTCTTGCTTTTTCCCAGTTGACATGCTGAACAAAGATGATCCTTTTCGTACTTGAGTCTAGGTAAACCTACAACTAAGTCCTTTCTGGTGAGATCATTGATGGTGCCGAAGTTCAGGTGATTGAGACGACGATGCCATAACCATGACTTTGTTTTAGAAGCCTTTGATAACAAGCAGATTGGAGATGACCTCATCATGTCATCGATAGAGATGGTGTAGAGATTTGAGCCACGAGTTCCCTTTAGCAGTTCCTTACCATTAAGATCTCTGACAAAGCAGGTATGTTTTCTGAAGGCTACTTCTAGATCAGAATCACAGAATTGACCAACAGAGAACAGATTATGACCCAGACCTTCCACATAGTATACTCTAGAGATGACACTATCACCAACAACGTAATCTCCATAACCCATGATTGCACCGAAATGATCATTACCGAATCTAACAGTCCCGATGAATTTGCTCACGAAGTTCATGAGTCGCGACCGATCTCCAGTCATATGCTTGGAACAGCCTGAGTCCAGGTACCACAGAACGATTTGAACGATCTGCAGTTGAACACAGACAAGAATGGATAACTGGATAATTGGGATCCCCATGCAAGAATGGGTTCCATATGGTTAGTAACAATGGTTGGAACACCCACATCAGAGATAGAAGCATTTATGTCAGAAAATGAGGCAATGGAATCATTGTGAATAGATGCAGTACTAGTGTCTATATTAGCCCTGTTCACAGTGTGATCACTTCTTAAGGGAATAGTTCTACCAGTAGGCATCCATTTTCTAGTGGGCAATATCTGATTAGTCTTATGACCAACAGGTATCCAATAATAGCCTATTTTACTGAATGTTCTTCCTGTGGGTTTCCACTGTTTTCTAATATTCTTTCATTTTTGCCTTTTAGCCTTCTTAGCATGAATTTTAGCATTAACAATATTAACTGGACAATTAACATCATTAGGCAGAACATTAACGCCACATTCATGATTAGAGACAGAATTCAAGCAGACATCAATACAAGGTTTGCAAATAGTGTCAGAATTCGAATTAATTACAGTACGCCTATGGCTAATACTAGAATCAACACGATTCGTTTTAGTCGATTCAAACTTAAAGTTCCTAGATTGTTCTTCTACTCTTTTCCAGTGCACATTCTTAGCTTGCGAGGTCCTATCATTCCTTGTATTGTCTTGAGACTTTGACCTGCTCCCTTTAATGTCACTGATTACTCCTGTAGAGGGAATGGGAACATTAGTGGGTTTTACAACTCTTTGCATCACCTGTTTAGATGTGCTGGGATCTGAACTACATGCAGGCACACTAAGGTTCACTTTCTTAAAACTAGAAGTGCTGGGATTTGTACTCCTAGAAGGCACACTTGAGTTCTCTTTCATAGCATTGACAGATCTGAAATCTGAACTACTTACAGGCACACTAGGGTTCATATTCAAGACATTGGGCATCGAATGAATATCAGACTTGGCAATAGGCATCGAACATGGAATCAAAGGATTAACTCTCTCACCTAATGACTTAGGGCATATTGTGATCAAGCATTCTAAGATTTCTTGAGATCGTTTGGCATATAAGCATGCATGTCCAATTGCATTATCATGAGGTTTCTCTAACTTAATCTCTTCAACAATCTCACGCAGACATTCTAGGCAATCCTTAAGGGATGAGAAGTATGTTTGAACAGCAAGTTTGTTGTTCTTGAGATGAGGAGGGACATATTTCGCAGACAAAGCATATTTATTACAAGAGTGAACCTTTGATACACCATTCTCCCCATTGGTCATTGGCATTTTCCCTTTTACCTGACTCTTCAGATTCTCAATTTCCTTTTGCAAAGAAGCTATTTGTTCGTTATTTTTGTTACGAACCATTCTCCCCATTGGTCATTGCAAAAGAACCTTTATTGATTCAAATAACTCATTGAAATGACGTTTAACCTTTTCATTTTCTTCTAGAAAACTTTCATTTTCCTTTTGTAATGCATTTACTAGGTTTTGAAGATGAAATGTTTGAGAATTCTGAGAATCTAAAAGAGGAGGCATTTGGGAGCCTGTCATATTGTTCGTTTGACCCTTTAATTGAGAGATTTGGGCTTTCAACTTTCTGATCGTGTTGCACTGAGCTTGAATTTGTTCATCACGTTTGTTAATTTGAAAAACTGCATCAAACTCTGGAGCATCTGAGGATGTCTTGATATTTGAAGTTTTGACATTTTCTTTAAGATGTTGATATTTTAGTTGTAAATTAAAATGCTCAACTTCTAGTTTAGAAAAATGTTTAACCAAATTGTCGTGATCATCCAGTTCAATTTTCTCGTTTAGTTTAGAATTAGTTTTGTCAAGCTCAATGACACGATCATGGGAGACTTTCAGGGCAACAGATAGTTCATGAAATTTGGAAGCATTAATAGAGCAATTTGAAGCAGTGAAAAAAATATCTTGAGCAACACATTCAGTAATAAGAGTCTCATTTAATGTGTGCAAGTTCTTCCTCTCAATCTCATTATATTTTAGTGCACGCTCATAGTCACTAACTTCAACTATCATTGCATCAAATTCCTTTTCCATTCCCTTGATATCAGTTTCTATCCCCTTTTTAAGACTCTCAAAGTGATCTTTTAGAAGTTTAAAGAAAGGCATGACCTCAGTTAAATAACATTCTTTCATTTGCTCAAAACCCCTTTCTCCTTCCGTTATACCAGTGGGTGTGATCATTTTCTTGCAAGTTTTCTCAAAATCAACAAATAGTTGAAATATAACATATTGGCTAATTAAGGTCTTGCTTTTAGTGGCAATTGTTCTAGGAACAAGATGCATTGGTGTATTAGGAGGATACACAGTCGCTCTAGGCATTTTCCATATGGGAGGGTTTGTTTCAACAATATTTTCAGCTTTCTGCATATCTAAATCCTTTTTCCAGAAAACTTGTTCGGGAGTCAACAAAGTCTGAGGCTTAAACATGTTCAAGGAAATCCAATTTTCCTTCTTGTAGTCATGGGGAGTGATAATTACTTTTTTCTCTTTGCATTTAGGATCATCTAATTTTTTGTTCATCTTTTCCCTAGTGACTTCATCTGATTTCTTATCTTCCTCAGTGCACTCAACGCAACTAGGTTTCTGTCTAGGTTTAAGGATTTCATTGCCATCATAAAGAACCTTATGCGTATTTCTAGCCCTTTTAATGACCTCTGGATTTGGTTCCTTAACAAGGGGAATGCTATGCTTATCGCTTAAGACCCTATGCTTAGTGATCATGTGAGCAGTCTGAATGGTGTTCCCTTGTATGTACAACTTGTTTTCAAGTTTGTTTTTCAAAGTTTTCAGATTAGAAAAGTCTTTCAAGAGTTTTGATTCCTTTGCATTAAATTCTTGCTTAAGCATTTTCACATTTTCTTGAAGTTCTTGTTTTTGCTTAGCAATTTTAGAAAGTTTTTCTTGTAAGGAATTTAATTCTTGTTTCAATACTTCTTTTCTAAAATTACTTTTTCTAATGACTGTACGCACTTGGTCATCCATTTCCTGCTCACGAGTGGTCAGCTCAAATTTTGCACGTTGTTCATAAATAGCAACACGTTCTTTATAGGCACTTAGTTCAGAAATTACAGAATCATCAGGAGCACATGCAGTGTATTCATAAAAAACATAGTCATTGTTGACTGCAGAAGATGCTTCACTTGGTACAACTTCACTTTCACTTTGTTTCACGTATTGATCATATGGGACAATATCGATATTACCCATATTTTCAACATTTGATTCAATAGTTTCAGTTGATTGTACTTTGTCATGCATCTGTTGCACATCAGCATCATCGTATAGTTTTAATACCTCAGAGATGAGTTTGTCTTTGGATAGGCCAGCTTGTGGTGAAGAAGAGACCTTGGGAGAAACCATTGGAGAAATGCTAGCCATAAAAATTGTGTGTGCTGTAGGTCCATCATCCACATCAGAGTCGTATGCATCACAATCAGCGACTTGAAAGGCATTCTGATGATTGTGACCTATCTCCTGAATAGGCTGCTTATCCACATCTGCATCATAGGTCTTGGCATTGCCCTCAGCTAGAAACAGCAATTCCTCTTCATCCAAAGCAGCACCATTGTCCTGAGCTTGTACAAGCAGCATCTTATCTCTGAAGTAATCAGCATTCTGTGGATGCTTTGGAGATGTGCAGTTTCTTGCAATGTGTCCCTCACCACCACAGTTATAACATTTGATCGGCTTAGCTTGACCTTGGTTACCATTCCTTCCTCGATTCTGGTTACCAACATAACCTCTACCAGCTCCACCTCTTCCCTGATCATACTGTCTTTCCTGAACTGGTTGCACCACGATCCTTCCATCTTTCACAGTAGCTTGATTGTGTGGGTTAGATGCTGTTTTGAGGTTGTTGTTGGTTTGTGGGAGAGAATTCATGTTTTGACTAATCAGAAGAGCAAGTTGATTAATGAAGTTACCCACGTGTGCATCAGCATCAGCTTGTTTGAACATAGGATCAGGAATGAGTTTGTGATTACCATTACCCAAGGGTATGACTTGTGAGGCTTTGGTTGTGATTCCGATGTTTGAGTAGAAGGCAGTTGAGTCATTAGACGAGCTTGTCTCTCCCTGGTTGGTTTTGAACTGATTGAGAACCAATTTTTCAAACATAGCATGTCTCTCATTCTGAAGGAGGAAGGCATAGAGTTGCTCATAGTTTGTATTCTTCAATCCTTTAGTGAGCTTCACAGAGGTGACAAACTTGTGCCATTCGGGATTCATGTTGTTCACAAATTTTGAGTTCAGCTGAATGTTAGGCATAGTCATTCTGATGTTCCTCATGTCATTCACCAACTTATGAAATCTCACATAGTACTCATAGACACTCTCATCTGGTTTCATCTTGAAGTGTTCAAATTCGTCATAGAGTTGTGATTCTCTGTCTTCCATAGTTAATTCTGAACCTGAGAGAAGCATCTTAACATTATCCCATACTGCCTTTGCATCGGTGTTGTGATTAATCAGCTTGTAGATGTCTTTAGGAAGACCTTGAAGAACAATGTTAGAAGCCCTGATATCTGCATCGAATCTCTTTTTCTCCTTATCATCAAGCTCATCATACATTTTAGGTCTGTCCATTCCGTAAACAGGAGTTCCATCTTCATTAGTATCAAGTATATCTCTAGTCGTCTCAACTCGATACGGTCCTTCATCAATGGATTTGAGAATGTTGACACCATTTTCCTTTCCAAGGCAGTACAATCTGATTCGTTGAGCCCAAGAATCGTAGTCAGTTCTGTCAAGCATGGGTGGACGAGTATCTGAGCCAGCTGCTTGAACATTCTCGGCAACAGTGGAGATGATAGTAGGAACGTTGGTAGACATGTTAACAGATTATACGGGATTTTATAACTCTATGATTAAACCGGGAAATAGATTCTTTCACGGGATTTTACTAAATCAAGAGAAAACCGTAAACAATCACCCAAGTCGCTAGAAGAAAATGCACCAAGTCGCTAACACCTAATTCGCTACACTCCCAAGTCGCTAAAGTCCCAAGTCGCTAGACAGATGCAAGTCGCTAAGTAGTAACTCGCTAAGCCTCAAGTCGCTAACAAAATTTTGGCAGCAATTCGCTACTCAAGTCGCTAAAGATACAAGTCGCTAAATAGCAACTCGCTACAGACCAAGTCGCTACCTCCAAGTCGCTACCTGTGGTGGAAAGTCCACTAATTGTACTGTAAGTCGCTAGGTCCAAAACTGTAACTCACTACAAATTTGTAAAGCAAGTCGCTACGAAGAAGGAATTCCGTGTGTTAAGTCGCTAGCAAGAAAAAACTCATAAACATCACTTTTCAATCCAAAAACAACCCACCCAAGATGATTCAAGCTTACCAAATGAAAACCTAAACACTTGTTATGATTCTAAACATAAAAGTACTAACAAAATCCAAGCTTTAACACAAGAAATCAACCAAATGATGCACAAACCACTAAACTTTTCAAACTCAAAAACCACCTAAAAACCACTAAAAATCCAAAGATGTGCGAGATATGATCTAACCATGGCTCTTGATACCAATTGTAAGATATTAGTTTTCACATACACATCAAACCATAACACAAAGTGGCGTATGAAAGAAGTTCTAGAGAGAGAAAGTTAGAGGTTTAGGGAACTTATTGAGAGAAAGTGAAAGATATTATTATGAGCTCCAACTCTCTACCTTGGAAGGTAGAGAGTATTTATAGTCTTACATAAATCGCCACACTTCGGGCTGTGGATCAGGTATACAGTGGGTAAAGACCCGTCCGTCCTCCACGGTGTTACTTAACTAAATACTACTTAACTTAAAATAACTACGACTACGATCTTTCTAACGATTACATATACTTGAGGTGACCGACTCTTTAATACCTGGAATTTCTAATTCCTAACATATTCCAAGAGGTGTTAGGTGAAAACTGAGCAGTACTTTGAGAAAGTACTGTATTTTGCTTAGCAGTACCTTAGAAAGTGTTTGAAGGTACTGGAGGTTTTGAAAAAGGTCTTCTCTGGTGAGGGTGTTGTAGTCTGGTGAGAAGTTTCTATGGTTAGACCTATGTGAATGATTCCAAGCTGGTCTAGACTCCCTTGGTTTTTGGTTGACAGTTTTGTTCTTGGGGAACTTACTTAGGTATTCTGAATGTAAGTCACAGTCCTTAATCAAATGATCAGGACTAAAACAAACGAAACAGAGTTTTTGTTCTGTAATCCCAAAATTTCTTCTTCTATGTGTATTACCAAACCTATCCTGATTTCTAGGTGAATGATTAAAATTGTTTTGACCAAAATTATCCCAAAAAGGTTTAGCATGATTGTGAAAAGGTTTTCTTTAAGGTACTGCTAAAGGTGTAGCAGTACATTGAGGTGTAGCAGTACTTTGAGGTGAAAGTACTGCTTGACTTTTAGCATCATCTACCTTAGGTGTCTCAACTGTTTCCTGTTGGGTTTCAGACCTAGATTGACCAATAAGCTTCTTTCTAAATTCTAGGTTTTCTACACCAAAATGAGAAACATCAGGTCTTATGGGTTGATGACTACCAGTGGGATGTGGGACAGCATGATAACCCTTGTCTTTCTTATATTCTGGAGGTGGTTCACTAGATGATTCCTCATTACTAGATGTGTCAACATAGTTAATAAGCTCATCATCACTAGTGGTTATATCCTCATAGTTAAGGTCATCCTTATCACTAGGTGGGTTTTCTTCTACACTACTGAAATCCATACCAAAACCTAGATCAGTCCTATTGTAATCTCTTCTTTGTTTTTGAACATAAGAAACATGAGAAAGACCAGATTCTTTCCAGGCATCAAACTTTGCAAACAATTCATCTCTCTCCTTAGTCAGTTTCTCAATTTCAGAAATCTTACAATTTAACTACCATTCACTTAATTTTAACTGATAATCCTGTTGTTCATACTTTTCTGCTCAAGCCATTTCATTATTTTCATGTGTTATAATTTTGGCTTCCATAGATTCTAAGGTTATTTGATAACCTGCAACCTTAGACCTAGCCTTTATACAGTTATCTCTTTCAATCACATAACTATTAAGTACTTTTTGATAAAAGTCATGACAGTTTGAGCATACCTCAGAGATAGGGGTTGAGCTTGATGAAGTAGCCATCATAGCAAGTAGAACAGGATCATCTTCACTCTCCATGCTCCAGTCAAAGCTTCCATAACCATCTTTAGAATCCATAGCAACATGTCCAGGTTCCTCATTGAAAGTTGTGCACCAGTCAAACTCATCCACAGAATCCTCCACAGCTACCATACAGTAGGTTACTGGTTCATCATCAAACTCAGCACTCCAATCAACCTCTGATAAACTCTCTTGAGCAACCAAAGCTTTTGTTTCAGTAATAGGAATTTCTTTAAGCTCTAGCTTTGTTTTCTCAGTCATCCTGTTTGCTTGATATTTAGCAAACCTGCACTCCCTTGCAAAGTGTCCAGTCTTTTGACAATTGAAGCATTCAATTTTGGATTTGTCAAAAGTAATTCCTTGTTTTGGTTTGAAGTCAATGCTTTTTCCTGTCTTCTTCATATACTTTTTGATCCTTGCAGTAATCATAGCAACTTGCCACCTGATATCAATTTCTTCAAGAGCATCCTCTTCAATCTGTGAGAGATCTTCTTCATAAGTGACAGGTAGAGAAGCTTGCTGTGCAAAGAAAGAGCATACAACTTCATCTGAGTGAATGGTAGGTGATGGTGTGGCTTGCTGAGCAAAGGTGGGGGTAGAATAGGCAACAGTACTTTGAGCAACAGTACTTTGAGTAGGAGAAACAGTACTTTTGGTGGAAGTACTGCCCCTCCTTTTAGATGACAAACAGGCAATACTGTGAGATTTGGAACTGGTTTATCCATTCATCTCATGCTCATACACCTTCAGATGATTGTAGAGATCATCAAAGTCCATAACATCCAAACCAGGTTGTCCTCTGATCATTGTAGCTATCACATGCCATGTCGATGGCAAACTCCTTAAGAACTTAAGATTAGCATCTTCAACTGAGACCTCTGCTTTGTATAGCTCCAGCATACTGAGAAGGTTTTGGAATCTGTCATAAGCAGCATCAAGGCCTTCTCTTTCTCCAACAGTGAATGTTTCAAATTGCTGCTTCAACAGATTTCTGTGCATCTTCTTGGAAGCATCATTACCTCCAAACCTTGTCTTGAGAGCAGCCCATAGTTTCTTTGCATCTTTAGCATCATGGAACTTGAGTAGATGACCATCTGGAATGGCAGACAAGAGAATGTTGAGTGCCTTCTCTTGATTCCTTATTGTTGCTGCAGGTAAGACTGCCTTAGGTGCTTTGGGTTGTCCAGGAACATCAATAGGTTCTGGAACTTCTTCATTACCGTTGACAATTACATTCCATAGTGCATGGTCTGTAATTGCAATGTACTGCCTCATCTTCATGCTTCATAGGTCGTACTCTCCCTTCTTGATGATATGTATCCTTAGTGAAGTGATGGATGGTGGTGGAACAACTTCAGTCGACATCTTTAGGTTTTAGTTTATCTAGGTTTTAGGGTTTCTTCTTAGTCAGAGTTTCCACACAAGCTCTGATACCACTTGTTGGATAGATGTACTCTAACCAAACTAACTTAAATAGATTGTTAAGGGTTTAATAACTTCGGATAAATCCTAAGTTATTAACAATGAAATACTGAGTAATCTTTATTAAGTACGCGGAATTTACTTAACAAATCTAAGAAGAATATAACTTTAACTTTTATTAATAACTCTAAATCTGCTTGTTATGCAGACTATATAACAACTCTAAAACTCTAATAATAATCGTACTTTAGGATTTTAAAACATATATCTAAAACTCGTACATATAATGCCAATCTAGGGGTCCTTTTATAGGCTTAAGGATAACCCTAGTCGGTTTACAATTTGTATCCTTGTACGACAAGTAATCTGAACAAAGAATATTCTAGAATAAACAAAGCTTTCCATAAACGAATATAGCAGTTCTTTAGCTTTGCAGTACTTTGACTTCGACAACAGTACTTTGACTTCTTCTTTAGCAGTACTTTGACATTTCCAGTACTCTGTCAATCTTCAGCGCTTTCATATCCCAACAGAAAACATCCTAAGCATAAAACACCCAAAATTTAGAACAACATCACTTCAGAAAACTCGAATCCTGAAACAACTATGTATTCAACACTCACATTAGAACACATCCAAACATCAAACACCCTAATTCAAAAACAACCACACATTCAAATCAGAAAACACCCCAAAATATCAAATATGTAAAGCAAACCTACTGCAAAATACAACCGCATTTTATACCGTGTAGTTTTTTCCATGCCAAAATTACGGCTCGCAACGTCGTTTTAGCAAACCCTAATCCTAAAAAAACCATGCATTTAACATTCACATCAGAAAAAATCCCAAACATTAAATTTTGAAACAAACACTCATTGAACATTTAAATTAAAAAAAACACACTAAAAATCAAACATTTCAAGTAAAGTTGCGCACTATACCTTATTGTAACCTCTATCTGCATGAAAAAAAAAACAACTAATGCACATACAAACTAAAAATCTGCAACAAACAAAGCACAAAACATCAAAACTTCCAAACCACATACTCAATTTTACCTTCTCTAGATGTCATCCAATTTTTAGTACTACCAACAACAAAAATCTACTATCACCATAGAAACTAAAAAACAATGTAAAGATCATGATAGCCAAAAAAACACTACTTATAGCAAACCATATAAAATCAACACTCATTATCACAAATCAGACTTATCACAAAGATCAATCAAAATGTAAACACATATCCACAAATCAACAAACTAAAAAAAGAAACCGAACTACCTAACATTAAAAAATCATATTGCCTTTATGTAAACCGGTATGTGTGTTTAGAGAGAGAAGCCACGAACTAAACAAATAAACAGGTGATAGCTTATAATGATTATAGCATTGACATAATCGAAAATAGGTGTACAATATGCAGCCAATCCTATGATCTAACTGGATCACAAAGTGGCAGTGAACCCTAGAAATTAAGTGGACAACCCAATAAACATATTATTTTCTTCCCTCTAAGTTGACGGATCGGCTCGAGACGCGGCTCCATAATACACCCAAGCTGTCCCACTCCCTCGAGCCGACCTCCCGGTCGGCGGCTTTAAAACAGTGTTGGATCCCATTTCCACTTCAATAAATGTTGTATACTATAATACTTTTTTTGTTTGAGATTAAATATTCATTTTCAAATACACATTGAATATCATTACATTATGCACCAATAACATTTTATATTTCATATTAATTTCTAAAAACATATTTATTTTGAAACAAACCAAAATAAAAAAGTATACGTTTAGTTTGAGCGATGAAGGCAATACAAATACTAATAACATAAATATGTTTATAAATAATATAAAGTATCAACGTAAATTGGTGGACAAATGAAATAAAATTAGTTGAGTTTCACTATATCATAACGTATTATTAAACATAATTGTTTGGATTTAACAATAAATGCTTTAAATTAACGTTTAATAAAGATAAATCGATTTGACATGTGTGCTAAGAGTATCTCCAAAGAGAGGTAGCTAGAAGAAAATTTATTTTACTCAAAAACCTTTTCAAAAAGCTTTGTTGTTCAATCAAAATTTTTTTTGAATGATTTCAGGATTTTTATGTTATTGATGAATGACTTAAGAATATACCCTCTCCCGTCATTGTTATTTTATAATGAAAAATGTAAGTCCTTAGCTTTTATATTAGTAGTAAAAAGGATTGTAAATTACCCACGCTTCGATGCATATATACTATAAATTAGGGATAATATATGTAACACCCCCAAAAATCAGTGCAGCGGAATGGTTACCGGAGGTGTGACATCATGGTATGAGATCACACAGTTATATAGAGAACGACCTAATATAAGTCGTTTTAAAATACATTTAATTTAAGTAAAAGATAGTTGCAACATTAAAAGTCATTACATCAAATGGTCCCAAATAAATTAGTCTCATCATGATTCATTAAAGTCTGTGTAAAAACACTTCTAGAACGCACACGACCACAATGCCTTGCCTCATAAGTAACCAAGCAGGAAAATCAAGCACCTGAGAAATACTTGCTAAAAAGTCAGCACAAAGTTGGTGAGTTCATACGTTTAAGTAAAATACAGTAGAGTGCACCACTAGATTTCCAAGCATATGCACATTACAGTGAATATAATGTCATACAAATAGTGTTAGATTGCACTAAGTCACATGAAACCGAAACTATGACAATATAGTATATGAAAATTATAGGACAAGGAAGAAAATACAGTAGGTGTGTAACCCGTCACACCCAAATCCAACATGGCATACGTTCGTGTTGCCTATCTAGTCAACCCGAATGGGGGAGTCACCCCAATAGATCTATTTATAGAACTCGCACTTCCCATAGGAACTAACAGTTCATGTAAAGGCATAGTAGGTAATCAATACTGAGGCTAATCCATAAAAGTTTAAGATAAGTAATCGTGTCCATAGAAAATTAAGCTTCTTTCTCACCTTAACTTCATAAAGCAAGTATAGAATGAGTAAAAGTGGGGCATCATGGTAGTTCCTTGAGTTATCTTCCCATTTTCGCTTGTTGTCTACCACTTTCTCTGTAAAATCCTGGATCACCTGATCCATCAATTCGTGGGATATGGTGATAGTCTCATAAAGGTCAGCTGGTTTTAAAGGAGTCGCATTTCTCTTAATAATCGGGGGCAATCCTCCAATGTAACAAATTCGAAAGCGCTGAGTATAGGAATGCCAACTCCTGAAAGCGCTGAGTATAGGCCACGATGTTCGTGCCTTTCACCTTAAGGTGTCAGAAATCGATTTCCATTTTTTGCACCTTGTTTCGAGGGCAATATTTCTTAAGTAGAAGCTCCTTAAATTCATCCCAAGAAATAGCATATTCAGCATCGATTACTGTAGACTTAATGTAAGAATTCCACGACATTAGTGCACTGTCTTGCAAAGTGTACGACGCATACCTCACTCTTTATTATTCTTCATAGTTACAAATTTGAAATACCATTTCCAGCTTTTCAAGCCAATGGGTTAAACAACGACTCCTTCCATTCCAACGAAACTCCTAGGCATGGAGCCGTTGAACTCTTTGTAGGTAGAGTCGCAGTTAGCATTCGTGGGTCTTAAGGTTCCAACATTGGTACTTGATCGGTTCACATCTGTCGCAGCTAGTGCATCTGCCACACGCTGGGCTACTAGATGGTCTAGCATAGCTTGGATGATTGTAGCTTATGGAGGCTGGGTTAGTTGCAGTTCGAGCATGAGTTTTTCTGGTTGATCTGCATTTGGTAGGTGCCATTTATCTATGTTACAAAAGATAATGATAAATGAGATTTATCAAAAGAAAAAATCGTCACACGTGGATATAATCATCACAGGTTGGACATAAAAGAAAACTCAACCATAGCAACAATAGTCCAACATTAAAACCCTGCAGTATCATAACAAATAGGTGAGCTTGTTATATGTAAATACTTGTTGCATAGTTCCAAAATTACAAGCTTCTCATTAAATCTAGTACTAACTGATGACTCCTCGGTTTAGTAGCTACAACACCTACTAGCTATGTCAGATACTACTCTACTCCTTTAATCACATAAGTCTCTGTCCAAACTCCTTAAGTAGTGACTCTGCGTCTACGGATCATCTCCTCAGATCCTGGATCTCTTCACGGTTAGTAGCACGTACTTGTTGTAGCTTGGCAACCCGAATCTCCAATGTCAAGATCCTCTGATGCATGGACCTGACTGCGTCCCGAGCTATCTCGGATGTCTGCTCAAGTCTTTAGGCCTAGCACGCAATGTTGAGTCTCTCTCCTGACCATATTATACCTAACATACAAGTTATGAAATCACGCTCGTACCCATCGAGACACGAGGGTGCCAACACGTCCAAGTACTCACTATGCATATCAATGACACTGGCATGTCTCTCGATCTGAGTCCAAATCCAAGTGCGAGCATCCTCATCTGCTACAGCTGGTGATGTGGCTACCGGTGGAATGGCTAGTGGTAGAGTAGCTAATGGTGGAGTAGCGGCTACTAGAGCTGAAATGGAAGCACATGTACTAAAGACATACTTATTGTCTCTGAACGCAACATCATTTGTTGTATCCTCAGTTGGTATGTCGAGCTGCTGGTCCTGAGCTACTTTTGAGCTCTCTCCAATCTCATAGGTACTAGGAATATCATCAATACCCCACTCCAGAGCACGAACTCTAGCTGCTCTCAATCCCAAACCTGGTGGTACCTCTGCAGTTGTAGTATTAGCTAGAGAACTCAACTGCTGATCTATTGATGGTGCAAGTGAGGTATCCTCTACATCAGTCTTTGATGATGTCTTTGCTGCTAACCTAGGCCTCTTATAAGGAGGTAGGTGGGTGGGGGATTGTGGTGAGGAGAAGGGTGATGATGATGATCGTGATGGAGATGATGAAGATGACAATGATGGTGTTGGAGATGGGGTCTCGTAGGAGTATCGGTATCTCCTACATGATGGTAGGGATGGTGATGGAGAATCTGATGGTGTGCGGGAGGGAGCATATGTAACACCCTAAAAATACGGTCCAGCAGAAGCATACGAACCTTGGAGCGCTACTATCTTGGTATCACAACATAAGGTACAAAGAATGGTTTTTATCCCATTAATTTAGAATAGAATTCATTAACAAAAACATTAAGTTTTCATTATATGAATATAGTGCATAAATAGGCCCAAAAGAATTTTAAAGAGGTCCCGATTATTCGTGAGAGTCTCCTGTGACCATACCCCTTGCCAAGCGTCTTCAAATAGTGAGTTATCGCCTTAAACCTGAGAATACATGCTAAAAAGGTCAGCTTAAGCTGGCGAGTTCATTGAGTTTAGTTACAAAATAGTAATGGACCTGATAAAGTTTAATTGCTATATGTGACTAAGGCAGATATATTATACACATTCCAATAGACAATCAATCCACAATAATCCAACAAAACAATCGAGATCTCAGCAGGGCCCCAAGCGACTCTAGCTAGCACAGTCATAGCAAGGCCTAGAACACATGCTACCTTGGTCTAGGTCGAATACACTTAGCTAGGCATCGTGTTATAGCAAAGGATTGCTACCCTAGCCTAAGTCAACAACTATCGCATGTCTAACCTTTCCTAGTCAACACATTAGCAATTCAAAATAGTAGTTACAGGTCCAAGAAATATTTTGCATTCACATAAATACATAATATTAGAATCCACAATCAAATATTCCAAAAAACAGTTATTCTCATATAATGTTCACATATCTAATTATGGTTAGTTAAAATCAGCATGTATTCTCCCCCAAAGTAGTTATGAAAACCTTTGAAAAAAGGGGCTATAAAACCCACCTTAGCCACAGTAATGCACTATTCACAATTAACATGACTGGCATCTAAAGCTAATCTCCACGGCATCCAGAAGAATGTACGACGAGTACGATAGAATAGAAGTGACACAACCGAATGCGTATACGATTATCTTAAACTACGGCTCATACGATAAAGAAGTCGATAGAAAGTAATGTGTCATAGTTTTCGTGGATTATTCATGTCATTACTTTCGATGTACAACTCACTCGGAAGAGGAGAAGACGTCATCATAGTCGAGACATACTAACTAGAACGCACGCCAAAAGGGAAAGACATCAACAAAGTCAAGAAACACTGATAATACCCAAGATAGTCAAAGAAGATTAGGAAATGACGACAACTATTTATGTTGTATAAATAGGTTAATTAGTAAGCTTCGGTAATTTCCCATAATCCCAAACGTACATGTTTATAATAAAAGATAAGTTTCCATTTATCGTTTGATTATCAAAGGTTTCACGATTCGTTACTCGTAATTATACAAGTTTATAATAAAGTACGTCATATAAAGTATACTATTGTAGTATTTTATAAATGACGCGTTCATTTATTCGACGTTCCCAAACCATCACGACTTTAATAAATCATCTTATCAAAGTAACATTTTCCCAACAAGTATTTATAAAACACAAGTTATAATCGTAGTTAATAAGGGTTTATAATTAAACAAACTATATCCATCAATAGTATATAGTTATATATTTCATTATTAGTTAAAATATGAAAATGGAATATTTAGACTTATTGGGAAATGAATATATTAAACTCATTTCCGAGCCTGATATATTATACTCGTTAAGCCAAAACGTTTAATAAGGTCTAACTTATTAATCAATATAACTCGTGTATTAAATATTACTCCAATTTATAAACCGTAGTTGATTCTTATAGCATATACGTAATATCCTATATTAATTATTAAGCACGTAGTTAGTTCCTTAATGTTTATTACATCACTTATACATAACTTGTTTATTATTCATTCGAGTCAAATATCATTTGTCACGATAGTTTTAATCCGTTATTGTTATATAATTGTTTCATTACAAAATCAAGTTGTTACGTGTATATAGTTAACCAATGGTCGTATCATAAGTTCACCGTATACCATTAACCGTTTATTAGTTTTCGATATTCCTTATTAGTAACCGTTTATTCCTCACAACTAATTTCAATAATTAATTATTATTATCCCGTTACCACTTTGTTTCTTTTGACATTCCACGATAACAACATTTTACGACTTATAACCAATTATCGAGTCTCATTCTAGTAATACCCGAGACTCAAACTAAACATGTAAATCAAATTAGAAATCTACATAAACTAAATAACTTTTAACGTAAGTGATCGTTAACCATCGAGACCAAGGCCAAACAACTAAGCGAACCCATGCCCTAACCGATTATACTTGACTTATTACCACGTAAACTAAATGAGCCCATGATCAAATTAAACTGTGCACTCAGATTTGGGTCCGACACGACCCATACGAGTTGACCCGAATCGAGATCAAGAGTTGCAACAACAACTACAATATCCTACTGACCCGACAACAATTAACAAATCAAATGCACCCTTGAATGGGTCTTTAGACCCGACTCATGACTGGGTTTCTGACCCGACCCGGTAACTGACGTGAGTTACCCTTGACTCGGCTAAGTCCACTGACTCACGGAGTCATCCCAACTCAGTCAACCGAAACAACAATATCACTCAAATAAGATTATAATAACACCACACGAATTTGTTATAAAGAAAATGTTTCATCAGATTCAATATCCATTTCTCAAAACATTATTAACTCGTTTTGCACTTGTATCCACCCACGAACTACAACACTAATATATATATATATATATATATATATATATATATATATATATATATATATATATATATATATATATATATATATATATATATATATATATATATATATATATATATATATATATATAATCGGTAAATTAGAAAAAAAACAATAATAAGAAATGGGTTGTTTTACCTAGAGAGAAAGAGAGGAGACGAGGGCCGTGATGGCGTCTTTACGAGTACAACTCGTAACTAAGACCAAGCAAGAATCCTTATAAAATGTTAACCATGAAACCCTAAAATTTTGAATCTAATATTTTAGATCTATGGTGCGTTAAAGGGTTTTATGGCGCGTGTGTACTATAAACGAAACCACCATGGTCCGATCTATCATTTAGGATAGCCGGTGTAGTTAGGGGAGGTGGCCGGAATTTGGCAAAATGGCGGCGACGGCGCCAGAACCCTAAGGGGTGGCCGGAATATTTTTAGAGAGATTGAGGAGAGTTGTGTTTGTATGTGTTTATAGACAGAAAAAGAAAGATGGTAAAATGAGGGAATGAGAGAGGTGTGGGATATTTATAGTAAAGGAGGGACTACTCTTGTACAAGTGTAACCACAAGGGGTGGTAGTGTAATTATCACAGGGACTTTAGATGTAACTTTCTAAAACTTTTGATATATTAGGTTCGGGACTCGTTTAGCTTAGCAAATGATGGATTCGTGACTCGGGAATTACGCCAATGTTCTCAGAATAATATTTCTAATAAAAATGACTATAAATATGACTCGTATCTCAAATTAGAGGGAATGACAACTCTAATTGTTGTTTCTCCATTTATGACACATCGAGGAAATTACGAGTTGTCACAGCCTCACCTTCTTAAAAGGAATCGCGTCCTCGCAGGTCTAGAATAGGTGAGTGCATAAGCACGAGGATTTATCTTCAAGTTCCCTACGTGAATTTAGGATCTCTAAGAGCTTCGATGAACTTCGTCGATAAGGATGCAACTTTTCTAAAGTTGTCCAACTTAATGGTCTACGATTTCGATAGGCCAACAAAGTTTAACGCTCAAAGATTTGAATTTCCCAGAGGGATAACAACTGCCTCATCGGCGAGTCATTTATTCATATTATGAAAGAAATGTCAGGATCACTGCTGAGTCCTGAAGGTGGCTCAAGGTTATGAGCTACTGGTCTAATTCAAGCAAGAATTTCGAAAAGATCGATATAACAAGGATTAAGCTTCCACGTTTAGTAGACGCTTCACATATTATCATAGTGAATCTTTAAGCTTAATCTAGACTACATCTGGGGATTTAAGAGATCTACGCCGTCTAGGTCTCCTAACGATTCGCGAGCAGTTTGCATATCCATCTCATCTTAGAACGGTTTCCTTGGTATCTTTTCGAATAGGTACGGGGTTGCTAAGTTGGGTATTTCCATTTCTACCCAGTCATCAGGATCGGCACTTATGACCATAGAGTGTCTCTTACAGTGTCTTTGAGGTACTAAAACGATAAGTGCTGTTATAGGAGAATTTGGCCAACGGAAGGTGTCCACCCCAACCATTTTCAAACTCGATGAACATACGACGTGTCTACTCATGCTTGAATAGTTTCTTCCCTTCGGCCATCAGTCTAGAGATGATACACTGTAAGCATATCCGTTCTCTCGGCTATAAGAAGTGATAGACGAAACATGGGTGTGTGGCGACTTCCACAATCTGAAAAGGATAGAAATTAGCACTTCCTGATATACACGATCTTCTCTACATATGAAGAATTCTATTTGCTAACTCAGGCCTTCTGATCGCACTCCCTCCTTAAAGAGGATCGAAAGAAGTTGAAGAAGGATCAGATGTGATACGCGTACAACGCGCGTTCGGGGTCAAAGGAAACTTCCTTTTCTTCGAGAAAGTTTTTGAACCACCTAGGCAGTGAACCTAATTGTTGTAGTGTAGTATTAGGGTAAGCCTCGGGATTGATATCGTTCTCTAGGGGAATAGGAATGCTAGTGAGAAATTACTACGCTAAGGTTGGGGTTGAGGAAGATTATTTTTTTTTATCTTTTTATGTTTTTTATAAAATAAAAGGTACGATCTCGGGGTATTGGATTTGGGGGTGGTACTTCTACTGATTACTCTACTTATCTAATTATCTAAGCTAAGGGGTAGTCGATGTCTATTGAAGTGTGCTCGTATGATGATTAAAAATGTGTCTACCTAGACACTATTACTCCCTACTTATCTTTTATTGATGGTTGAATTGTCACGTCCTTAGTCTTAACGCATTGTGTTTTCAAAGGTCGTAGGGTGTGCTTTTATCCCTAACTCTTTGAAGCTACCTACGGTTAATGACTACTAAATCTCTAGGATTCATAAACTTAATACTAAGGTTATCTTTGGATATTTAGCCTACAATTCCACTAGTAACTATAAGCTAAGGTTCAACAAAGATTAATTAAGCATTAAAAACACAACGATAACTTTAAGCACTCCTAAGCCAATTACGATTAAGATAAGAAACAACCAATCAATATTCAATAACTAGGTTTCATAGATCTAAGCAAACACACAAGTAAATTAGCCGGACATGTTAAACATGCAAGCATACACACATTCAATCGAAGATATAATGAAATCAAGGGAATAAATAACTTATCTCGATTAAAATAGGGTATTAGAACCCTAAAATACTGTCCTAGACGGACTACAATCACTTTAGGTTTTTACTCCACAAGTCTACCTCTCTTAAAGTCTGAAAATTCGAATTCTATATATAAAGTTACAACTATGACGGCGTCACCTTTTAATTGTGACGCCGTCAGATCGTGCCATTAAGGTTTCGTTTTGGCCAAGTCAACTTTGGAACGGCGTGACATTGTGGTTGTGACGCCGTCAGCCTTCAGTCATGATGCCGTCTGAGTCTGGATCTAGGCCGTCTGAGAGGAAAAGTCTTCGTGACGCCCTACTCTTCAAAGCCTGACGCCGTCAGGTACAAAATAGCAAATTCACTCCTGAGCCGTCACAAATATAGGGACGACGTCGCCCTTTGTTTCTGACACCATCGGGTACACTTCCTGCAGCTTGAGTGTCTTGATCTTAACTTTAGCCATTTTCTTCACATATTCACCCCTTTTCATCCAAATAAGCATCATTCCAGCATTTTGCCTGCAAGAGACCTAAAAAGTGAAAAGGAACGAAATTAAGCAGTAATGGATATTGTTAGGATCGAAAATCTTATAAAACATATGATTTATGTGGTTTTGGGAGGCCTTGGTTGGTGGAAAAAGATGAAGAGATTCATCTTCTAGAGAGAGAAAGTAGTGAGAGGGAGGAGAAACAAAAGATACTTTTATTGATGAAAACAAAGAACACACTAACCTAATGCTTAACCTCACCCCTCATGGAGAGTCATGAGGGGTATTTATAGGCTCATATCATTACAACTTTGCCACTTAAACGATACTAGTCCCTATGGGCAAAGTATACTACGCATCTAGTCCAATTCACGTAAGTGACGTTATCTTTATAAAAAAGAGAGGCTAACAATCTCCCTCCAAGATATCGTCACACGTGAATGGTTACAATGAGACCTATAAATACAAAACAAAGTAAATTACAATGGTAATGAACAATGTTGACTTTGTTGAAGCGCAGAGTCTCTGTATTCTAGATACTGAGGCAAACTTGAAGTTCTTTCTTACGATGATCTCGGTATTTGATCTTTGGCGCTGACGGCACAAATCCTTGTAGCTCTGAACTTCAACTGTAACGGTCTAGTTAGGTTATTCCTCCCTCCTACCTAGTGAGCTATTTTTCTTTTTCTGCTCCCTCCTGAACCGACAACACTCTTCCAACACGCAGCGGAGAAAGTAGACTCTTGATTGTAGCACAATGGTTGTCGTTCTGGGAACATCATAACAACATAACTCACTTAGTATTGCATCCAAGTTGGTAAAAAGCCCCGATGTACACACACTACTTCTCCTTCTTCGGTCTTAAGCACAGATCCCTTCGTCAATCCAATCATGAAAGATGAATCACCAACTTCTCCCTCCTGATGGTTGCGAGCTATCGGAATCATCATAATGTTGCGTACATGCCATATACCTTTTTCTTGATGAAATATTAAAGCCTTATCTTGATCAAAATTCCGTGAGAATATGTCACAGAAATACACTCAATACTTTTCTCTAACCAACCATAAAATGAACCTCCTTTGAATTCACCGACTAATTGTAATGACCACATATGGAGATAACCCGATACGACTAACTTGAAAAGGAAGTAAACATCCCAACTTTGTGACTTACTGCTTGTTCTAAATTTTTGAACAATCCACAACGCCGTGTGACACTGAGCACTACAACGTAGCTCCTTAAAGTGATGGTTATACACTGTGAGCACTACAACGTAACTTCTTACATCAGTTATAACCAGATTGTCAATTCAAAATCACTTAAAGTGACAGTAATACCCCAACAAGTTATCTTGGGACATGCAACCAACCAACCAACGTCTCAAAGATAAAGAAGTTCACCCGTGAAACGTCACGTCAATTTCTCGTAAGCAATACCGTACAAAAACCCCGTAGTCATATTTTTCAAATATTCGATTAAGCCATGAATTTTGTATCCTTCCGTGAAATTTTTACCATACCAAAATACCACTCATAATCGACTAATATCAAAGATGTGTATCCAATGTTTTTAAATCCAAAGGAAGAAAAAAATTCGGATAACAATTTGTGATTTCATTATAGCGTCTATTCAATATTAGTGTTAATCACAACAACCCATCATTTGAATATAACACAAGGTCCAGCGTCCAATATGAACTCAGAAACCCACGTCCAAATCCAAAAGCCCATTCAAACTTGAAACCACTTAAGAGAAAGTCATGGTATAAGAGTTACCCACTTTACCCTAAAACACAACTAACCCTAACACAATTTATACGCCTCCCACATAAACGCTTTCCTCTCCCACATAACCAAACTCATCTCACTCCACCAAATCTGTCCCTTTTTCATCAAATTGATATCATAATCTCAGTTTAAATCTCTCATCAAATCACACATCACGCAAATACCAATTTGTCAATATGAAACAACTCAAACCATTTCGTCTATATGAATCAACTCAGAAAACACAAATACCAATTGGTTTTCTTTCGTCTATCTAGTAGCTCCGTATGGATAAATAATGGCTTCAAGATCTTGAAAACTCAAGGTCTCGGGTAGGTATTTGAATGTGTTTTTGTTAATCGTTTTCTTTTTGGTTGTCGTATAACGAAACAAAAAAAGGTTTCTAACCTCCATGTTAGATAACTTTCATGAAAGTTTTGGATATAATCATAAGATTGATCAATGATTAAGTGGTTCAATTGAAATTATATTTAAAAGATTACAAAAAAATTGAATAAAAACTGAGATCGATTGTTTTTATCATGTCATGTTAAATTGATGATTGATTGAGAGTTGATGGAGTGTTGTGAGGGTTATGGGTTGAGTCTAGATGTAAGTTTAGTTGGTTATGGTTTTGGATCTGTTGATACTACTTCGAGTGTTCTCGTTCAAAATTGAGGTCTTGATGTTATTTGGTATTTGTTTTGTGGTCTTGGTCTAGTTATGGTTTACACATACGTATTTTTCTTTTCAGTAAAACCTTACGCGTAACTTCTCAGTTCAAATCTTATGCGTAAACAGTTTTGATCTTACGCGTAAGCCTTCTTACGCGTAAACATGGTTTCTTTTGCATAAAGATTAGTAGTTTAGGCGTAAACCAGATCTTACGAGTAAGCCATCTTACTTAGGCGTAAAAAAGTTTACTCGTAACCTTCTTACGCGTATTCCATATGCGTAAGATCATCCTTAGGCGTAAGTTTAGGGTTTTGACCCTTTGACTTTTTTCCGGCGAGATTCCGACCATATATTCCGTCCAGCTTCAAACTTACCCAGAAAAACTGGTATGAATATTCTTGTTTGCCCAGTTTGACCAAGAATAAACTCACCAGTTGACCACGATATTCACAGATTTGGTACAAAAAAGTCATAAAAAATGATAAGTCACAAGACTGTTTGGACAAAAAGTTGACACAAAACAGATATGAAATCTTAGAATAGACCAAATGACTTTTTTGACCAATAAAGGACACATGAAATATGTTAAAAGCAGTTTACCCACAGGAATAAACGGACAAAAATTTTCCGACCATAAAAATGGTTAAAAATCAGCTTAAAACATGTACAAAACCAACATAAATCATCAAAACATAACCATGGCTTTGATACCACTTGTTAGGATCAAAAATCTTATAAAACATATGATTTATGTGGTTTTGGGAGGCCTTGGTTGGTGGAAGAAGATGAAGAGATGCATCTTCTAGAGAGAGAAAGTAGTGAGAGGGAGGAGAAACAAAAGATACTTTTATTGATGAAAACAAAGAACACACTAACCTAATGCTTAACCTCACCCCTCATGGAGAGTCATGAGGGTTATTTATAGGCTCATATCATTACAACTTTGCCACTTAAATGATACTAGTCCCTATGGGCAAAGTATACTACGCATCTAGTCCAATTCACGTAAGTGACGTTATCTTTATAAAAAAGCGAGGCTAACAGATATAAAAGTGGGCGATTAAGGGCTTAAATGACCCCTTAAAAGCGTACGTTTTAAATACTTATCAAGACGTGTAATAACAAAATGAATCCCATATTGAGAAAGCGGATCAAGGAGAGATTCCCCTTTCGATTTGAGTTCTACAGTGGGACTGAAAGTAAGGAGCTAGAATTCGAAAGTGAGGACTAGCTCATAGGCGCGAAGCCACTCTACCAGAGGGAGATGAGTGAGTACTCTCTCACCTCCTTAAAAGAAGATAGAGGGGTTCTCTAGTACTATTATAACTATAGGGGAGTGATGAGCAAGGTCGTCTATACTTTCCATCTTGCTGAATAGTGGGAGGTGAACAGGTTGGGTAGGACTACCAACAACCATTCAGGTAGAGGCACGAGATCTACTCTCTAGGTTTCGTCTACGGAGTAGCTTATCGATCTGTTAAGAGGACCGAAAGGATAGCAGGTGTTTCTCAAAGGACGAGAGAACGATTAGGTGGTTGTCCCAAGGAACACGGTTCAGGTTACTCCTTAGGATTTCAAGATTTCCGTTGGGCACGTAATCCCTACTAGACGGGAAGTCTAGGAAGTTCAGAGTATGACTCTGTTCGAAAGTGTTGATTGCTACTAGAAATCAGTCAGTTGACTTAACACGATATCTAGGTTAGAGGCGGAAAGTACGACTCCGGAAGAGAGTACTAATTACTAACGGCAATCAATCGATTGACTCATTACTACACTTAATACTTAACGCAGAAAGGTACAATATTCAAATTGAAAGTCCTAATTTCCAAAAGAGGTTTGACTATCAACCGATATCAAATCAAATCCTAAATACGAGTAGACATCAACGGCTCTAAGTGGGTATACTAAAGAATTTCGCATCGATGGAGTGTAAGGTATAACACCGATAGGAAAACGTAGGTAGTACAACAATCAGGAGTATGACGTCAGAAGACTATCATTGATAGAACAACGTCGAGAGTTCAACGTTGTTAAAGCAACATCGATGGAACAATATCTATAGGATAACCTCGGTGAATAACTTCACTAAAACAGGTCGTTAGAACTTTATCTATAGGGGCACCTAACTAGAGGATAAGGTACAACACCAACAACACGTAAGGTACAACCTTAACTATGAGTTGTTGACGAAGCAACGTCGAGAAGACATTATCGGTTTAGAAAGAAGAACAACATAGACTAGATAACGTCATTTGAGGTAGAAGTGTCGGTACAAGATTACCAACGAAGCGAGGCTGAATGACAAATACAACAAGATTACTAACGAAACATGGCGAAATGATAATTCCAACAAGGTTACAAACGAAACGAGGCGGAATGATAATTCCAACAAGGTTACTAACGAAATGAGGCGGAATGATAATTCTGACAAGGTTACTAACGAAACGAGGCTGAATAACAATTCGAGGCCAAATGATGATCCTAACAAGATTATCAACGGAAAGTGGCCGAATGACGATTCGAGGCCGAATGATGGTTCGAGGTCGAATGACGGTTCAAGGCCGAATGATGACTCAAAACTTGGAACGACGTGATAAGGATTTAAAACGTACGCTTTTAGGGGGTTATTTAAGCCATAAATCAATCACTTTTATATATGTTACTGCTTAATTTTGTTCCTTTTCACTTTTTAGGTCTCTTAGAAGCAAAATGATGGAATGAAGCATATTTGGACGAAATGGAGCAAATACATGAAGAAAATAGAAAATTCAAGATAGAAGCTACTCAAAGCTGATCAACAGCACCTGACGGTGTCCCAACTAATGGGCGACGTCGTCCCTCTATGAAGACTTGATCAAAACATGAACCAGAAGGCTTAGTGGAAATTTTGTTCACATAACCTAACGGCATCACGTTATAAAAAAGGAGGGCGTCACTCACAGTTTTCAACTCAGACGACCTAGATCTAGAATCAAGACGATGTCCCAACTGAAGACCGACGGCGTCACAACTCTATGGTGACGCCGTCCCATCAATGACTTGGCCCAGACGAAACCCTAATGACGGGGAGCTGATGGCGTCCCATGCAAAAGGGGACACCGTCGCAAGTGTAAATCTATAGATAGAATTCGATTTTTCTGCATTTAGAAAGGTAGACTTTTGGAGAAAAAACCCTAAATCGTTTGCAGTCCGATTTGGACAGTATCTTAGGGTCCCATACCCTATTTTACACATCGAGATAAGTATTTTAATCCAAAGTAACAATATGTCTATCCCTTATTCAATTGATAGTGTGTATGCTTGCTTGTTTACCATGTCTAGCTAAATTTCTTGTGTGTTTGCTTAGATCTATGAAACGCTAGTTATTGATTACTGTTAGGTTGTTTCTTATCTTAATTGTAAATTGGCTTCGGAGTGAAACTAGGCATCATTCGTTGTATTTAATGCTTGAGTATGCTTTATGAATGTGTGGCTTATGAATGAAATAGCTTAGGCTTGCCGATTTAGTATGTCATAAAACGAGAGATAACCTCAAAGAACTAGGGACTACGCATACCATACAACCTTAGGAATACAACGCGTTAAGATAAGGTGTGACAATTCAACCGACCAATAAAAGATAACTAGGGAGTAATAGTATCTAGGTAAACACATTTTTAATCATCATACGAGCACACTTCAATTAGACATAAGCTACCCCTAGATAATTAGATAAATTAGATAATTAGATAAGTAGAGTAATCGGTAGAAGTACCACCCCCAACCAATTGCCCCGAGATATTTACCTTACCTTTCTAAATAATATAAAGAGATAAAAAAAGAATCATCCTCAACCCCCACCTTCTCGTCATACATTTCTTACTAGCATTCCTATTCCCATAGAGAACGATATCAATCCCCGAGGCTTACCCGATACTACACTACAACGATTAGGTTCACTGCCTAGGAGGTTGAAAAACTTGCTCGAAGAAAAGGAAGTTTCCTTTGACCCCGAACGCGCTTCGTACACGCATCAAGTTTTTGGCGCCGCTACCGGGGAATAGAATAGCTAGTTAGATTTCTATCTCGTTTAGGTTCCCTTTCTTGATTCCTATCAAGTAAGATTTTTTCTCATTTTCATTAGCTTCCTTGTAGTCTATCCCCCTTCTTCGTGTCTTTTTTTGTAACCCATCACTTTTCATCATGGAAGGTGATAACCCACCACCAAATCAACCACTTCCACTCAAAGCACAACCAATTGACCAACACCCCTCCAACCATCGTCGCAACCGTAACGTTAGAATCAATGAGCTTCAAGATTTGCGTGGGATATTTGAGAATAAAATTACGGACGCTGTTGAAAAAGCGGTTAGCGCCTCGATTGTTGGCTCCATGATTAGCAATAGTTCAGGTAACAATTTAGTAAATGGAAGTTAGAATGAGGAGACTAGTGCTTATTTCAATCATTACCCCACTAAGGAAGAAGTTGCATACCACCAATACATAATCGACAATCCTCGATCACCCATCATTAGAATATACCCAAAGATTAGGAGAGGAAATCCATGGAACATAAAGACCCCTTATATGATTGGATATAGGAATGTTGAGCATGCTTACAAAGATACGGACTCTCCCATCAATGTGATGTCATCAGCTGTTTACAATGACATAATGAATGAGCGATTTAAAATTAGGAGGGACCCTAAGTATCCCAGTGGGGTTTGCAATTTTGTGGGAAGGGTCAAGGATGTACATGTCTTTGTAGGAAACTTCACCTACTTAGTTGATTTTATGGTCCTAGAAGATATAGGATGTGTCATCGACTATAGCTTGTCCCAAGTTGTGTTAGGAAAACCGTTTGTTGAAAAATCTAAGTTAAGCTATAAAAAGTCTGAGGGAACGATTAGATTTTCGGAAAGGGATGATGAAATTACATATAGAATGCCTTGGAAGATGAACGGTTATGGCCCTCTATCCCTCTATGAACGAGATAACATTCGAGCTTTCGAGGAAAAGAGCAAAGAAGATGCTGAAAAAGGCTTGAACTTTATGTGGGAGAGAAGGAGGTTCTACTATAGGGATTGTTTGACCCTAGGACCTAGGTATAGAGTAGATGAGGATTTTTTCAATATGATAGAGTTTTCATTGAGGATGAAAAACGAGAAATGTAGGAGCATGACTTCGAGTCTAGCTACAAGACTCATAAATAAAGAAAAGTGCTTCGTGTGAGGCAACCCATGCTTAATTATTTGCTTGTTTTGTGTCATATATCTTTTTTTATTGTTGTTTATTATCATGTTAGACTTTGTTAAAATGCTTTATTTTTCTTTAACCTCGTCTGAATTACATATAAAGGTATTTTACAAAAAGATAAGTGTAGGGAGAATCACATACATTTTTGAAGAACATGAACTTGAGAGATACAATTAGTGAAATTGATATATATGTGTGTTTGTTACAGTCAAATGCTTGTATCTAGTCATAATGGATGTTTGGCAGGAATTTTTCCAGGTTTTAAAGATGTAATTTTTCCAAAATTTTTCCAGAAAAATGCAGCAGACCAGTTTCTGTCAGGACAACCTGACGGCGTCAGGATTAAAGCCTGACGACATCAGAAACAATTTATAATTTTTTTTGTTTTCTGTGCTACTTATAAATTTTTGGAAATTACCATGTCTTAATTTTCCAGAAAAACTGCAAACATCCATTCCGCAAGCATTATATCTTACTTGCTTTCTAGTGTAGTTGTGTCATATATAGTTTTACCACCGATTTTACGCGAAGATTTCGTCTGTTTTCTTATAAGTGTGCAGGTTATATTTAACAAGAAGAAGAAACAAAAAAATAATGGATGGAGATTCTCACTCATACATTCTTCTTGGAAAAGAATTTAACCGCAACTTCACACGGATCCTACCGAGCTAATCAGGGGAGTAATAGTTTCTTTTTCTTACTTACCTTCCTTTATCATAACTTTGATACTTTCGGGGAACATTGGGGACAATGTTCAGTTTAAGTGTAGGGAGGGAGAATAAAACGGGAACTTAGAAACTATTCACGCGCTTGATTATTTGTCTTGTCCTTGGTAATTTGTGTAATAAACTATGAGAAATATTTGTTAGGGCAATTTTAGCACCAAATTTAAATTTTTTTGTGACATGTACGAGCTAATCTTTAGTCTTAATAAAGCCTCTCATGGATAGGAGTTATATGACTAGCATAAAAACCATTTACCACTCAAATTCCACCCCAAAAATGTGAGGTTCGCCCCTAGATCTTCAGGAATAAAAGCATTCACCTTTAATGCTTAGAGAGTGTACCGGTAGTATAATAGATTCTAGAACTTGTTTTGTGATGCATTCCGAGATCGCTAGTGAGACTACACTTGTGTAGTTAGGAATAACTAAATGAAAAGAGGCATTAGGATAACCCTTGTTTGAAACTTGTATTATAATTACTTCTTCCACATCGGTTGAGTAACTACCCCACACCCTTGTGATGTACTCATCTTTAGTATACGATACCCCTAGTTAACCCCTCAGAACCTATCCTTTTCGCGGTTCTCGTGATGTTTCGGTTTTCCGAAATATCAATGAAGAGCATTGTTTACAATCCACCCCCAAATGTACACCCAAATTGCCTTAGCCTACCTTGTATGCACTCACCTTTAGTGCATTATTGTTATCATTACTTAACCCTTAGTTCAAATATCTAGTTAATTGCATGGTTGCTAAGTCGAGTCATATCTTTTGTACATAGTTTTGGGATGATTGGGACTCATGGGTAAAAATAATATTTTATTAAGTAACGCGAAAGAACGATAAATTCAAATTCCCTTTGTCTACGTAATTAAATACTCCAAGTGTTTTGATCTTTTCAAATCAAGTCAATTAGTGTTAGAGAAATAAAATCTCAAGTGTAGGGATGCTCCTATAAATCCCTTATATTTTGATGTTATCGTAGAGGATGGTAGAGTAAAAATGAATGCAAAAAAAAAAAAAAAAAAAAAAAAAAAGTGTCAAAAAAATGAAGAAATAATATACGGGCTACCATCCTACATCTATCTTTATGTTTATGTATTTAAATTTATATTTGTTTGTTTCAAGTTATCTAGAGTTAGTGAGTCGATTTCTTGGCTTAGCAACTCCACGCTTTTCATGCTTGTAGCATAAGATTTTTTGACTTGCCACCACTAAATATCCCCTATCCAACAAAACCCTTTGTTTCCCTACCGTAAGCCTAACATTACAACCCTTCTAAAGACCTCTTAGATAGTTGTTCCTAGGCGCTTACGCCAAAGTGATGGAGGTTTAATCTAGTCTCAAGCTTATGGTAATCTATGTACAATGCCAGGTAATGAGTGTTTATCTTCCATTTCCATTTATTATATTTCATATAAACCCGAGAGATGAGAGAATCCAAACACCCCTTGTGAGGTGCTAGTGTATAATTTCCGTGCTTGTCATGACTATTGCGGTGCTTTTACTTGTTATGAATTATTTTAAACCCATGCTTCATGTCCCCTAACTTATAAATTGATTGGCCAAAAGCACATTTGCTTGAGGACAAGCAAATACCAAGTGTAGGGATATTTGATAAGGATTTAAAACGTACATTTTTAGGGGGTCATTTAAACCCTAATATGAGCACTTTTATATCCGTTACTGCTTGATTTCGTTCATTTTCAAATTTTAAGTCTCTTGGAAGAAAAATGTTGGAATGAAGCACATTTGGACGAAAAGGAGCAAATACATGAAGAAAATGGCAAAGTCAATATTGTAGCCTCTTAAAGCTGATCAACAGTACCTGACGGTGTTCCAATTAAAGGGTGACGCCGTCCCTCTATGATGACTTGATCAAAACATGCACCAGACATCTCAGTGGAATTTTTTTTACATAACCTGACGGCGTCACGTTATAAAGGAGGGCGTCACTCACAATTTTCAACTCAGATGACCCAGATACAGAATCAAGACGACGTCTCAATTGAAGCCCGACGGCGTCACAACTCTAAGGTGACGCCGTCCCATCGATGAATTGGCCCAGACAAAACCCTAATGACGGTGAGCTGACGGCGTCCCATGAAAAAGGTGACGCCGTCGCATTTGTAAATCTATATATAGAATTCGATTTTTCTACATTTAGAGAGACGTTTGGAGAAAAAACCCTAAATAATTTGTATTCCAAATTGGACAGTATCTTAGGGTCCCATACCCTATTTTACACATCGAGATAAGTATTTTAATCCAAAGTAACATTATGTCTATCCATTATTCGATTGATTTTGTGTATGCTTGCTTGTTTACCATGTCTAGCTAAATTTTATTATGTGTTTGCTTAGATCTATGAAACCTAGTTATTGGTTATTGTTAGGTTGTTTCTTATCTTAATTGTAAATTGGCTTAGGAGTGCAACTAGGCATCATTCGTTGTATTTAATGCTTGAGTATGCTTTATGAATGAAATAGCTTAGGCTTGCCGATTTCGTATGTCATAAATGAAAGATAACCTCAAAGAACTAGGGACTACGCATACCCTACGACCTTAGGAATACAAAGCGTTAAGATAAGGTGTGACAATTCAACCGACCAATAAAAGATAACTAGGGAGTAATAGTATCTAGGTAAACACATTTTTAATCATCATACGAGCACACTTCAATTAGACATAAGCTACCCCTAGATAATTAGATAAATTAGATAATTAGATAAGTAGAGTAATCGGTAGAAGTACCACCCCCAACCAATTGCCCCGAGAGATATTTACCTTATATTTCTAAAAAACTATAAAAAGATAAAAAAAAAGAATCATCCTCAACCCCCACCTTCTCGTCGTACATTTCTTACTAGCATTCCTATTCACCTAGAGAACGATATCAATCCTCGAGGCTTACCTAATACTACACTACAACGATTAGGTTCATTGTCTAGGAGGTTGAAAAACTTGTTCGAAGAAAAGAAAGTTTCTTTAACCCCAAACGCGCTTTGTACGCGCATCACGAGGTCCAAAATCACAAAATCAAAAACAAATCCGAAAATAGTTAAGACCAAATCCAAAAATAGTCAAAACAATTCCAAACGCTCCAATAAGATCGACGAGGCTTATGTGATAAGCAACTTGGATTTAAATGGTGCCAATCGGGTCTAACCCGACCCAAGGCGAACTAGACTCAATGGTGACAAACAGGAATTCCATATAAATGGAGACGGATAGCGGTGTCAAAACATTACGGTTCAAGAGGTGTTGCGATGCTAGTGTGTCGTGTGTGAGTGCAGGCTTTCGTGATGTTCGGTGAGTGTGTGTGTGTCCACCTAAAGCTCATCATTCCTAAAATCAAACTCTATACCGGACATAATTCTGTTATAACTATTCCCAGTATCGCAAAATTCACCTTTGAGTCGAACATTGGTGATCAGTCCATGTCCCAGTATCCCTGGCTGAATATAGGTTCAATGAATTTTGATATACCCGACTTAGTTATACTATCACCATGTCCTCTACATCCCAAATCATTCCCAAGGCTACGACTAGTGTGCAAGCTCTAAGCTGGCTATTGAGATTACGCAAGGGAATTGCGTAACTCTTGAAAGGCATAGTATGTGCGTAAGCATGAGGACATACTCACTGTGCGTGCATAAGCATGAGGACATGCTTTCTGTATGTGTATAAGCATGAGGACATGCTTATGGTGAATTACTAAGATAGGCAGACTTAAATCGTCTACAAGCGACGGACACATTCAACAAATGTTGTTAGGAATTAGAAATTCCAGGTATTAAAGAGTCGGTCACCTCGAGTATATGTAATCGTTAGAAAGCTCGTAGTCGTAGTTCTTTTAAGTTAAGTAGTATTTAGTTAAGTAACACCGTGGAGGACGGACGGGTCTTTACCCACTGTATGCCTGATCCACAGCCCGATGTGTGGCGATTTATGTAAGACTATAAATACTCTCTACCTTCCAAGGTAGAGAGTTGGAGCTCATAATAATATCTTTCACTTTCTCTCACTAAGTTCCCTAAACCTCTAACTTTCTCTCTCTAGAATTCCATCTAGATGCTACTTTGTGTTATGGTTTGATGTGTATGTGAAAAGTTATATCTTACAATTGGTATCAAGAGCCATGGTTAGATCATATTTTGCACATCTTTGGATTTCTAGTGGTTTTTAGGTGGTTTTTGAGTTTGAAAAAGTTTAGTGGTTTTTGCATCATTTGGTTGATTTCTCGGGTTAAAGTTTGGATTTTGTTAGTACTTTTATGTTTAGAATCATCACAAGTGTGTAGGTTTTCATTTGGTAAGCTTAAATCATCTTGGTTGGGTTGTTTTTGGATTGAAAAGTGATGTTTATGTGTTTTTTTCATGCTAGCGACTTAACTCACGGATTAGTTTCTTCGTAGCGACTTGCTTTACAAATTTGTAGCGAGTTACAGTTTTAAACCTAGCGACTTAGATCTAGCGAGTTACAGTACAAGTAGTGGACTCTCCACTACGGGTAGCGACTTGGTGATAGCGACTTGGTCTGTAGCGAGTTGCTCTTTAGCGACTTGTATCTTTAGCGACTTGAGTAGCGAATTGCTGCCAAAATTTTGCTAGCGACTTGAGGCTTAGCGAGTTACTATTTAGCGACTTGCTTTTGTCTAGCGACTTGGGACTCTAGCGACTTAGTGGTGTAGCGAATTAAGTGTTAGCGACTTAGTGCATTATCTTCTAGCGACTTAGTGCATTATCTTCTAGCGACTTGAGTGATTGTTTACGGTTTTCTCTTGATTTAGTAAAATCCCGTGAAAGAATCTATTTCCCGGTTTAATCATAGAGTTATAAAATCCCGTATAATCTGTTAACATGTCTACCAACGTTCCTACTATCATCTCCACTATTGCCGAGGATGTTCAAGCAGCTGGCTCAGATACTCGTCCACCTATGCTTGACAGAACTGACTACGATTCTTGGGCTCAACGAATCAGACTGTATTGCCTTGGAAAGGAAAATGGTGTCAACTCTCAAATCCATTGATGAAGGACCATATCGAGTTGAGACGACTAGAGACATACTTGATACTAATGAAGATGGTACTCCTGTTTACGGAATGGACAGACCTAAGATGTATGATGAGCTTGATGATAAGGATAAAAAGAGATTCGATGCAGATATCAGGGCTTCAAACATTGTTCTTCAAGGTCTTCCTAAAGACATCTACAAGCTGATCAATCATAACACTGATGCAAAGGCAGTTTGGGATAATGTTAAGATGCTTCTCTCAGGTTCAGAATTAACTATGGAAGACAGAGAATCCCAACTCTATGACGAATTTGAGCACTTCAAGATGAAACCAGATGAGAATGTCTATGAGTACTATGTGAGATTTCATAAGTTAGTGAATGACATGAGGAACATCAGAATGACTATGCCTAACATTCAGCTGAACTCAAAGTTTGTGAACAACATGAATCCCGAATGGCACAAGTTTGTCACCGCTGTGAAGCTCACTAAAGGATTGAAGAATACAAACTATGAGCAACTCTATGCCTTCCTCCTTCAGAATGAGAGACATGTTATGTTTGAAAAATTGATTCTCAATCAGTTTAAAACCAACCAGGGAGAGACAAGCTCGTCTAATGACTCAACAACTTTCTACTCAAACATCGGAATCACAACCAAAGCATCACAAGTCATACCCTTGGGTAATGGTAATCACAAACTCATTCCTGATCCTATGTTCAAACAAGCTGATGCTGATGCACACGTGGGTAACTTCATTAATCAACTAGCTCTTCTCATTAGTCAAAACATGAATTCTCTCCCACAAACCAACAACAACCTCAGAACTGCATCTAACCCACACAATCAAGCCACTGTTAAAGATGGAAGGATCGTGGTGCAACCAGTTCAGGAAAGACAGTATGAACAGGGAAGAGGTGGAGCTGGGAGAGGTTATGTTGGCAACCAGAATCGAGGAAGGAATGGTAACCAAGGTCAAGCTAAGCCAATCAAATGTTATAACTGTGGTGGTGAGGGACACATTGCAAGGAACTGCACATCTCCAAAGCGTCCACAGAATGCTGATTACTTCAGAGATAAGATGCTGCTGGCACAAGCTCAGGACAATGGTGCTGCTTTGGATGAAGAGGAATTGCTGTTTCTTGCTGAGGGCAATGCCAAGACCTATGATGCAGATGTGGACGAGCAGCCTATTCAGGAGATAGGTCACAATCATCAGAATGCCTTTCAAGTCGCTGACTGTGATGCATACGACTCTGATGTGGATGATGGACCTACGGCACACACAATTTTTATGGCTAGCATTTCTCCAATGGTTTCTCCCAAGGTCTCTTCTTCACCACTAGCTGGCCCATCCCATGACAAGCTCATCTCATAGGTATTAAAACTATACGATGATGCTAATGTGCAACAGATGCATGACAAAGTACAATCAACTGAAACTATTGAATCAAATATTGAAAATATGGGTAATATCAATATTGTCCCATATGATCAATATGTGAAACAAAGTGAAAGTGAAGTTGTACCAAGTGATGCATCTTCTGCAGTCAACAATGACTATGTTTTTGATGAATACACTGCATGTGCTCCTGATGATTCTGTAATTTCTGAACTAAATGCCTATAAAGAACGTGTTGCTATTTATGAACAACGTGCTAAATTTGAGTTGACCACTCGTGAGCAGGAAATGGATGACCAAGTGAGTACAGTAATTAGAAAAAGTAAGTTTAGAGAAGAAGTATTGAAACAAGAATTAAATTCCTTGCAAGAAAAACTTTCTAAAACAGCTAAGCAAAAACAAGAACTTCAAGAAAATGTGAAAATGCTTAAGCAAGAATTTAATGCAAAGGAATCAAAACTCTTGAGAGATTTTTCTAATCTGAAAACTTTGAAAAACAAACTTGAAAACAAGTTGTACATACAAGGAAACACCATTCAGACTGCTCACATGGTCACTAAACATCGTGTCTTAAGCGATAAGCATAGCATTCCCCTTGTTGAGGAACCAAACCCAGAGGTAATTAAAAAGGCTAGAAATGCTCATAAGGTGCTTTATGATGGTAATGAAATCCTTAAGCCTAGACAGAAACCTAGTTGTGTTGAGTGCACTGAGGAAGATAAGAAATCAAATGAAATCACTAGGGAAAAAGATGAATAAGAAACAAAATGATCCTAAATGCAAAGAGAAAAATATAATTATCACTCCTCATGACTACAAGAAGGAAAACTGGATTTCCTTGAACAAGTTTAAGCCTCAGACATTGCTGACTCCCGAGCAAGTCTTCTGGAAAAAGGATTTAGATAAGCAGAAAGCGGAAAATATTGTTGAAACAAACCCTCCCCTTTGGAAAATGCCTAGAGCGACTGTGTATCCTCCTAATACACCAATGCATCTTGTACCTAGAACAATTGCCACTAAAAGCAAGACATTAATTAGCCAATACGTTATATTTCAACTATTTGTTGATTTTGAGAAAACTTGCAAGAAAAGGATCACACCCACTGGTATAACTGAAGGAGAAAGGGGTTTTGAACAAATGAAAGAATGTTATTTAACTGAGGTCATGCCCTTCTTTAAACTTCTAAAAGATCACTTTGAGAGTCTTAAAAAGGGGATAGAAACTGATATTAAGGGAATGGAAAAGGAATTTGATGCAATGGTTGTTGAAGTTAGTGACTATGAGCGTGCACTAAAATATAATGAGATTGAGAAAAAGAACTTGCATACATTAAATGAGAATCTTATTACTGAATGTGTTGCTCAAGATGTGTTTTTCACTGCTTCAAATTGCTCTATTAATGCTTCCAAATTTCATGAACTATCTGTGGCTCTGAAAGTCTCCCATGATCGTGTCATTGAGCTTGAAAAAACTAATTCTAAACTAAACGAGAAAATTGAACTGGATGATCACGACAATTTGGTTAAACATTTTTCTAAACTAGAAGTTGAGCATTTTAATTTACAACTAAAATATCAACATCTCAAAGAAAATGTCAAAACTTCAAATATCAAGACATCTTCAGATGCTCCAGAGTTTGATGCAGTTTTTCAAATTAACAAACGTGATGAACAGATTCAAGCTCAGTGCAACACAATCAGAAAGTTGAAAGCCCAAATCTCTCAATTAAAGGGTCAAACGAACAATATGACAGGCTCCCAAATGCCTCCTCCTTTAGATTCTCAGAATTCTCAAACGTTTCATCTTCAAAACCTAGTAAATGCTTTACAAAAGGAAAACGGAAGTTTTCTAGAAGAAAATGAAAAGGTTAAACGTCATTTCAATGAGTTATTTGAATCAATTAAGGTCACTCGTAACAAGAATAATGAACAAATAGCTTCATTGCAAAAGGAAATTGAGAATCTGAAGAGTCAGGTAAAAGGGAAAATGCCAATGACCAAAGGGGAGAATGGTGTATCAAAGGTTCACTCTTGTAATAAATATGCTTTGTCTGTGACATATGTCCCTCCTCATCTAAGGAACAACAAACTAGCTATTCAAACATATTTCTCATCTCTTAAGGATTGCTTAGAATGCCTGCGTGAGATTGTTGAAGAGGATAAGCTAGAGAAACCTCATGATAATGCAATTGGACATGCATGCTTATATGCCAAACGATCTCAAGAAATCTTAGAATGCTTGATCACAATATGCCCAAAGACATTAGGTGAGAGAGTTAACCATTTGATTCCATGTTCGATGCCTAATGCCAAGGATGATATGCACTCGATTCCCAATGTTTTGAATGTGAACCGTAGTGTGCCCATGAGTAGTTCAGATTCTAGATCTGTCAATGCTAAGAAAGAGAACTCAAGTGTGCCTTCTAGGAGTACAAATCTCAGTACCTCTAGTTTTAAGAATGTGAACCATAGTGCGCCTGCATGTAGTTCAGATCCCAGCACATCTAAACAGGTAATGCAAAGAGTAGTAAAACCAACTAATGTTCCCATTCCCTCTACAGGAGTAATCAGTGACATTAAAGGGAGCAGGTCAAAGTCTCAAGACAATACAAGGAATGATAGGACCTCGCAAGCTAAGAATGTGCACTGGAAAAGAGTAGAAGAACAATCTAGGAACTTTAAGTTTGAATCGAATAAAACGAATCGTGTTGATTCTAGTATTAGCCATAGGCGTACTGTAATTAATTAGAATTCTGATACTATTTGCAAACCTTGTATTGATGACTGCTTGAATTCTGTCTCTAATCATGAATGTGATGTTAATGGTCTGCCTAATAATGTTAATTGTCCAGTTAATATTGTTAATGCTAAATCTCATGCTAAGAAGGCTAAAAGGCAAAAACGAAAGAAAGTTAGAAAACAGTGGAAACCCACAGGAAGAACATTCAGTAAATTAGGCTTTTATTGGATACCTGTTGGCCATAAGACTAATCAGATAATGCCCACTAGAAAATGGATACCTACTGGTAGAACTATTCCCTTAAGAAGTGATCACACTGTGAACAGGGCTAATACAGACACTAGTACTGCATCTATCCACAATGATTCCATTGCCTCACTTTCTGATATGAATGCTTCTATTTCTGATGTGGGTGTTCCAAACATTGTTACTAACCAAATGGAACCCATTCTTGCATGGGGATCCCAATTATCCAGTTATCCATTCTTGTCTGTGTTCAACTGCAGATCGTTCAAATCGTTCTGTGGTACCTGTACTCAGGCTGTTCCAAGCATATGACTGGAGACCGGTCGCGGCTCATGAACTTTGTGAGCAAATTCATCGGGACTGTTAGATTTGGTAATGATCATTTCGGTGCTATTATGGGTTATGGAGATTATGTTGTTGGTGATAGTGTCATCTCTAGAGTTTACTATGTGGAAGGTTTAGGTCATAATCTGTTCTCTGTTGGTCAATTCTGTGATTCTGATCTAGAAGTAGCCTTCAGAAAACATACCTGCTTTGTTAGAGATCTTAATGGTAAGGAACTGTTAAAAGGAACTCGTGGCTCAAATCTTTACACCATCTCTATCGATGACATGATGAGGGCCTCTCCAATCTGCTTGTTATCAAAGGCTTCTAAAACAAAGTCATGGTTATGGCATCGTCGCCTCAATCACTTGAACTTCGGCACCATCAACGATCTTTCCAGAAAGGACTTAGTTGTAGGTTTACCTAGACTAAAGTATGAAAAGGATCATCTTTGTTCAGCATGTCAATTGGGAAAAAGCAAGAAGTATGCTCATAAACCCAAACCTACTAACTCTGTCACAGAAGTTCTTCATATGATTCATATGGATTTATGTGGACCAATGAGGGTGCAGAATATCTTTGGGAAGAAATATGTGTTAGTTGTGGTTGATGATTACTCTAGATTCACCTGGGTCAAGTTCTTAAGGACAAAGGATGAAACTCCTGATATCATCATCAAACTCATCAAACAGCTGCAGGTTCGACTAAACAAAACTGTCAGAATTATCAGAACAGACAATGGAACTGAGTTTGTCAACAAACAACTTAGTGAATTCTATGAAAGCGTTGGAATCAGCCATCAAAGAAGTGTTCCACGAACCCCTCAACAGAACGGTGTAGTTGAAAGACGAAATCGTACTCTTGTTGAAGCAGCTAGAACAATGCTGATCTACTCAAAGGTTCCAATGTTTCTCTGGGCTGAAGCCATTGCCACTGCATGCTACACACAATATCGTTCCCTGATTCACACTGTTCATGGAAAAACTCCATATGAACTTGTCCACAACAGAAAACCTAATCTATCTTTCCTTCGTGTGTTTGGTGCATTGTGCTATCCAACTAATGAGGGTCAAGACTTAGGCAAACTTAGGGCCAAAGCTGACATTGGAGTATTTGTAGGATATGCATCAAACAAAAAGGGATACCGAATCTACAACAAAAGAACCCGAAATATCATGGAAACAATTCACATTACGTTTGATGAGCTGACTGGTCAAATGGCTCCTGGACACTCCAGCTCAGGACCCGCTCTTCAAAACAGTCCCATTGGTTCATCCCTTGTTCCAAACTCCTCTCAAGAAACTCCATATGTACCTCCATTTGAAGATGATGTAAAGAAATTGTTTGATCCTATGTTTGATGAACTGTATGATTCAATTACTAATGAGGTGTTGATCCCTACAACAGAGGATGCTCATATTCCAGTGAATGAAGTCAATCCCTCAGTCTCAATATCTTTAAGTCAAGAAGCACCTGCTGCTGATCCTTCAGTCTCATCAACAAATCATCATTCTTCAAATATACATCATGGAAATGTTTCTGGCATCAATGATGAAGTTAATCCCTTTGCTACTCCTGAAGATGCTCCATTTAAAAACATATTTGCTACTCCTGAATCATCATCAGAACCATCTTCTTCAGGAGACATCGACTCAGCTACCTCAGTTCCTCAACAACTGCCACATGAACACCTCAGAAAATGGACTCACGATCATCCATTAGACAACATCATTGGAAATCCCTCTCGTCCTGTATCAACCCAGAAACAACTTGCAACCGATGCCTTATGGTGTTTCTTCAACTCCGTACTATCCAAGATCGAACCAAAAGATGTTAAAACCGCCATGAATGAAGATAGCTGGTTCAATGCCATGCAAGATGAAATTCATGAGTTTGATCGACTTGATGTATGGGAGTTAGTACCTGTCCAGACTGTGCTATGATTATTGCTCTTAAATGGATCTTCAAAGTGAAACTTGATGAGCATGGTGATGTGTTGAAGAACAAGGCTCGATTAGTTGCTAAAGGATATCGTCAAGAGGAGGGTATAGACTTTGAAGAATCTTTTGCTCCAGTTGCTCGAATCGAGGCAATCAGAATCTTTCTGGCTAATACTGCTAGTAAGAACATGGTAGTCTATCAGATGGATGTGAAGACGGCATTTCTGAACGGAGATCTTAAAGAAGTCGTCTACGTCAGCCAACCTGAAGGATTTGTAAATCAAGAGCATCCTACTCACGTTTATCGTTTGAAGAAGGATCTTTACGGTTTAAAGCAAGCTCCAAGGGCTTGGTATGATACACTGTCAAAGTTTCTTCTATCAACCGGATTCATCAAAGGAGCAGTTGATCCTACATTGTTCACCAGGAAGTCAGGCAAACATTTAATTCATGTTCAAATTTATGTTGATGATATTATTTTTGCCTCGACTGACCCAATGGAATGTGATCGTTTTTCTAATGAAATGAGTTCAAAGTTTCAAATGTCAATGATGGGACAAATGTCATTTTTCTTGGGATTACAAATCTCACAAAGTCCCGGAGGCATTTTCATAAATCAATCTAAATATGCAACAGAGATTTTAAAGAAATTTGGATTTGATTCAAGTGACCCTGTTGACACCCCCATGATTGACCGAACCAAACTAGATGAGGACCTCTCAGGGATCATGATTGACCAAACAAAATATCGTAGTATGATTGGATCCCTGATGTACCTCACAGCTAGTAGACCAGACATCTTGTTCGCTGTTTGCATGTGTGCTAGATACCAGGCTAAGCCTACTAAAAAGCACGTTGAAGCAGTTAAACGGGTCTTTCGGTATCTCCAAGGAACCATCAATATGGGACTATGGTACCCGAAGGACACCGGTATGTCACTAACGGCCTATGCAGATGCTGATCATGCAGGTTGTCAAGATACACGTTGAAGTACATCTGGAGGTGCTCAGTTTTTGGGTGATAAGCTTGTGAGCTGGTCTTCAAAGAAGCAAATGAGCACTTTATTTCCTCTACAGAGGCTGAATACATAGCCATGTCATCTTGTTGTGCTCAAATCTTATGGATGAGATCTCAATTATCTGACTATGGCTTTGAATTCAACAAAATCCCTCTGTACTGTGATAACAAAAGTGCTATTGCTCTCTCATGCAACAATATTCAACACTCAAGAGCAAAGCATATCGACATTCGACATCATTTCATCAGGGAACAAGTGGAAAAAGGTGTGGTGGAACTATATTTTGTGAGGTCTGAATATCAGTTAGCAGACATCTTCACCAAAGCTCTTCCAAGAGAACGTTTTGAGTTTATTCTTCCACGACTTGGTTTGAAAAGCCTTCAACCAGAAACTCTCAAACGTCTTCAGGAGGAAGACGAGGAGTAAAGGTCTATCTTCATCTATCTCTTGTAAATATTTATTCGAAAAACAAAATACAAAATTATAAAACTCTCAAAAAAAATCAAATAGAAAATTATAAAACTTTCAAAATCCATAAAAATCTGAAAAATTCGAAAAATCTTCAAAAAATATTGTCATTTTGTCATGTTTTTCTCGGTTCGATAATATCTACGGTCTTTGTGATGTCATTCAAAGAATGACACGGGACTTTAGATGTTGTTCGAATTAAAAAAAAAAAAAAAAAAAATAAATAAAAAAATAAAAATAAAATAAAAAAATAAAAAAATATTTTTGGGAGAAAGAGAAAAAAATGGCTTATTGTCATCTTCAGGCAATAACCCGGTTTTAAAAGAAAGAACAGAGCCATGTTTTATCATGTTTTCAAAATTCCATGCTCTGATTCTATAAACATTTATCTCCTGAAAACTAAATGCTTTGAAAAATAACTCGATCTCTATTTTTGATAATCATCAGGACTTATTTGTCAAAATCTCTATCTCTCAATCAACAACCTATGTCATTGATTGAGGGGGAGAATGATTTCAATTAAATTAAAAAGTTATTTGGCATTAAATTGTTTTCAAAAGATGTACATGCATGTTTTATCAATGGAGTCGATCCTTATCAGTTCAAACGCTTTCATAATCAAGTCACAATTCTCCTTAAAAGCTTTCAAAATCAATTTAAATCTATAAGAGGTCACAAATCTCAAATGATTTGATAATTGTGATCGGGGGAGAATGTGTGATTTAAATTGGATTTAAACTGATAATTCGGTAAATGGTTTTATAAGGATGTACATGTTGTCCTTCCCACATGTGACAAACGATTTCAAATTTTCCATGCACATGTTGAGGGGGAGCATCTATCTTAAACCTATGATTTGAAATGTGATCTACTTATCTCAATGTGCAGGTTCCCTCTAGTATGTGCAAAACTCTTTTCAAACCTCGAGGCACATATTGAGGGGGAGCAAATTCATGGCAACCTCATCCTTCCCGGAAATGCTATACCTACTTGATTTGATGTGGGAAGTGATGTTGATATCTTTTAGAAAATGGTAATCAAAGAAGTTAATTCTTTCTCTTGCCTCCATGTGCAAAACGTTTTCAAATACTTGATGCACATGTTGAGGGGGAGTTCTCGTTCTAAAAATATCAAAAACAATTCAGGTACAAAATGCTTTGATAATATATCACAAGTATCTGAATTGATTTTCAAATGGTTTTCAATTGGTTCCAATGGCAGACGAACAATACCAAATAGACCAAATATCACAAGTATAAGGATGATAAGGTTAGGTATGTGTTCCCATGATCCGCCAGAACCGGAGGGATCTACCCAGGGACAATCCACTAGTTAGTGTAGAAGTCCTTAGGTATGATGATAAAAGGAGAAAAATGAGATATGGGAAGAGTGCGGACTAAGACTGAGCTAGTACTGGAATAAACCCAACAAGGTTCTAGCTATGAAGTCTCGGTAAGCACTGAAGGGGTTGAAGAATTAAAAAGAATTGAATGAGGAAAGGGTGAAAACAAATAGCCCCCCATTTATTCAACCTTAGGGCAGAAACCGGGTTCAATTCATATGCTACTGATGGTAACATCGGTATTGAAGACAAGACGTCATGGACCCAGTGACGCACTGCACTTCAACTTTCCAAACCACTCAAGTTCCTCTTAAAAGGGCTTGTTTCATTCTCACGGGGAACCGACATTATCTATCGACTTTCTCTTAGAGATGGTTGATATTGAAGAAGGAGACCCTCTCCCTAGTCTCCGGCACAGGATCCAAATATGCACAAATTGAGTCTAGAGCCACGAGATCATCAATAAATCTCATTAGGACACTTTCAATGAAGACTCTCTGTTTCACTCTATGTGGAAAGAGACATTATATCTTGAGTCCTACGCATTATCCTTGTGGTATTGCCAGAACATCTGAGTGATGTGTATACATATTTACAATGAAGATGGAAAGCCTTCTGGAGCCAACATCAAACAAGCTCCTGGTAGGTGGCATGTGAGATCTATTGTATGGATCAACCATGTGACAACTGAACAGAAACAATGGGGCGATTCAATCTCTTGAATCAATCCTGGTTCAGGTTATGGATTGACGGATACCTTTGAAAAACCGGTCTTTGTGCTTAAAAACTCTTTTCTTTAGCACATCGACCGTGTACTCATTTTTTTCAAACCAAAAGGTGTTTTTATGATTGATAATTGATTTTCAATAAAACCTTCGTTGTATTGCAAAAACAATTTCTATTGAGCAATACACGATTGTTTTTCAAATCTCTTTTCATCAATCAGTGGACTTAACATTCGCTGGTTCACTCACTCCGTGTTATCTTCTTTGAGATGTTCCGGTTTGAGAACAGCTAGAACAGCTGCGAAACCCTGTCAAGGAAATTCTTCGGAATTATACCTGATCACAGGCAGTACATGTACTGATCAACGGGGAACCGTGGGCCGTGTACCTCAATTCAACGAAAGTGATCAAAGACACTTTCGTGCGATTTATTGCTAACTGTTGTATGCAGGTACACCCGACGTTTGCAGCTGATCAGAATGAAGCGGTCAATCCATAGCCGCATGCTCACTTAACACATTCATCTTAAAAGAAATCATGATTAGTGCATCAATGACTCTGATATTTTCACTCCATGCTTCTGCTACGCTGCTGCCAATATCATGAATCAACAAAAGCTTCCGCTACTCTGATGAGAAGATATCATGATCCAGAATGTGAGCATGTCGGTCCCAAAGACACAACACCACAATGGATGTCTCAGAGATTTTTGATAGCTGATGATCTCAAATGCTGGCTCAAACTTATTATCACGTGGATCAGTAAAAGACCTCCACTTGGAGTAACCAAACATGCAATGTGAAGAATCAATGACTACGAGCTTAGGAGCAAAGGACTACATCAAGAATGCAAGATCAATTGTTAATGTATTATCTGGTTGTATTCAATGTAATTTTGGTACATGATTGAGGTGACCTCCCTTAGGGGGAGATTGTTAGGAATTAGAAATTCCAGGTATTAAAGAGTCGGTCACCTCGAGTATATGTAATCATTAGAAAGCTCGTAGTCGTAGTTCTTTTAAGTTAAGTAGTATTTAGTTAAGTAACACCGTGGAGGACGGACGGGTCTTTACCCACTGTATGCCTGATCCACAGCCCGATGTGTGGCGATTTATGTAAGACTATAAATACTCTCTACCTTCCAAGGTAGAGAGTTGGAGCTCATAATAATATCTTTCACTTTCTCTCACTAAGTTCCCTAAACCTCTAACTTTCTCTCTCTAGAATTCCATCTAGATGCTACTTTGTGTTATGGTTTGATGTGTATGTGAAAAGTTATATCTTACAAATGTCCCATCAAACAATTCATCAAATAAGCCATAAACATCTCATCAATTAATTTGTCTAATGTGTTCTCAATCATCTACATCCTTAAACAATTCATACGCAAGGCGTCAGCTTGGCAGACAGGCGCGTGGCGGTCATATGGCAGTTTTCAAAAAATTGGTTATAGTCTAGGTTTTGAAAATACCCAGTTCTCTATAACCTTAGCTCTGATACCAATCTGTAACACCCCAAAAATTCGATCCAGTAGAAGCATACGAACCTTGGGGTGCTACTATATTGGTATCACAACATAAGGTACAAAGAATGGTTTTTATCCCATTAATTTAGAATAGAATTCATTAACAAAAATATTAAGCTTCCATTATATGAATATAGTGCGGAAATAGGCCCAAAAAAAGTTTAAAGCGGTCCCGATTATTCGTCAGAGTCGCCTGTGACCATGCCCCTTGCCAAGCGTCTTCCAATAGTGAGCTATCGCCTTAAACCTGAGAACACATGCTAAAAAGGCCAGCTTACGCTGGTGAGTTCATAGAGTTTAGTTACAAAATAGTAATGGACCTGATAAATTTTAATTGCTATATGCGACTAAGGCCTATATATAATACACATTCCAATCAACAATCAATCCATAATAATCCAACAACACAATCGAGATCTCAGCAGGGCCCCAAATGACTCTAGCCAGCACAGTCGTAGCAAGGCCTAAAACACATGATACCCTGGTCTAGGTCAGATACACTTAGCTAGGCATCGCGTTATAGCAAAGGATTGCTACCCTAGCCTAAGTCAACAACTATCGCATGTCTAACCTTTCCTAGTCAACACATTAGCAATTCAAAAGAGTAGTGACTGGTCCAAGAAATATTTTGCGTTCACATAAACACATAATATCACAATCCACAATCAAATATTCCAAACAACAGTTATTCTCATATAATGTTCACATATCTAATTATGGTTAGTTAAAAGCAGCATGTATTCTCCTCCAAAGTAGTTATGAAAACCTTTGAAAAGAGGGGCTATGAAACTCACCTTAGCCACAGTAATGCACTATTCACAATTAACACGACTGGCATTTAAAGCTAATCTCCATGGCATCCAGAAGAATGTACGATGAGTACGATAGAATAGAAGTGACGCAACCTAATGCGTATACGATTAACTTAAAATACGGCTCATACGATAAAGAAGTCGATAGAAAGTAATGTGTCGTTATTTTCGTATATTATTCATGTCGTTACTTTCGAAAGTCCATATCAATATCTCAAAAGGTTTAGTTTTAACGTTTCGTGTGGTGGTAAGAAATATAGACGCGACGTACAACTCACGCGGAAGAGGAGAAGACGTCGACATAGTCGAGACATACTAGCTAGAACGCACGCCAAAAGGGAAAGACATCGACAAAGTCAAGAAACACTGACAATACTCAAGCTAGTCAAAGAAGACTAGGAAATGACGACAACTATTTATGTAGTATAAAAAGGTTAATTAGTAAGCTTCGGTAATTTCCCATAATCCTAAACGTACATGTTTATAATAAAAGATAAGTTTCCATTTATCGTGTTATTATCAAAGGTTTCACGATTCCTTACTCGTAATTATACAAGTTTATAATAAAGTACGTCAAATAAAGTATACTATTGTAGTATTTTATAAACGACGCGTTCGTTTATTCGACGTTCCCAAACCATCACGACTTTAATAAATCATCTTATCAAAATAACCTTTTCCCAACAAGTATTTATAAAAAACAAGTTATAATCGTAGTTAATAAGGGTTTATAATTAAACAAACCATATCCGTCAATAGTATATAGTTATATATTTCATTATTACTTAAAATATGAAACTGGAATATTTAGACTTATCGCAAAACGAATATATAAAACTCATTTCCAAGCCTAATATATTATACTCGTTTAAGCCAAAACGTTTAATAAAGTCCAACTTATTAATCAATATAACTCGTGTATCAAATATTACTCCAATTTATAAACCATAAAATCCGAAATTAATTATTAAGCGCATGGTTAGTTCCTTAATGTTTATTACATCACTTATACATAACTTGTTTATTATTCATTCGAGTCAAATATCGTTTGTCACGATAGTTTTACTCCATTATCGTTATATAAAAGTTTCATAAAAAAATCAAGTCGTTACATGTATATAGTTAACCAATGGTCGTATCACAAGTTCACCGTATACCATTAACCGTTTATTAGTTTTCGATATTCCTTATTAGTAACCGTTTACGCCTCGCAACTAATTTCAATAATTAATTATTATTATCCAGTTACCACTTTTTTTGTTTCGACATTCCACGTTAACAACATTTTACGACTTATAACCAATTATCGAGTCTAATTTGAGTAATACCCGACTCAAACTAAACATGTAACTCAACTTAGAAATCCACATAAACTAAATAAATTTTAACATAAGTGATCGGTAACCAAATCGAGACCGAGGCCACAACTAATCAAACCCACGCCCTAACCGGTTGTACTTGACTTATTACCACAGAAACCAAATGAGGCCATGATCGAATTAAACTGTGAACTCAGATTTGGGTCCGACACGACCCATACGGGTTGACCCGACTCGACATCAAGAGTTGCAACAGAAACTACAATATCCAACTGACCCGACAACAATTAACAAATCAAACACACCCTTGACTGGGTCTATTGACCCGACTCATAACTGAGTTTCTGACCCGACCCTGTAACTGACGCGAGTTACCCTTGACTCGACTGAGTCCACCGACTTACTGAGTCATCCCAACTTAGTCATCCAAAACAACAATATCACTCAACTAAGATCATAAGAACACCACACGAATTTGTTATAAAGAAAACGTTTCATCAGATTCAATATCCATTTCTCAAAACATTATTAACTCATTTTGCACTTGTATCCACCCACGAATTACAACACTAATATGGATATATATATATATATATATATATATATATATATATATATATATATATATATATATATATATATATATATATATATATATATATATATATATATATATATATGACAAGTAGAGCATGTCTTCTGTATCAAAAGACTCGGATCCATCATCTTCTGGTGGAGCATATCTCTATGACAAGTACGGTATGTGTATAAGTAAATTAAGTATAGAAAATAATATAAGTCTGAAATGAACAAGTATATGCATTTAGTATAAACACGCAATTGAAGAAAGTAAGGCAGTCATGGGCAGTAGGGATCATGATGCAATGTTTTAGTATAATGTGGTTATAGTCTAGGTCACATATCAACCTAGTTCTCTATAACCTTTTCTTTGATGCCAATCTGTAACAACCTCAAATCAGTACATCGGAATGGTTACCGGTGGTGTGACATCTGATAAGGATTTAAAAGGTACACTTTTGAGGGGTCATTTAAGCCTTTAATTGATCACTTTTGTATCCGTTACTACTTAATTTCGCTCCTTTTCACTTTTTAGGTCTCTTGAAGGCAAATTGCTGGAATGACACTTATTCGGACGAAAGTCAAAAATCGAGACACTCAAGCTACTGAAATAGAAGGGGATGACGTCACTGCTTAAATGCGACGCCGTCGCGAGACATCTTGAGACAACTCAGAGAGAAAATTGCTAATTTACAAGTGACGGCATTAGGTTTAAAAGAGTAGGGCGTCGCAACTCAAACGGCCTAGATTTGGATCCAGACGGCGTCAGAGATTGAAGCCGACGGCGTCACGAGCATCAGGTGACGCCGTCACAGAGTTGACGTGGCCAAGACGAAACCCTAATGGCTGCGACCCGACGGCGTCACAATTAAAGAGTGACGCCGTCGCATTTTGTAACACTATATATAGAATCCAAATTTTTCAGTTTTTAGAGAGGTAGTTTTGTGGAGTAAAAACCTAAACCGAACCAAGGCTATCTTGTGCAGTATCTTAGGGTTCCATACCCTATTTTACAACAAGATAAGTGTTTTACTTCATTAATTCAATCATGTCTTCAATTGTTTGTGTGTATGCTTGCATGTTCTCCATGTCCGGCTAATTTACTTGTGTGTTTGCTTAGATATATGAAACCTAGGTATTGAATATTGATTGGTTGTCTCTTATTTTAATTGTGATTGACCTAGTATTGCGATAGGTCATTCGTTGTGTTATTAATGCTTGACTAGTCTTTGTTGAACCTTAGCTTATGGTTACTAGTGTAATTGTAGGCTAAATATCCATAGATAACATTAGTGTTAAGTTTATGAATCCTAGAGATTTCGTAGTCATTAACCTTAGGTAGCTTTAAAGAGTTAGGGATAAACGCATACCCTATGACCTTAGAAACACAACGCGTTAAGAATAAGGATGTGACAATTCAACCATCAATAGGAGATAACTAGGGAGTAATAACATCTAAGTAAACACATTTTTAATCATCATAAGAGCACATAACAATAGACATAGACTACCCCTTAGCTTAGTTAATTAGAATAGATAATAGTATAGTAATCGGTAGAAATACCACCCCCAAATCTAATACCCCGAGATTCGTACCTTTCAATTTCCTAAAAAATATAAGAAAGATAAATAAAAAATAATCTTCCTCAACCCTAACCTTAGCGTAGTAATTTGTCACTAGCATTCCTATTCCCCTAGAGAACGATATCAATCCCCGAGGCTTACCCTAATACTACTCTACAACGATTAGGTTCACTGCCTAGGTGGTTGAAAAACTTGCTCGAAGAAAAGGAAGTTTCCTTTGACCCCGAACGCGCGTTGTACGCGTATCAAGTTTTTGGCGCCGCTGCCGAGGAATAGAATAGCTCGTTAGATTTTCACCTCGTTTGGGTTTCCTTGCTTGATTCCTATCGAGTAAAAATTTGTTTTCTCATTTTTAGTTTCCTCGTAGTCTATCACCCTTCTTCGTGACCTTTGTTCGTAATCCCATCACTTTTTATCATGGAAGGTGATAACCCACCAAACAACAACCTACCATTTGATCCCACTTTTGCCAACCAACTCCGAGCTTGTATTGTTAGTGAAATTGGAGAGCTTAGGAAATTGAATAGGATAATTGAAAATGCACTTGAGGAGGCCCTTAGGGAATCCACTGGCACTTTAGATAGTAAATCTACCTCGAGTGATTCTGATGATGAGTTAGAAGGAGATTATAAGGTATTAGAAGTTATGGAAGGATGTAAGGAGGAGGAAGAACTTAGGGAGTATTTCGAGCCTTGCATTAGAAGTGGTGACCATAAAAATATAAAGATACCGTGCATGATTAGATACTTATATAGGGATCATGTTAGGAATTTTGTAAAAGTGGGTTCCTACTGATAAGGTTCCTGCTGATATACTATATGTTTCTACTGATAGTGTAGTTTCTACTGATAGTGGTAGTTGCTACTGATAGTATTATAGTTCCTGCGGATATGTAGTTTCCATATATTTAGTATTTAGTTGTGATATGCATGAGATAAATTAGGAATAGATAATGCATATCTTTTGAGTGTTTAGCAAGCTGCAACTTTAGGGTTTCTTGTACTATAATAGAAACTAGCGGCTAGGGTTGGATGTACGTTTTTCAATTACGTTCATAGTGAATTAATACAGATCCATAGAGGATCAAGTTATTAGTGTTTATTGTCTTCTTAAGTATTGTATTTATTTTCCGCGTGAATACAATTCTAGTAAAGGTTCTCCATAGTTCTTTTGTGATTACACAGGTTAACTATACTCTCTCAAGGCTCATAAGATATATCTGGGACTGAACCCAACAAGTGGTATCAGAGCCTCGTGAGAATCTTTCCAAGAAGACAGTCTTATTCTTCTACACAAAACCTTAACAATGACATCATCGAAACATTCAGATTCTGAGAATGATGAACACCCTGAGCCAACAAACACCCAATCCACTATTCAGCAAGTGGTCACCACCATGTCCAACACCAATGCCAAATTTCCATACCTAAAGAAGGACGAATATGATATATGGGCCATGAAGATGGAAAATTATATCTCCAACATGGATGTCAATCTCTGGAATATCGTTCTAAAGGGAAACAGTAAGAAGGCTACTGGAAGAGATGCTGATGGGAATTTGATAATACTTCCACCCACAACAAGTGCTGAACAAATTGCTCTTCAGAGGGAGACCAAGGCGAGGACTACCTTGCTTCAAGCTCTTCCAGATGAGCACATGAGCGAATTTTATCATCTGGATGATGCAAGAGAGATCCGGAGAGGAATAAAAGCAAGGTTTGGAGGAAACGATGAGTCCAAGAAAATGAGGAAGTTTATGCTCAAGCAAAACTTTTAGGAATTTTCAATCTCTGAAGAAGAGGGGATTCATAAGGGGTATGACAGGTTTCAGAAAATCCCTAGCTAGCTTAATCAGATGAAATCTAAACCTGACAATGAGGAATGCAATCTCAAGTTCCTTCGTGCTTTACCTTCTTCCTGGAGGCAGGTTGCTCTCACTCTCAAGGCAAAGGGAGGCCTTCATTATATCAGCTTTGATGACTTATACAATAAGCTGAGATCTCTTGAAATTGATATCAAGGGTCACTCTTCTTATTCTTCAACTCCAACACACTCAACCTTTGTTAGTGCTACAAGTGCTAACACAATGGTGTCTTATGCTGAGAATCCCACTTCTTCATCAGCAGCATCTAGAACACACAATTCCTCTACAAGAAGATCAAAGTCTAAGTATTTGATGGAAGATGTGCTCTACTATTTTGTTGCTGAAACTGAAGACCAACAACAGTTAGTCTATGAAGATTTTGAGCAAGTGGATAAATGGGATTTGGAGGAGATGGACCTCAAATGGCTGATGGCCATGCTTGCTATGAAGGTCAACAGGTTTGAGCAGGGCTCTGGGAGGAATTTTGGCTACAAGGGAAGAGAATCAACCAGGTTTGACAGGAAGAAGATCAGGTGCTTTGAATGCAACCAACTTGGTCACTTTGCTAGAGAATGTCCAGACAAGAAGGGAGGTGACAGAAGAAGGTATAATGCATACAAGCTCAAGGAAGCTGAGGAGGTGAAGCCTAAAGCCTTGTTGTCACTGGAGAATAGGGTTGACTGGGATGATCATGTGAATGATGGTGAGGATGAAAAGCGTCAGGTTGGACTAGTTGCTGAGACTGCTGGAGAGTTTGCTATGATGGGCATCACTTCTCATGTACAAAATTGTATATTTGGGTGTAATGCTAAATATGATGATCTCAAAATTGAATTTGATGATGTCAATGATAAATATAAAGAATATTTTATTCAGGTCCAGGCATATAAGAAAACTGTTAAATCTTTAGAAAAACAAAAGGCCTGATATGAACAAACTCAATTGGCTCTTGAAGAAAGAATTAAGGTTTTGGAAAGAGATTTAGATAACACCACGAATAAGTTAAAATTTAATAAGAAAGAATATGTAAAGGTTGTTGCTGAAAAAGAGAGTCTTCAAGCTAATTTAGATTCAGAGGTGGCTAGACATAATCAGTGGCAAGAACAGGCTAAAAACCTAGATAAGCTGTGGAATAGCTCTATGTCTGTTAAAACTAAGATGGGATTAGGATTCAAGGATTATATTAAACCTGATGACTTTTATGACCCTAATGAATATAGTGTTTTTAATCCTATCACTGATGAAGAGGAAGATACATATAGAAAACCTGTTAACTTTGTAAAACATGGTGAAATGCATTCAGTTCCTTCTTCCATAAATGGTATTGTTAGGCCACCCAACCCAGACTCAGACTCAGATGAATCACATATGACCTATGGTCAAAAGTCCAATGACTTGTCTGACACTGGCAGTGAATCTAATACTTTTGTCTCTTGTTCTTCCAGGACTTCAGAGACCCAATCTAAAGACTATTCCAGTTGTGATTCAAATGAAGAGTCTTCAAAGTCTGCCTCTCCCAAGCCTTTACCAGTTCACCATGCCCCAAGAGTTGCTGTTAAAGAACCTTCTTCAAAGACATCTTCTTTTAGAAACATTTCTTGTTCTGTTGATTTTGTTAAAATTAATTCTGATTTTGGTTGTGTTTTGAATAATTCTGTTTGTGATAAGACTATTTCTGTTTTGAACAAGCATTTTAAGAAGAAATCATGTTTTGTTTGTGGTAGTGCATTTCATCTTATCAAAGATTATGATTTTTATGAGAAACAGATGAATGTGTGTACTAATCAACAGAGATATAGAGCTGTATGGAATGATGTGACCAACATTCCTCCGTTTGTTCCCTCTGGAACATATGTGAGGACCAGCATAATCGATTCTGTTGGTAGACCAGTTGCTGCTGGTAGACCAGTTCCTACTGGTTACCCAGTTTCTGCTGACAGGCCATCTTCATCATGTTGGAGAAGAAATATTAATAGACCATCATACAGACCTACTAGTACTTATTTTCAAAATGGATACAGGCCTGTTAATAATGACCTTTTGCATACATGGGGGGCAAGGTGGGATACTGATGTTAAGCCCTCAGCAGGTTGCTCTTGGACACACAATCGACCATCTTTTATAAGGGGTTCCAAGAACAATAGTGGATCTCATAAATCTGCAGGTTTTTCTAATATGATCCACAAGGCAGGCCCAAGTCAGTAATGACTTGGGTCTCCATGCATACTAATGTTGTTGTATATCTTTTTAACTTGTAGGATGATCCTCATTCTAATAAATATTTAGGCATTGTTGATAGTGGTTGTTCTAGGAGTATGACAGGGAATAGAGACAGGCTCCACGATTTTGTATCTATTCAAGGAGGTACTGTTACTTTTGGAGGAGGAGATGGTAAAATTACTGGGAAGGGAACTATTAGAACTTCCAAGCTGAACTTTGAGAATGTGTATTATGTGGAAGCATTGAGAAATTTCAACCTATTTTATGTGTCTCAAATCTGTGACAAGAAAAATTATGTGTTGTTCACTGATACTGAATGTCTTGTTCTCTCCAAAGATTTCCATATACCTGATGACAGTCAAGTTGTTCTGAAGGTGCCAAGGAAACAAAATTTATATACATTCAATCTCAATGAAGTTTAGCCTGCAGGTGACTTAGCTTGTTTGGTGGCAAAAGCATCCTTGGATGAATCTAATAAATGGCATAGAAGGATGGCTCATGTGAATTTCAAAACAATCAACAAGCTAGCTAAATTTGGGTTAGTTAATGGACTTCCTTCCAAGGTCTTTACTAATGAGCACAACTGTGTGGCTTGTAACAAGGGAAAGCCAGACAAGGCTTCCTATAAGTCCATTACTGCTGTCAGCACTATCTCTGAGCCTTTGCAGCTTCTACATATGGATCTTTTTGGTACTACATCTATCAGAAGCATTGATCACAAGTACTATTGTTTGGTGGTTACTGATGATTATAGTAGGTATTGCTGGGCATTGATTTTGGGGACTAAAGATGAAACATTCCAGATTCTTCAAGATTTTATTGCCCTGGTAGAGAATCAGTTGAACAAGAAAGTTAAAGCCATTAGGTGTGATAATGGGACAGAATTCAAGAATGCCAAATTGATAGAACTCTATGCTACAAAGGGGATAAAGAGGGATTATAGCACTGCCAGGAATCCACAACAAAATGGAGTTGCTGAAAGGAAAAACAGAACCCTGATTGAAGCAACAAGATCTATGCTTGCTGATTCTAAGTTACCTACCATGTTCTGGACTGAAGCAGTTAGCATTGCTTGTTATGTATTGAATAGGGTGTTGATAACTAATCCTCACAAAAGGACACCTTATGAACTTCTGTCTGGCAAGATTCCTACCATTAGCCATCTTAAGCCTTTTGGTTGTCATGTGATACGCTTACGCAGCGCGTTCGGGGTCAAAGGAACTTCCTTTTCGTCGAGCAAGTTTTTCAACACCCTAGGCAGTGAACCTAATCGTTGTAGTGTAGTATTAGGGTAAGCCATGGGTATTGATATCGTTCTCTAGGGGAATAGGAATGCTAGTGAGAAGTTACTACGCTAAGGTTAAGGTTGAGGAAGATTATTTTTTATCTTTTTTATGTTTTTTAGGAAATTGAAAAGTACGATTCTCGGGTATTGGATTTGGGGGGTTGGTATTTCTACCGATTACTCTACTAATATCTAATTATCTAAACTAAGGTGGTGGTAGTATATGTCTAATTAATGTGTGCTCGTATGATAGTTTAAAGATGTGTTTACTTAGGTTTTACTACTCCTTAATTATCTCCTATTGATGGTTGAGTTGTCACGTCCTTATTCTTAGTTGCGTTGTGTGTCTAAAGTTGTAGGGTATGCGTTTCTCCCTAACTCTTTGAACTTACCAAAGGGTCTCGTCTACAAAACCCACTAGGGATAATAAACTCTTACTCTAAGGCACTCTTTGGATGGTTTAGCTTACAACTACTCAGGTAATTATATTCTAAGGTTCACAAAGATGAATCAAGCATTAAGTACACAATGAATGACCTATCGCATTACTAGATCATTAATCAACTAAGATAAGAAACAACCAATCAATATTTAATAATTAAGTTTCATATTCCCTAAGCAAACACACAAATAAATTAGCCGGACATGGAGAACATGCAAGCATACACACAAATAATCAAAGACATAATTGAATTGATGAAGTAAATACTTATCTTGATGTAAGATAGGGTTTGGAACCCTAAAATACTGTACAGGACACCCTTGGTTCGGTTTTAGGTTTTTACTCCAAAAAGACTCTCTTAAAACTGAAAAATTCGGATTCTATATATAATATTACATATGCGACGGCGTCACCTTATGTTTTGTGACGCCGTCGTGTCGCCGTCATTAGGGTTTCGTCTTGGCCACGTTAACCTTGCGACGACGTCACCTTATGTCTGTGACGCCGTCCTCTTCAGCTTTTGACGTCGTCTGGGTCGCACCTAGGCCTACTCTTTTAAAGCCCGATGCCGTCCTCCAAAAACAAGCAATTTCTCTTCTGTATCGTCACAAATTTCTCCGACGGCGTCGCAGATTAAGCAGTGACGCCGTCGCCTTTTTTTTTCAGCAGCTTTGAGTGTCTCGATTCTGACTTTGGCCATTTTCTTCATATATCCGCGCCTTTTCGTCCAAATAAGTGCCATTCCAGCATTTTGCCTTCAAGAGACCTAAAAAGTGAAAAGGAACGATATTAAGCAATAACGGATACAAAAGTGATCAAATAAGGGTTAAAATGACCCCTCAAAATGGTACCTTTTAAAACCTTATCAAATATCCCTACACTTGTAATTTGCTTGTCCTCAAGCAAATGTGCTTTTAGCCAATTAATTTATAAGTTAGGGGTCATGAAGCATTGATTTAAAACGGTCCACAACACATATAAGCCCCGCAAAAGTCATAAAAAGCACGAAAATTACATACTAGCACCTCACATTGGGTGTTTGGATACTCACATCTCTCTCGGGTGTATATGAAATATAACAAACTGGAAATGGAAGATAAACACTCATTAACCGATCCTAGTACATAGATTACCATAGGCTTGAGAATAGATCAAACCTCCATCGCTTTGGCGTAAGCACATAGGAAAGACTATCAAAGAGGTCTTTTAAAGGGTTGTAATGTTAGGCTTACGGTAGGGAAACAAGGGTTTGGTGGGATAGGCTATTTAGTGGTGGCAAGTCAAAAATCTCTATGTTAAATGCATACGAAGAATGGTGTTGCTAAGCCAAGACTCAACACTCTAAAACTCTAGGTAACGGAAATAAACAAACATAAATTTAAAGTATATATGTAGGATGGTAGCCCGTATGTTTTTTTTTTTTTTTTTTTTTTTTTTTTTCATACACTTTTACTCTACCATCCTCTACGGTAACATCAAAATGATAGGGATTTATAGGCACATCCCTACACTTGAGTTTTTATTACTCTAACACTAATTTGACCCGAATTGAAAAGATCAAAACACTTGGGGTACATTGTTACACAAACAAAGGGAATTTGAATTTAACGTTCCCTTCCCGTCATTTCATAAACTTTAACTTTTCCCATGAATCCCAATCGTCCCAAAACTGTATACAAAGGATATGACTCGACTTAGCAACTCATGCAAGCAACCAGATAATTGAACTAAGGGTTTAGGGTGATAACAAACATTTGCACTAAAAGTGAGTGCATAAGGGGTAGGCTAAGGCGATTTGGGTGTATATTTGGGGGTGGGGTGTAAACAATGCTCTTCATTGATATTCCAGAAAAACCGAAACATCACGAGAACCGCGAAAAGGATAGGCTCTAAGGGGTTAACTAGGGGGATCGTGTACTAAAGATGAGTACAATGCAAAGGGTGTGGGAGAATTACTCAACCGATGTGGAAGAAGTAATTATATTACGGGTATCAAACAAGGGTTATCCTAGTGCCTCTTATCATTTAGTTATTCCTAACTACACAAGTGTAGTCTCACTTGCGATCTCGGAATGCATCACAAAACAAGTTCTAGAATCTAATATACTACCGGTTCACACTCTAAGCATTGAAGATGAATGCTTTTAATTCCTACTAATCTAAGGGCGATCCTCACATTTTGGGTGGAATTTGGGTGGTAAAGGGTTTTTTGTGCTAGTCATGCAACTTCCTATCCGTGAGACGCTTTTGTTAAGACTAATGGCCCACTCCTATATGTCATGAAAAATTTTAAATTTGGTGCCAAAATTACCCTAACCGACATTTTCTCATGGTTTATTACACAAATACAATTGGACAAAGCAAATAATCAAGGATAAGCATAGTTTCAAAGTTCCCGTTTTATTTTCCCTCCCTACACTTAAACTGAACATTGTCCCCAATGTTCCCCGAAAGTATCAAAGTTATGATAAAAGAAGGTAATCAAAAACGAAAGAAACTAATACTCCCCTGATTAGCTCGGTAGGATCCGTGTAAAGTGGTGGTTAAATCCTTTCCAAGAAGAATTTATGCGTGAAAAGCTCCTTCCAATCTTGTGTAACTTCTTCTTGACAAACTACACCTGCACACTTGAAGAAAACAAACGAAACCTTCGCGTAAAATCGACGGTAATAATATATATAAGACTCGATTTAAACTAGGATATAATGCTTGTGGAATGGATGTTTACAGAATTTCTAAGAAAATTAAGACCTGGAAAATTCCAAAAATTTATAAGTAGCTCAGAAAACGAGAAAAAGTGATCTGATGTTTTTATCAGGTTGCAATCCTGACGCTGTCAGGTTGCAATCCTGACGCCGTCAGGTTACCTGACAAAAACTGTTCTGCGATTTTCTGAAAAAAATTCTGGAAAATTTACATCTTTAGAATCTGGAAAAATTTCTGCAAAAACATCCATTATGACTCGATACAAGCATTTGACTCGAACAAACAAACATACATATCTTTTAGTTAATTGTTATTCTCATGTTTACGTTTCTTTTGAAAACGTGTGTAATCCTCCCTACACTTATCCCTTATGTAAAATACCTTTATATGCAATTAAGACGAGGTTAAAAACAAAATAAAGCATTTTTACAAATTTAAACATGAGGATAAACAATTAATAAAAGATATATGACACTAACAAGCAAACAATTAAGCATGGGTTTCCTCCCACGAAGCGCTTTTCTTTATTTAAGAGTCTTGTAGCTAGACTCGTAGTCGTGCTCCTACGTTTTCTCATTACCGCCCTCTTGATCCTTTGTTTTCCCTTCATCGAAAGGGTGTAGACGCTGTATGCTCACCGTGGATTCCTTGCCAACGCTGTCAATTATGGTGACGGTTTTATCTTTTAAATTGGTCTCCTTAACTGTGAAAGGCTCAAACCATCTTGGTTTGTTTCTTCCTCGTAATGCCCTTATCCGAGATCTATACAAGAGCACTTTTTCTCCCTTTAAAAATTCCTTAGGGTCCTTTTGTACCTTAGGTATTGAGGTGGGATTGCTTCCTAACTTTTTATCGGGTTTCCACAACGTCGCATACAATCCTTGAACCATAAAGTGTCTAAGCCCTTTTTCCCAGTCATTCATCTTCTTCTTAACATTGTTGCCTGGGGCTTTTTGATTTCCACCCGTAATCATTTCCATGATCTTAAGAGGGTATCTTGGGATGATGGGTATCCTAGCGTACCCCTTCCCGCTTTTGAGTATCATGATGCCTTCTCCGCATTTGATGGTTGCCTTGGCGGTGGCAAGGAATGGTGTCCCAAGAATGAGGGGTACGTTTTTATCTTCCTCAACATCAATGATCACGAAATCCACCAGATAAACGATGTTAGCCACCTCAATTAGAACATCTACAGCGATTCCTACGGGGTGGACATAAGTATGATTAGCTAAGGAAAGTCTAAGGTCGGTCTTGGCTGGTTTCTCCTTAGTTAACTTATTATAGATTGACAATGGCATTATGTTCACATCGGTCCCTTGGTCGGCCAAGGCATTTATATTATCAATGTCACCGATGCTAACTGGTATCACGAAATTCCCTGTGGTGCATCGTTTTCTTGTTAACGGTTTTTTTATAACCAACTCATACAGAGGTTCCATAGGTAAGGCGTCATATTCTTCTTCCGTCATTTTTCCTTCAAGAGCTTCCCTAAGAACTTCATTGTACCTAAAGTTGTTTACTTGGTTTTCAATGGTTTTCTTGTTAATTTCGTGCTTAAGGTAGTACTCAATGGTCTCAGGTTCATCATTAGGCACAGACTCCTCCTTCTTGCTTTCCTTAGTTTTCCACATCTCAACCCTTGCATTCTCGGGCATAATGGAAACGGCGTTAACAAATGAAGTGGGAGGGCAATCGTTTCTTCTTACGAGCACCTTTTCGGGAACCTTTGTTTTGGTAAATTCAATTACCAAATTCATCATTTCTGTCATTTTTGCTTGCATTTCCTCTCTCTGCCTATAAACCTCCTCTTCAAATCTGGTTAATCTCTCCGTATGAGCTGCCATGTACTCCCTCATTTGATCCTTGAAGCTTGGTGAAAGTGGTATTGGGGAAGTAGAACGGAAGCACCTTTCGGAACTTGGGTTTTGCTCACGACTTGGGGACTCCGAAGAAGATGTGGGGCGGTTGGTGGAGTTGGCGAATTTGACAGCTTCTCGAGGATTTGTACAAGGGCTCTTTTCTGCCTTTCCATAAGATAATCAATTCCTCTCTCAATGGCACTCAATTGCTCCTCGAGGTTATCGGAGGATTCAGAAGGAGTTGATATGGCATTAACCACGTTAATCGGAGTTTCGGGAGATTCATTCCAATCTTCGTAGCTTTGATCGGCAAGCTCCTCTATAATATCACAAGATTTCTCTGCGTTAAAGTCGCTGAGCCTTCCACCGGCGGCTCGATCAATGGATCGTCGAGTGATGAAATCGGTATGATCATAGAAGATTTGGATTTGAAGCCAAAGATCAATGCTATGGTGGGGGAGTCTATGGAGTAGTTCTTTGAATCGAGTCCACGCTTTGTAGAGAGACTCACCTTGGAGTTGCTGAAATGTCAAGATGTCTCGCCTAAGTTTGGTGGTTCTCCCCGGTGGGAAAAATTGAGCAAGGAAGCGAGAGGTAAGATCATCCCAACTTGAGATGGAGCCGGCGGGAAGTCGCTCAAGCCAATTACTAGCTTGGTCCCGTAGAGAGAATTGGAAGAGACGCAGGCGCGTGGTCTCCCGAGTAGTAGCATCAAGGTCGATGGAATCGACAATTTTGAGGAAATCCCTCAGATGCTGATTTGGATCTTCAGAACGAAGTCCATGGAATGCACATCCGTTTTGCACCAACCGGATGGTGTCGGATCGCAGGGCCGTAGTTTGGGCTTGGTCGGGAAGCTCAATGGTGTTCCTATAGCCTAGGTGGCTTGGTCTTGAGTATTCACCAAGAGTACGGGCTCTTGGCGGGTCATTTGGTGGTGGGTTGATGAGTGGTGGTTGGTTATCATCTTCCATGATGAAAAGTGATGGGTGTTACGAACAAAAGTCACGAAGAAGGGGGATAGACTAAGAGGAAGCTAAAAATGAGAAAAAATTTACTTGATAGGAATCAAGCAAAGAACCTAAACGAGGTGGACTACTAACTAGCTATTCTATTCCCCGGCAGCGGCGCCAAAAACTTGATACGCTTACGCAGCGCGTTCGGGGTCAAAGGAACTTCCTTTTCGTCGAGCAAGTTTTTCAACACCCTAGGCAGTGAACCTAATCGTTGTAGTGTAGTATTAGGGTAAGCCACGGGTATTGATATCGTTCTCTAGGGAAATAGGAATGCTAGTGAGAAGTTACTACGCTAAGGTTAAGGTTGAGGAAGATTATTTTTTATCTTTTTTATGTTTTTTAGGAAATTGAAAAGTACGAATCTCGGGTATTGGATTTGGGGGGTTGGTATTTCTACCGATTACTCTACTAATATCTAATTATCTAAACTAAGGTGGTGGTAGTATATGTCTAATTAATGTGTGCTCGTATGATAGTTTAAAGATGTGTTTACTTAGGTTTTACTACTCCTTAATTATCTCCTATTGATGGTTGAGTTGTCACGTCCTTATTCTTAGTTGCGTTGTGTGTCTAAAGTTGTAGGGTATGCGTTTCTCCCTAACTCTTTGAACTTACCAAAGGGTCTCGTCTACAAAACCCACTAGGGATAATAAACTCTTACTCTAAGGCACTCTTTGGATGGTTTAGCTTACAACTACTCAGGTAATTATATTATAAGGTTCACAAAGATGAATCAAGCATTAAGTACACAACGAATGACCTATCGCATTACTAGATCATTAATCAACTAAGATAAGAAACAACCAATCAATATTTAATAATTAAGTTTCATATTCCCTAAGCAAACACACAAATAAATTAGCCGGACATGGAGAACATGCAAGCATACACACAAATAATCAAAGACATAATTGAATTGATATTACATATGCCACGGCGTTTGGTTTTAGGTTTTTACTCCAAAAAGACACCCTTGGTTCGGTTTTAGGTTTTTACTCCAAAAAGACTCTCTTAAAACTGAAAAATTCGGATTCTATATATAATATTACATATGCCACGGCGTCACCTTATGTTTTGTGACGCCGTCGTGTCGCCGTCATTAGGGTTTCGTCTTGGCCACGTTAACCTTGCGACGGCGTCACCTTATGTCTGTGACGCCGTCCTCTTCAGCTTCTGACGTCGTTTGGGTCGCATCTAGGCCTACTCTTTTAAAGCCCGACGCCGTCCTCCAAAAACAAGCAATTTCTCTTCTGTATCATCACAAATTTCTCCGACGGTGTCGCAGATTAAGCAGTGACGCCGTCGCCTTCTGTTTTCAGCAGCTTTGAGTGTCTCGATTCTGACTTTGGACATTTTCTTCATATATCCGTGCCTTTTCATCCAAATAAGTGCCATTCCAGCATTTTGCCTTCAAGAGACCTAAAAAGTGAAAAGGAACGATATTAAGCAATAACGGATACAAAAGTGATCAAATAAGGGTTAAAACGACCCCTCAAAATGGTACCTTTTAAAACGTTATCATCATGTCACCATTCTTAACACCAGTGATCATTTGGGCAAGTTTGATGGGAAAGCTGATGAGGGATTTGTAGTAGGCTATTCAGCTCATAGTAAAGCCTACAGGGTATATAATATCTCCACAAAGAGGGTTGAAGAGTCGCTGAATTTGAGGTTTATGGAGGACAAGCCAAATGTTCAAGGGGCAGGTCAAGAATGGTACTTTGATCTTGACTATTTAACTGACCATTTAGGTTATACTCGTTATAAATCTAACCTTTCTACAGAACCAAAAGATGCTCAATCTAACTTTGCAGGTTCCTCAGATGATGAGTCAGATCCAGAGTGTGATGAACAACTTATCCTTGTTCCATCCTTTCCTTCTAACCACTTTTCAGGTAACAAGGACTCAGCTGCTTCTGATGTTACTTCAAGTGATCTAGGATATGCAAAAGAGCTGGTGAAGCTTCAACGCCAAGAGCATGCAGCAAAGGATGATGCTGAAAAGTTTGGTTATGAATTCTCCAAAGATACAGAGGAACTCTTAAGGCAGGCTACTATTGAAGCCTGCATGAACTTTGATGCTGCTGGTAGTGTAACTGTTCCTGCTGGTAATGTGGCTGATCCTTCTGATAATGGGTCAGTTGCTGCTGATGTTGATACTGCTGGTCGTGTTCCTGTTCCTTCTGCTAGTGATTCTGTTCTTGCTGTTACCTCATATACTCCATCTGCTGGTTGTTTGGAGTTTGTAGACACCCCTACCAGATTTCCAAGTCCATCTGACTTAGCCAATTCACAACATTCCAGCTCTGAATTGGATGGCATTCATCATATGTCAAGAACAGGAATTTTTGACTCTTCTTCTTATGATGATGACTTTGGTCCCACTCATACTAATCTGGCCATATCAGTTGATGTTAGTAAAAATGTCACTAAGAGGATTAACACAGTTCATCCACAATCCCTAATCATTGGTGATCCTACTTCCACTGTGCAAACTAGAAGCAGGGTCAAAAAGACAAAATTTGGTGAATCTGATTTTCTCAGCTACATTCAGGATCAACATAGGAACAATCATATAGACTATCATCATTGTCTATTTGCGTGTTTCCTATCTCAAGTGGAACCTACCAGTGTTGCACAGGCACTGGCAGATGATGATTGGGTAGCTGCTATGCAAGAGGAGATGCAACAATTTTTGAATCAAAATGTGTGGGAGCTTGTTCAGTTGCCTCATGGTAAGTATGCTATTGGCACTAATTGGATTCTCAAATGTAAAAGGGATGCAAGGGGAATTATGGTTAGAAATAAGGCTAGGTTGGTTGCTCAAGGTCATAGACAAGAAGAGGGTATTGATTATGATTAGGTTTTTGCTCCTGTTGCACGAGTAGAGGCCATCAGACTCTTCTTGGCATTTGCTTCCTACATGGGCTTCATGGTCTATCAGATGGATGTGAAAAGTGGATTTTTATATGGTGAAATTGAGGAAGTAGTGTATGTCACTCAGCCCAAGGGATTTGTGGATCCTCACAATCCAGATATGGTCTACAAAGTGGTTAAAGCACTCTATGGACTTCATCAGGCACCTAGAGCTTGGTATGCTAGGCTCTCTTCATTCCTGCTGAAACATGGATACAGGAGAGGTGCTATTGATAAGACTCTCTTTATCAAGAAGAGCTCTAGGGATATTATTCTTGTGCAAGTGTATGTGGATGACATTATCTTTGGTTCTACCAAAGAAGCTTGGTGCAGGGAATTTGAGGAGTTGATGAAAAGTGAGTTTGAGATGAGTGCAATGGGTGAGCTTACATTCTTTTTGGGCCTTCAAGTGCAGCAGAAATCAGATGGTATTTTCATTTATCAAGAGAAGTATGTGCATGATATCCTCAAGAAATTTGATATGGAAGCAACTACAACCTATGAAGCTCCTAAGGCTAAGTCAAATAATGAACCAGATCCTGCTGTTAATGTTCATCTCTACAGATCCATGATTGGTTCCCTCATGTATTTAACTGCCTCTAGGCCTGACATTATGTTTGCAGTCAGTGCATGTTCCAGGCATCAGGTCACTCCTTTGACTTCCCATTTGACTGTAGTCAAGAAGATTTTCAAGTATCTCAAAGGCCAACCGAAATTGGGTCTTTGGTATCCTAGAGAATCTCCATTTGTATTGGAAGCTTATAGTGACAGTTATTATGCTGGTGCCAACTTTGATCGCAAATATACTACTGGGGGATGTCAGTTCTTGGGTAGGAGATTAATCTCCTGGCAATGAAAGAAGCAGACCATAGTGGCCAAATCTTCTACTGAAGTTGAATATGTAGCTGCTGCTAGTTGTTGTGGTCAGGTACTTTGGATTCAAAATCAGTTATTGGATTATGGGTTCAATTTTATGAACACTAAAATCTTTATAGAAAACCAAAGCACCATATGCATTGTTAAAAATCATGTTTTTCATCAAAGAACTAAGCACATACAAATAAGACACCACTTTATCAGAGATGCTAATGAAAAACACCTTATTCAAGTGGTTAAAATACATACAGATGAAAATGTAGCTGATTTGTAAAGCAAAGCTTTTGATGGTCCAAGATTTCAATTTTTGGTTGTCCATATAGGCTTGATCAACCCCTGATTGTTGTGTTTGAGGGGAGGATTATGGCCTAAGGGGAGGATTTTGGTTTAAGGGGAGGTCTTTATGTTGTATATTTTTATGTATAGTTTGTATATATTATATGTATATATTTGTATTGTATGTTTTGTGTTCTACTAACCATCTTGGAGTCCAAGTATCAAACAAAAAATCAGTGGAAACATATAACAAAAGGACAAGAGTAAAAGATTTTATTCATTAAAAACACTGCATTTAGAGATGCAGTGACATCAGTACAGATTCAGAACATAACAAGCAAGACTCAACATTCCTTCAGACCCAACACTACTCCAGACTATAGCTTCAATCTTCAAGGCCTCCTCTCTGGCCTCTTGTTTCCCCACTCTGGCATCTTATGATGCTCTTTTCCCCGCCTGTCCATCCATTCCCACACTAGGGATGCAGCAAGCCCCATCATAGTGGTTCTCTTGGTGGGGTTGGATGAGGATGGTTGGGGGTTTGGAACTGAAGGTCCTGGGGGAAGAACATCAAGAGGAGAAACACTGAGTGGCCTGTAGTTGCGTGGCCTGTAGGATGGGTCATTGACCTCATCATCAGTATCTTCATTCATGGCATTGAGCTCAGCACTGGATACCTCTAACTCCACATGAGGAGGAGGATTGGGAACATCTTCATCAGACGAAGTGTATGCAAATGGTGACTTCATAGGAGGCTCTCTTGAGATGTAAGTCACACTGTTGGAAGCACCAGGAGGAAAGTAATTAAGCCAGTTTGGTTCACTATCAGATGATGATAGTTCAATTGGGTGGTTTGGAGAATTGCTCATAGTTATCTGTTTGATTTGGTGATTTGGGTTATGTAATTTGTGTGTATGGCTGTTGATGCAAGGAGTTGGTTTTATAGGCCTTTTTGGAATCTTAGGTCGGTAGAAGTTATGGTAAATATTGATGGTTGGAATTTGTATCGCTAAAAGTTCTGATTGATTCCTTCTTCAAATATTGACTACTGAAGCACTATAATGATTAGAGGAATTGATTCCTTCTTCATTACTGCTGGTATTGTGATTGTTTCTGCTGATGAGCTGTGGATTCTGCTGGTAGCTTTGAGTTGATAACTACGGACAAAAGTTGATTGGTTTTTGCTGGTTGACTGCTTGGTTTCCGCTGGTTGACTTTTCATTGCTGCTGATTTTGATAAAATGTGGGAATTTAATTCGGGATTTATTTTAAGTCAAAATTGGTCAAAGATTTGTTCCGAATCTGGTGTCAATTTAAACGACTATTTTGGGTAACTCTTTTAAATAGTCAATCAGACATATCCCACAACCTAATTCCCTCTTCATTTGAATTCCTCTCATTATCTCAACCTGCATCTATGGCGACACTCGGTTACAAAGTAGACCACAACAAAGTTGCATTTCTGGAACATGCAAAAAGGAGTGATATATATATGACTCAATGATTGATTTTCTCATGTGCTCCAAGATCAGGTATGCTCTCGCTTTCTCTCCATCTGTTGTTTATGACTCTTTAGTCAAGCAATTCTAGACCACAGCTTTTGAAAGGTCTCCTGAGGGTCAACCCAAGGAGATAGTGGTAACTGAGTCTCTCATTAGGACTCAGTTGCAATTTGATGATGCAGGTGGTCTCTTTGAGAATGATAGAAAAGCACTTATTACTGGTTTAACCAGCTTAGGGTATCCCTATGATGGGAAAATCATCTGGTATAAAAATAAGTTTTGCCCTAAGTGAAGGTTTTTAGTCCATACCCTGCTTCAGTGTTTTATTCCAAAAACTGGGGGTTGGGATCAGTTTTCTAGTTCTATTGCAAATGCTATAATCTGTTTGGCCCATGGTAGAGAGTATAATTTTTCAAGATATATTTTTGAGTAAATGCTTAAGAATATAAAGGATACTAAACATAAATTTCTTATGTATCCTAGATTTCTTCAAATGATATTAGGCATTGAAACCTCTGATAAAACTCCAAGGGTCATTACTAAATTAACTGCTAAATTATTTGCTACAATGAAAACAAACTATGCTGGAGAACATCGACCCCTGCTACCCACTATGTTGCCTGGTGTTAGTGTTGCTGCTGGTGCTTCTGCATCAGTTGCCACTGATGACCCTCAACCACCTTCACCTCAACATGCTGCCCCACCATCACCAGTAATTATTGCTCCTGAGGAGCCAATGATTGTCTCCGAATCACAGGCACAAATTCCTGTTGAGACTAAGGTCAATCCTGTCTAACCATTTGTTCAACCTGCTAGTCCACCTAGACATTTTTTTGAGGATGACACCACCTTTGGTGATGATTTTCATGTGTCTCCTCCTAGGTCCAATGAAGCTCCTAATACCTCAGGTAATCCTGCTGGTGGAGCTGAGGATCCTAATGTACTAATGAATATGTCTAGTTTGCTCAACATGTATGTTAAGAAAGTTGATGATTTGGAGCTTCAGCTCAAAAACTCAAGGGAAGAGCATAAGGAGACTAAGCATACTCTGGGTGGTGTTATGGTTAAATTATTAAAGAGGGTGACAGAGTTGGAGTTTAGGCTGAAAAGTAGGAGGAACAGATTTGTGGTTTCTGATGATGAAGAGGAACAGGGTCATGAGAGGGTAAATATTGATCTTGAAGCACTTCATGTAATGGCATCTGTTTCACTAGGAGAGACACAACCTCAAAAGGATTCAGAAGTCCAAGTGTTTCAAAGGAGACAGAGGAGAAAGAGGAGTTATCTTAGTCAAATGACTCTTAAGCCAAGAGTGGTGGATTCCTCTGTTCCTTCTAGTGCTGCTGATAATGTAGACATTCCTCCAGAAGCAGTTACTACTAAGAAGTTGGGTGAGGATAAGGAATCTTCAGATCCTGCTGACAAGTCTGTTGTTGCTCATATTTCATCTGTTGCTGCGGATAAGTCTACTGTTACTTCTGAAGCTTCTAGGTCTATTCCCTCTGACCCACTGGATGCCACTGTTGAGGATGAACCCATGTTTGCTTCTCAGATTGAAAAGGGAAAGGGTAAAGCAGTCGAAGAGGATATGGACTCTGCGACATTTAAGGCTGAACAGGCTAACTCTTGAGACTTCATGAGATTTCCCAATGTGACGAGGAAATAACTGCACAGACTCAAGCTACATTTGATGCAGATTTTCAAAGTGAGTCTTCCACAGTTCCTATGGTCACACCACAAAGAAAGAAAGAATTGGATGATCTTGCTACGGGCTTTACAGATGATACTTGGAGTCAATTGGCTAGTGGTGTGTCCAACAATCCTACTCTTGCTCAATCTATCTTAGGAGGTGCATTTGACTCAGACAATTATGTTGATGATATTATGGATTTGGTGAATCAAAGAAAGAAGGCAGATGCAGAACAAAAGGCTAAAGCAAAACGAGACAAACCTCCTACTCAAGCTCAACAGAGATTACATATGAGGGAGATTGTTAAGAATATGAGTTCTGCGGTTTACTCCACTGGATGGGGTATGACATATGCAAAAACTTTTACAGATGACGTTTTGGTGAGGGAATATAACAAGATCTTAGATCATTTGAAAAAGGATGGTATTAATCCTTTTCAAAGAAAGAAGAGACATCAGCCATCTTTGGAAGGTCCTGAGGTCAAGAGATTGCGGTCTCATGATTCTTCTAATGGTGGTACTTCTGTTGAAGAACCTGCTAAGGAGCCATCTACACCTCTTGAGACACCTGCTGATATCTCTCAGGGTGTTCCCCCTGAAGATGTTCCTCCTGAAGATGTTCCTTCTACTGTGTCTTCTACAGAGATAAAGAAGGTTTCTACTGCAGACATTACTGATCCTGTAATTCCTTCTCCTACTCCTATAGTGCCAGAGTCTAATGTGTCTTCTCCTTCCTCCACACCTGGTGGTAGAAAGAAAGTTATTGCTAAGAAAAGGAAGTCTAGGCCCCTTGATATTCAAGCCTCAGAGCGTTCCTTTATCAAAGATTTTGAGGAAGATGATTCAGATGAGGAGGTAGTGGTTTGATCTAGGCTGGATAGATGGGAACTTACTCCCACAGGACTTGGTGGTCTAGGATATTTCAACTCTGTTCATAGGCAGGATGGCTCAGTTAGGCACTTTACATTTCTGACAGAGATTCTTAATTTTTTGGATAGAGATGATCTCATTAGGTTGTATGGTATGGTCTCTACATATTTTGAGTCTCATGATGCTCCTGATGCTGGGTTGTTCTTGCTTGGGCATCTTCAAGTTTTTTTTGATTCAGTATCTCAAGATGGCAAGGGATTTAAAGTTTGGGTAGGTCAACATGAAGGGAAGGTTTATCAGTAGACATTTTATCCTTTATCCACTTTTCATGTGGTGCAGACATGGGAGGGAGTGTATCTCTATATGTTTTCTGATTTGTGTTATCCACTCTCTGTGAGGCTAATGGAGCAAATACTATCAAATCAGTTGGTATTCTCTACTGCTCCAGTTGCCAATGATATAGAAAAGGCAGAGCAGTTAGTCAAACGTATTAAGGATAAGCTTATTGAGGACTCTGCTGATACATCTGCATAATCTTGGTATGTTATTATTGTATATAATTTTGTTCTTTTCTATTTTTATTTATTATTTGGTGTTAAAAAAATAAAAAAAAGAAAAATAAAAACTTTGTATATACCTTGTATGTTTTCTAACTTTCATCTTTGAGGATCATGTTGTACATTTAAGTTCCCTATATGGTTCTTAACTCACCATGGTCTTAGTGACAAAGGGTTAACTTACTCAGGGGGTACAGCTCTAGTAAGTATTCTCAAATCTGTTGATAGTTGTTGATTTCAAATTCAGGTTTAGGAGAGGATTGTTAGGAATTTTTTAAAAGTGGGTTCCTACTGATAAGGTTCCTGCTGATATACTATATGTTTCTACTGATAGTGTAGTTTCTACTGATAGTGGTAGTTGCTACTGATAGTATTATAGTTCCTGCGGATATGTAGTTTCCGTATATTTAGTATTTAGTTGTGATATGCATGAGATAAATTAGGAATAGATAATGCATATCTTTTGAGTGTTTAGCAAGCTGCAACTTTAGGGTTTCTTGTACTATAAAAGAAACTAGCGGCTAGGGTTGGATGTACGTTTTTCAATAACATTCATAGTGAATTAATACAGATCCATAGAGGATCAAGTTATTAGTGTTTATTGTCTTCTTAAGTATTGTATTTATTTTCCGCGTGAATACAATTCTAGTAAAGGTTCTCCATAGTTCTCTTGTGATTACACATGTTAACTATACTCTCTCAAGGCTCATAAGATCTATCTGGGACTGAACCCAACAGATCACACTTACATTGACTATAAGGCACCCATGAACATAATGTCTAGGCTCTACTACAATTGGATCATGAGCAAAAAGTTAGGACCTATGAAGGACCCCTTTCACCTTAGGAAAGTGAGTAACTATGTTGGGAGGGCCAAAGGACTGCATATCTTCGTAGGAAACTTCACATATAGGTGTGATTTCATGATCTTGGAAGATGTTAAGGGCATCATTGATGGGTTTCTAGGAGATGTGATACTTGGGAGACCATTTATTGAGGAATCTAAGATGGTTTATGATCAAGAGGAAGGAATAGCCAAGTTCTCAAACGGGACCGAATGTGTTAAGTATATAATGCCCTGCAAAAATGAGAAGTTTGGGGGTATTGATGATCTTGATGTAGACAACATTCCGGCCTTTGAAGTAGATTGGGAGAACAAGGTTCACTACACCGCTTGTCTAGAGTTAGGCCCTGAATATATTCGTGATGAGAGAAGAGTGAGAGAAATCGAATGGACTTCTAAGATTAGAGGTACGTAGGGGCACGACTTCGAGTCTAGCTACAAGACTCATAAATAAAGAAAAGTGCTTCGTGGGAGGCAACCCATGCTTAATTGTTTGCTTGTTTGTGTCGTATATCTTTTATTGATTGTTTATTCTCATGTTTAAATTTGTAAAAATGCTTTATTTTGTCTTTAACCTCGTCTTAATTACATATAAAGGTATTTTACATAAGGGATAAGTGTAGGGAGGATTACACACGTTTTCAAAAAGAACGTGAACATGAGAATTACAATTATTTAAAAGATATACATGTGTGTTTGTTCAAGTCAAATGCTTGTATCGAGTCATAATGGATGTTTTGCAGGAAATTTTTCCAGATTCTAAAGATAAAAAATTTCCAGAATTTTTTTCAGAAAATCGCAGACCAGTTTCTGTCAGGATGACCTGACGGCGTCAGGGTCGCAACCTGACGGCGTCAGGAGGAGTAGAAACTGCTTACTAATTTTTCTCGTTTTCTGAGCTACTTATATGTTTTTGGAATTTTCCAGGTCTTAATTTTCCAGAAAATTTGTAAACATCCATTCCACAAGCATTATATCCTAGTTTAGTAGAGTCACATATATATATTGTTACCGCCGATTTTACGCGAAGTTTTCGTTTGTTTTCTTCAAGTGTGCAGGTTTAATTTATCAAGAAGAAGACACATAAGATTGGAATGAGCTTTTAACGCAAACACTCTTCTTGAAGAAAGATTTAACCACTACTTCACACGGATCCTACCGAGCTAATCAGGGGAGTACTAGTTTCTTTCGTTTTTAATTACCTTCCATTATCATAACTTTGATACTTTCAGGGAACATTGGGGACAATGTTCAGTTTAAGTGTAGGGAGGGAAAATAAAATGGGAACTTTGAAACTATGCTTATCCTTGATTATTTGCTTTGTCCAATTTCATTTGTGTAATAAACCATGAGAAATATCGGTTAGAGTAATTTTGGCACCAAACTTAAAATTTTTCATGACATATAGGAGTGGGCCATTAGTCTTAATAAAGCGTCTCATGGATAGAAAGTTATATGACTAGCACAAAAACCCTTTACCACTTAAAATCCACCCAAAATGTGAGGATCGACCTTAGATTTGTAGGAATTAAAGCATTCCACTTTAATGCTTCAAGTGTGAACCGGTAGTATAATAGATTCTAGAACTTGTTTTGTGATGCATTCCGAGATCGCTAGTAAGACTACACTTGTGTAGTTAGGAATAACTAAATGTTAAGAGGCATTAGGATAACCCTTGTTTGATACCCGTAATATAATTACTTCTTCCACATCGGTTGAGTAATTCCCCCACACCCTTGCTTTGTACTCATCTTTAGTACACGATACCCCTAGTTAACCCCTCAGAGCCTATCCTTTTCACGGTTCTCGTGATATTTCAGTTTTTCCGAAATATCAATGAAGAGCATTGTTTACAATCCACCCCCAAATGTACACCCAAATCGCCTTAGCCTACCTTGTAGGCACTTACTTTTAGTGCATTATTGTTATCATACTAAACCCTTAGTTCAATTATCTAGTTGCTTGCATAAGTTGCTAAGTCGAGTCATATCCATTGTATACAGTTTTGGGACGATTGGGACTCATGGGAAAAGTTAAATTTTATGAAATGACGGGAAGAAACGTTAAATTCAAATTCCCTTTATTTGCGTAATAATGTACTCCAAGTGTTTTGATCTTTTCAATTCGGGTCAAATTAGTGTTAGAGTAATAAAAACTCAAGTGTAGAAATGTGCCTACAAATCCCTATTATTTTGATGTTATTGTAGATGATGGTAGAGTAAAAGTGTATGAAATATATATATATATATATATATATATATATATATATATATATATATATATATATATATATATATATATATATATATACGGGCTACCATCCTACATCTATCTTTAAATTTATGTTCGTTTGTTTCAATTTATCTAGAGTTTAGAGTGTCGAGTCTTGGCTTAGAAACGCCATTCTTCGCATGCTTGTAACATAAATATTTTTAACTTGCCACCACTAAATCGTCTATCCCACCAAATCCTTTGTTTCCCTACCGTAAGCCTAACATTACAACCCTTTAAATGACCTCTTGAATAGTTTTTCCTAGGTGCTTACGCCAAAGCGATGGAGGTTTGATCTAGTCTCAAGCCTATGGTAATCTATGTACTAGGACCAGTTAATGAGTGTTTATCTTCCATTTCCAACTTGATTTATTTCATATACACCCGAGAGATGAGAGTATCCAAACACGACTTGTGAGGTGCTAGTATGTAATTTCCGTGCTTGTTATGACTTTTGCGGGGCTTATATGTGTTGTGAATCGTTCTAAACTAATGCTTGAGGACAAGCAAATAACAAGTGTAGGGATATTTGATAAGGATTTAAAAGGTACACTTTTAAGGGCTCATTTAAGCCCTTAATTGACCACTTTTGTATCCGTTACTACTTAATTTCGTTCCTTTTCACTTTTTAGGTCTCTTGAAGGCAAATTACTGGAATGACACTTATTCGAACAAAAAGGCGCGAATATACGAAGAAAATGGCCAAAGTCAAGACTTGAGACACTCAAGCTGCTGAAATAGAAGGGGACGGCGTCACTGCTTAAATGCGACGCCGTCGCGAGACATCTTGAGATGACTCAGAGAGCAAATTGCTAATTTACAAGTGACGGCATCAAGTTTAAAAGAGTAAGGCGTCGCAACTCAGACGACCTAGATTCGGATCCAGATGGCGTCAGAGATTGAAGCCGACGGCGTCACGAGCATAAGGTGACACTGTCACAGAGTTGACGTGGCCAAGACGAAACCGTAATGGCGGTGACCCTACGGCGTCACAATTAAAGAGTGACGCCGTCGCATTTTGTAACACTATATATAGAATCCGAATTTTTCAGTTTTTAGAGAGGTAGTTTTGTGGAGTAAAAACCTAAACTGAACCAAGGCTGTCTTGTGCAGTATCTTAGGGTTCCATACCCTATTTTATAGCAAGATAAGTGTTTTACTTCATTAATTCAATCATGTCTTTAATTGTTTGTGTGTATGCTTGCATGTCCTCCATGTCCGGCTAATTTACTTGTGTGTTTGCTTAGATATATGAAACCTAGGTATTGAATATTGATTGGTTGTCTCTTATCTTAATTGTGATTGACCTAGTATTGCGATAGGTCATTCGTTGTGTTATTAATTCTTGATTAGTCTTTGTTGAACCTTAGCTTATGGTTACTAGTGGAATTGTAGGCTAAATATCCATAGATAACCTTAGTGATAAGTTTATGAATCCTAGAGATTTCGTAGTCATTAACCTTAGGTAGCTTCAAAGAGTTAGGGATAAACGCATACCCTACGACCTTAGAAATACAACGCGTTAAGAATAAGGATGTGATAATTCAACCATCAATAGGAGATAACTAGGGAGTAATAACATCTAAGTAAACACATTTTTAATCATCATAAGAGCACACAACAATAGACATAGACTACCCCTTAGCTTAGTTAATTAGAATAGATAATAGTAGAGTAATCGGTAGAAATACCACCCCCCAAATCCAATACCCCGAGATTCGTACCTTTCAATTTCCTAAAAAATATAAGAAAGATAAAAAAAAAATAATCTTCCTCAACCCCAACCTTAGCGTAGTAATTTCTCACTAGCATTCCTATTCCCCTAGAGAACGATATCAATCCCCGAGGCTTACCCTAATACTACACTACAACGATTAGGTTCACTGCCTAGGTGGTTGAAAAACTTGCTCGAAGAAAAGGAAGTTTCCTTTGACCCCGAACGCGCGTTGTATGCGTATCAACATCATAGTATGAGATTACACAGTAACATAGAGAACGACCTAATAAATGTCGTTTTAAAATACGTTTAATTTAAATAGAATATAGTTGCAAAATTTTTTAGTCATTACATAAAATGGTCCCAAATAAAATAGTTTCATCATGATTCATTAAAGTCTATGTAAAAACACTTCTGGAATGCACATGACCAAAATGCCTTGCCTCATAGATAACCAAGCAGGAAAATCAAGCACTTGAGAAATATATGCTAAAATTTTAACCAAAAGCTGGGTAGTTCACAGAATTAAGTAAAATACAGTAGCGTGGACCACGAGATTTCCAAGCATATGCACATTACAATGAATATAATGTCATACAAATAATGTTACGAGTGCACTAAGTCACATGAAACTGAAACTACGACAATATAGCATGCAAATAATTTCACAAGTAATAAAGCGTAGCAGGTGTGTTACCCGTCACACATGAATCCGACCTGGTATATGTTCGTGTTGCCTACCTGGTCAACCCGAACGGGGGAGTCACCCCAATAGACCTATCTATAGCACTCATGTTTCCAGTAGGAACTAACACTACTACAAAAAGTACTTTGGAGACCCGTTCAAAACAAATTCGAGACTGGTTTTTTGTATGGTCTATATGAGGGGGGCTCTCCATGTGAAATCAAATAGAGACCGGTTTCAAAACAGGCCTCGATTATTGTTTTTGAGACCGGTTTGATGATTAAAACACGCCTCTAAAACAAAATAGAGACAGGTTGTCATCTTAATAACAGGTCTCAAAAGCCAAATATAGACCAGTTTCAAGATATAAAACCGGTCTCCATGATTAGTTTAACAATAAAAAAAATCAGTTGTTTCGGGTTTGCATATCGAAAATGTTACCACTTTCAACAAGCAATCCCAAACAGCCCCTATAAGTGTATTCAGAAAGCAATCCAACACAACCCCTACGAATCATGCATTTTGAGTAACACATGTAATATTGAGTTCAAGCAACCGGAAACATCGTTAATAAGTATACAAATGTTCCAACCAACCAAATGTGTAAGCTTTTTGCAAAAACATCTAAAACAAGTTACAGTTGACAACCTACGCGAAAGTTGTAAATTCTCAATTAAGCAATTGTAGCCATTGAATTAGATCTTTAGCAGGCTCTTTTAGTTGCACAAACAATATATTCAATCTGCAAAGATTATAAGTAAAAGTTAGTGTCTGAACATGTCCACGAAACTTACCATTTAAATAGGAATTCGACAAGTTAGTGAAGGAAAAATTTAATTATAAATCGCTAAGAAACATAACCTAAGGTAATGCCAAATTCTCTTGATTAGCGGTGTACGGCGTAGGAAGACAACCCCAACAATCATGTCAATTAGTGATCTTTATCGGCCAAAAAAGACATTAACTTACCAGTTCATATATGACTATTGATCTACTATTAATTTGTTGCTTTAGTAAGTTTTATCAGCAGATTGACTAAAATAGTACAGCTAAAAGAAAAAACAGTATGTACCTTCAAGCCATGGCTCCCTTGAGGTAGATAACTATCACGTTTAACCCATGCGAAACAATCCAGATGGCATGCAAACTTAGCCCGACATTCACCTTGAATATCGTCACACTGAAATCCCAGCTCCTGTGGAAAAAAATAAAGAAGTAATTTAAATGAAAAAATCAATCACCATTCTAGTAAATTGGATGCTGGCCCTCAAACAAAGCCTTTCAATTTTGACTTTTTTCACAAGTCAATTAGAAAGATAAATACTATGATCTCCAGATTGGTTTAAGCGTTCACAAATAATTATTTATCCAAACTTACGACATATATTTACAATAAGCATATTACTCTTCATTCTAAATAGCCATGTATCAGTGACAAACCTAACTTTCGCAGTTGTTTTTGATCATGTTAAATAAAGAAAGCACACAATGGCTAACCATGACCTTTATGGTTGTTAAATAAAAAAATACAAGAGTTTGAAGCATACATCATTCATTCTCAAGCCATGATGAGCAACCCTTTTTTCCATGAATGGCCAATCAAAAAAGTCTCCATTGTATGTGACATAAATACCAGGCTTCACCTCTCTCATATGAGAAAACCAAAATTTGATCAGCTCTACCTGTATGCAAACAGATAATTGAGAAATTACACCTCATTCTTGACATTCGTCACTTTAAAGTATCCTTCAAATTCAGGTTTGGGTGTGTATTCCAAATCCTCTATATCTTCACCAACACACTGAATATTGCAAATGAAACCAGTTGCTGCAATCATATGTATTGTCCTCATGAAACAATAACAAACTTCAGACTCCACATATAATGAAGACAATAATCAATCTATTGTACCCACCTCTCTATTAATAATCAGATATCCTCGTCCATCAACCATGTATGAGATCATCATAACTGAATCATACTCTGCATCTGGAAACTTAGAGGAAGCTTTGTGGTCTCTATATCAAATGCACAAACATGAACTTCAGCACGTTGCAAAAGGTCATGCCTTCTTTCTAATGTAACTCCCTCACTTGACACACTTACATCATACCAGAGCCCGGATCTTACATCTGACAAGTATATTTTAAAAGTGAGATACAATATTTATAAAACAATGATATGAAATACAACCAATGTATTAGTTAAAAGTTATTACCCTTGTCAATGGATCATTCATTTATGGATCATTTCTAACCAAACATACAAAAGGCCCCTGCTCTGCTAAAGCTACTCTATTGCCTTTAATGTAAATGCAACTTTTGATGATTAGTGATAGTTTATATCACGCGCACATGAATTTAGTAATTAGCCAGGTGCCTACTGCTTAAGAGGTGTTTGTTTTAGCTTTGTCCCTAGTTATGAGCTTATTACAGTTATGGATTTTGGATTAAGGGGGTGTTTATTTTAGCTTAGATGGGTGTAAGACAATAAGTATCTCCATTTTAGCAATACACAATACCACTTCCAATCTTTTCCTTCTCTTCACTACATGTTCTATTCTAATGAGCCATGCCCAAACACTAACTATTACCACAGATCTTCAGCCGTCACAAATTAATATGGCTACTTTTAACACCTAGAAACACATTAAAAACAAGAGTTAATATTTTTATACCATAACCATCAATGAATGCACAATTTCAGTCTTATCAACTTAAAAGCATAACAAAACATTACCAAGCATCATATGACATTACATAATCATATAGAAACCAATTTTAATAAGCAATCTTATACACCCTCAAAACAAAGTTTTACATGTCTTTTTTTTCCCGAGCTCAATTCAATTACCTGAAACTTTAACCTCCATCTTCCTTTCTAATGAAGAGTTGCTCAAACAAATGCATAATAAAACCAAGCTAAATGAGTCACCAACACGCAACTCAAAAAGTACTAAGTATTAAACCTTCTTTGATAGAGAATAAAAACCAGACAAGAATATTACAAATTCCTCAAAGTTCAAACCATCTATCATCTTAATTCGTACATAATTAAAGAAAATGAGGCATCTGTATGCAACAACAACAAAGAAAACATATAAACAAAATGAAGCATTTCATCAAACACCTTCTATGCAAGCTTTAAACCACATGAATCAGCTTCCAAACTAACTCTAATTCAATCACATAACCTTTAAAAAGATTTGCGACAAACACTAATGCAAACTAATCAATTAACTGATCTTGAGAAAAACAAATATATCACTTTTCAAATATACATAGTAATTACCACAAACCACATATTTAATTCAAGTTTTAACAAACCTTTGGTAGAAATATATAGTATGGTGTTGGCACGATTCAACGGTGGTGGTAGAGATGTGCCACGATTGAAGTTGTATTACGGCGGTGTCAGTCGGAGCAGAGTCGGAGTGTGGGTGTGGGTAGGTGTGTGTGTGTGTGTGTGTGTTGGGATAGCATATCAAGTGTAGCTAGGGAGGGTTTGTTGAAAAAGATTGAAAACCTTTCAAAATATTTAAGAGGGCAAAAATCCCGCTCATATTTTTTGGGAACCAAGACCGGGTACTTGTTAAAGACAGGTCTGCTTCTAAAAAGTAAAGAGAAGTCGGGTTTCACTATCAATACCGGTCTATTTTACGAGTAATAGAGACGTGTTATTAGTTTGAAAACCGGTCTAGACTTTTTATTTACATCAAAACCGGGTTTTTATCTTAAAACAGGTCTTGAATCTTTTGGGCGGGCCAAAAACAACACTTGAGACCGTTTTATTTTATAAAGGGTCTTGATGAGGGGGTCTTTAAACCCATTTATGTAGTAGTGTAATGGTTCATGTAAGGGGAATAGTGGGTAACAATACTTAGGCTAATTGATGAGTGTGCAAATACTCATCATTTTTTGTTAAATTTGAACTGCAAAACACTTAAAAATGCTCAGAAATGCATCAAAATACTGAAAATATTCCAAAATTGCATTTTATATGTTTCAGATGCAAAATGTTTAAAATCAGGTGAAAAATGAGCTAAGTTTGCATAATTGGCAGTTTCAGTCCCCCAAGTTTCAAAAGTTGTCAGAAATAGTCCCTGAGCACTTATTTCAAAAGAAAAATCACCAAAGGTCCTTTTAAAATCATAACTTGTCAAAATTAGTCCTTTGGTGAAAAATATCACAAGTTTTGAGAAATTACAAAATTGGTCCTTCAAGTTTCAAATTTGGCAAAAATGGTCCTTGGAAATTTGAAAATGTCAAGATTGGTCCTTGTACTATTGGAGCTTGTCACTTTTAGTCCCTTGGAGCAACTTTGAGATATTGGCAGCCTTGGTCCCTTGTTTTTCAGAATTTACACAAATGGTCCCTATGATTATTAATACAAGCCTTGGACCCTTGTCATAACTGCATTGTGACCCCCTGCCATAACCCATTTGGACCCTGCCTTTTACCATGTGACCCCCTGTCATTTTGGACCCCCCTTGCAATATTAAACACCAGTCAAACCCACTGGTCAACCCCCCTACCCGCCAAATCTTCCTTCTTCAACAACTAGCCTACAACATCAGACAATCCCATCCCCCCAGCTCACCTTTCACCCCCTTATCACTCCACCTCTCCTAACACTCCAAAAGGCATTAATTACTTCCCCCCCCCAAGCACTCAACATCCAACTGGCATAAAACCACTTTCCCGCCAAAATGCAATCAATGGCCAAGATGCACCCTACTCATCCAATGGCTCCAAAGAATGGTGGGAAGTGCTCAGAGCAAGTGGGAAAGATGTCTTGTATATAAAAAGAGGAAGAAGAAAGAGTAGGAAAGTAGTAGTTAGTTTTAAAGTTTTATGTATGTCGTTTTTTATGTGTATGTTTTAATTAAACTCTAAAATGTAATCTTTTTGTTTCTATGCATCAAACTAAAGTTGTTTTATAGTTGTAATCCAGTTTTAAATATCAATTCAAGGTTTTAATATCATTTCATGTTTCCAAGTCCACTGTTGCAAAATTTAGTTTCAAACTCCTATGTTTAAGATTCAAACAGCTTCTTTTTAAGCTCAAGTAAGTTTATTTAAGCTACTTATAGCTTTTTGTAAGCTTATAAGTTACTTTTAAGCAATATGTCATGTGGTCAACAAAAGTCAACTAAGGTGCCAAAATTTGAATCAATCATGAATGTGGGTGATGCAGAGCTTGGAATGGGTAGGATTAGCCTAAATTAGTGTAGGTATGGTCTGGTTTTAGCCTGCAAATCAAGCTGGACATCTGTGAGTAGCTGTCTCACTTTCCATTTTCAATCAGTTTTCATATTGTGTTTTTACTTGTATTTATAATCATAAACTGTTCAAATTTGTTTATTTAGTTGTATTTAGGTTATCTAAACTCAGCTTGATCCATAATATTAGCTAGTTAGGTGTTTAGCTCAGTTTTGATTGCATATCAGTGGAATTAAGGGTGTTTGGATTTGCTGCTTGATCTGTGATTTAGGTTAGTTCAGTGGATAAAACTTGTTGTTTCAGGCTTGTCTAGCTCATATGTACTCATTTATGTCTTAAAATTTGCATCTGCAAAGCTCAAAGTCAAAATCACAGTTCATCTGTCTTAAGTACTTAACTGTTGGAATTTTATAAATTCAAAAGCTTGTTTTGTGTTTCAAAATCATAGAGTTAGCTTGTATTAGCTTCATTTCATCATTTAACATTAACATCAGTCCTCAAATTGGATTCAAAGTTCAAATAAGTCAACTTTTCAAATCTGTCAAAAAAAAGTCAAAAACATGAAATTCCAGTTTTGAGCCCAACTGAGAGGATTTTTCTTGAACTCATTTCTGGAACAAATTCAGTGAAACTTGGGATTTTAAAAACTTCAGCTGGTCTATTTACTTATCACCATTTTTGTAGATTTTTGTGAAATTTTTATAAGCTTCAAAATGGCTTTTCAACTTGGGCTTATTTGCCCTGTGCACTGACTCAGTGAATACTGAGTCTGCACAGGGTCTTGCAGGGGTTGTAACAAGCTCATCAGAGCTCACCTTGGTCTCATCTTTGGTTCATAAGTAGTTAACCAGGTCTTGTTTAGGTTCCAATTTTTGGTTTTAAGTTTTAGCTTATTGAGTAGCTTGTGCTTAAGCTCAAAGTAGACCCCTAAAACATGTTTTAGCACATAAGCTCAATCAATCAAATCTGTTGAGCTTGTTAATCAGAGGTCAAGGCTTGTGGAAATTAGCTGCATTTGGGTATTTTGAGCATAATATAGCTTCTGTAATCAGTAGGAGGTCTTTGGTTTTCATTTGCTTATTATAAGTGCTTATTTATAAGCACTTGTGATTGCAGTTTTATTTTCTTGCACACAACCCCCTGTTTTTATATTTTTCCTAGATTCATAATATTATTTTAGGCTTATCTTGAAATTTTCAGATTTTTCCAAGTCAGTTTGCTATTTTTCCCTATTTAAATTAGTTTTTAAGTCATTTTAATTAGCTTTTATTGCAATTAATTAAGAAAAGTTTCAAAAAAATAATTTTTCATTTTTTTTAGGTTTAGATAAATATAAAAAGTCAAAAAAATATTTTTCCAGATTTTTCATAGTTAAATTTGTAATTTTTAGTAATTTAATTAGTTTTAAATAGTTTAAAATTCATAGAAAATACAAAAATAATCAGAAAAATACAAAAATAGTTTTGAAAATTCTCTTTTGCTATTTTAGATTTTTCCAAGTCATAATTTCATTTTTCTAGCTTTATTTCATATTTTCTTGTATTTTAGGCTATTATTTAATAAGTAAAAATAGTTTTTAATTAATAATAATTAGATAAATAGTTATAAAAATAATTTTCTTTTTCTATAAATTTTCTCTTATCATTAGGTTTGTAAAAATGTCATTTTCATATTTTTAGGATTTATATTGTTTAAGTTTTACATTTTTCTTTTGTACGTCGCGTAGTTTTTATTTAAGTTTTAAAAACAGAAAAATCAAAAACATCATTTTGCAAATAGTGATAGCGTTTATTTAATATATTTTATCTTTTTAATTTCCTTTAATTTTCATTTAAGCCCCTGTTATTTATAGACTTTTTCTGTAGTTATAATAATTCAAAAACTCTTTTCCGTTCAAATCTCTCGATCACTATTCGTTTGGTGATTCATCGCATAGCTCGCTGGGACATAACGACCCGGGGAAACACTATACTCTCCTGATCTTCATTGTATTTGTGTCTGAGCTGTTTTAAGTTTCTTACGGTTGGCCATTCACAAGTGGCCAGCTTGTGTGAGAAAACTTGACGGTTTGGCACGAATCAAATTTTTGGCGCCGCTGCCGGGGAGCTGTGCTAATTCTCTTACGTTTAGCAGATTAGTGATTTGAATATTCACTCATTGTTCATACCATATATATATGTTTATATTTTCTTATAAAAATCCAAAAATCTAAAAACATCTTAAAAATCAAAAAACCAAAAAGATTTTCATTCTTTGTTTTTACAAAATGTTTATCCAAAAATCCAAAAATATCCATCTTTACCCTCTCACATCTTTGATTCTTCATCCCAACCCCTCTGTAAACCTTTGATTCTTTCCTATGTCGTATCCACACCATTTTGGTTGCCAATGGTGTGGTGGTCCTCATAATGGTGGGAATTGTCCCGGCTGTAGCATGGTAGAATCAGGAGATGGGTCTGTCTATAACCAAGCTCCCTATCCTTACCATGACACATCTGATTCATTCTACCAGCCACCACATCATGAGATATTGACATATCTGTGTGAGTTTTGTGGAGGTCCTCACCAAGGATTTGAGTGTCAATCCGGAAACGCGTTTGTCTATGAACAGTTTTCTGGTAACACTCAGGACTTTGGAAATTACCAAATTCCATATTATTCACATGTCCAGCCACAACAATCATTTTGTTGTGAGAACTGTGGAGGTCCCCATTTCAGCTCTGATTGTCAAACGGGGAATACATTTCCTTGTGACAATTTTGACACATCATTTCAAGACCAACCTCCACAGTGCCAAATGACTCAAACTCCTCAGCAAACCCAACAAGACACTTATCTAGAGCTTCTGGAGTTAGTGAAAAGAACTGAGGAGTTGAGTAAAACAGCATTACGAAATGCTCCCAGTTTTTCTTGTGTATATTGTGGGGGTCCTCATGATGATTATCAATGTCAACCTTCCGGTTTTGACAAATTTCCACTCCCACAATGTCCCGTCATTCAAAATTCACATGAGAAATCCATGGAAGAATTGCTAGCTGAAGAGCAGGCTGCTAAAATAAATTCCCAAATTGCGTTTGAAAAATCTATTAGGGAATCAATTGCAAAAGAAAAACCAGCCAGATCTAGCTCTCAATTTCGTTTTATTCCTGATGACAGTGATGATGAGGATACACTTGATATCCTTCAATTCTATAAAGATTCATCAAGTTCATCAGTTGATATCCCAGCAGTTGAGATTCATTCTCAAACAACTGCTATCACACCCGATATTCCCACTCACCCTCTAAACATGGGGGACGAGCATCTTGACACTGTTCCTGAAAAGGAATCGGACGAGTTCATAAAGTCTAGTGTTGAGAACCTTGTCCCAATCCCAAGAGAGTCACAGGGAACTTTTGACCACATGTGTGATATCCCTTCCCCTCTTGAGTGTTCAAAAGATCATTTTGAAACTTTCTCCGATTATAGCGACGATTATGCTTCTTATGGAAACATCGAGTATGTTGAGGCATCACTCCCACAGTCTGGCCCTCTTCTTGAGGAGTTCACCGATGAACTCACTCACATCAGTCCACTTTCATCAGAAAGTGACGATGGTCTCTTTGATTTCGAAGCCGATCTAGGAGAAATTGAAAGTCTCCTTTATAATGATCGTTCACTCACTTCTCACCCTAACAGTCCAATAGAGAATGTTGATCACTTTGTTCCCGAAACATTCAAAGCTACTTTCACCAATCCTCTATTTGAATTCGAATCTGATTTCACTTGGATTTCTAACAATCCAATCTTTGACGAGGATAGTGATGAGCCCACAATGGAACAAGAGTTCACAATTTCACTTCATGTGAATGATTCTTTTCATGAAGAGTTCTCCGGTGAACTTTCTCATGACATATCTCCTCCGGAACATGATCATTTTCATTTTGATCTTGAGGATGATATTGGCTCGGAGGAAGGAGTACTCCATCATACGAGTTTTCTTATTGATGATACTACCCTCACCCTTCCTCCCGATATGTCTACATTTGAGGATGAAGAATGGATCTTGATTGTTATCAAAATCTTTCTTCCTTTCCTTAAATATCTTGTGATTTCTCTTCATCTTCACTCCTTCGGGAATGAAGACACTATCTTTGACCCCGGCATTTTCATTTATCAATTTTGAGCCGGTTCTATGTATATCTCATCGGTGTGGAACTTTCACGTGCTTCAAATGTTTGTCCAAACATCTTGAATGAAAGTCCGATGGAGATTGTTTCTTCCACTTTGCTTCCCCATGAACAAATTAATTCGGGGTCGAGTCAAGCTAGCGACTCGGTAATCAAAAACAGTAGTTAAACATGGGCCTTCACCCGTGTGTACCACCCTAGTGTGGGGGAGTTACCCCACATGTTGTGTATATATAAGCATTTCAAAAAAAAAAAAAAAAAAAAAAAAAAAAAAAAAAAAAAAAAAAGCTTTCAAAATAATGGCCGTAGTATTTCCCTTTTACGTTCTTTGTTTCGGCATAACCGCCGGTACTTTGAATATTGAGGGAAATATTCATTTCTAAGTGTGGGGGGGAATTCTCACGAATTTTATCATATAATTATACCGCCTAATTCCCCCGTTTTTGGCCAAAATTTTTTTTTTTGGAGTAAGTGTTTTGCACTTACTCAATTGGTTATCAGTCCGCCATGTCTAATAAACAAAAGGATTGGCTAATCCAGGAGCAAACGGCTCTTGGTAAAGATATCTCAAATCCGTTGACGGCTTGCAATTTGCCCAAAATTGTATGGTATTCAGCTCACCATATCCTAAAAAGTGAAGAGTTGGCTAGCCCGCAAGTTTATGGCTTGTGGTAAAGGCAGTGGAAAAACCATAATTGGTAATCGACTCACCAAAGATAATATTGATAATTTATCTAAGAGTTGGCTAGTCCAGAGCAAACGGCTTCTGGTAAAGACAAATCAAATCTGTTGGAAGCTGGTGGTTTGCTCAAAATCACATGGTTATCAGTGTACCATGGTTCTTACCTGAACTGAAACATTTGGCTACTCCAGAAGTAATGGATTTTGGTAAAGAGATTCAAATCCATTAAGTTTTTCTCAAAAGATTGCTAGGGACTAGCAATAGTTTAGTGTGGGGGATTGATGAGTGTGCAAATACTCATTATTTTTGGTTAAATCTGAACTGCAAAACACTTAAAAATGCTCAGAAATGCATCAAAATACTGAAAATATTCCAAAATTGCATTTTATATGTTTCAGATGCAAAATGTTTAAAATCAGGTGAAAAATGAATAAGTTTGCATAATTGGCAGTTTCAGTCCCCCAAGTTTCAAAAGTTATCAGAAATAGTCCCTGAGCACTTATTTCAAAAGAAAAATCACCAAAGGTCCTTTTAAAATCATAACTTGTCAAAATTAGTCCTTTGGTGAAAAATATCAAAAGTTTTGAGAAATTACAAAATTGGTCCTTCAAGTTTCAAATTTGGCAAAAATGGTCCTTGGAAATTTGAAAATGTCAAGATTGGTCCTTGTACTATTGGAGCTTGTCACTTTTAGTCCCTTGGAGCAACTTTGAGATATTGGTAGCCTTGGTCCCTTGTTTTTCAGAATTTACACAAATGGTCCCTATGATTATTAATACAAGCCTTGGACCCTTGTCATAACTGCATTGTGACCCCCTGCCATAACCCATTTGGACACTGCCTTTTACCATGTGACCCCCTGTCATTTTGGATCCCCCTTGCAATATTAAACACCAGTCAAACCCACTGGTCAACCCCCCTACCCGCCAAATCTTCCTTCTTCAACAACTAGCCTGCAACATCAGACAATCCCATCCCCCCAGCTCACCTTTCACCCCCTTATCACTCCACCTCTCCTAACACTCCAAAAGGCATTAATTACTTCCCTCCCCAAGCACTCAACACCCAACTGGCATAAAACCACTTTCCCGCCAAAATGCAATCAATGGCCAAGATGCACCCTACTCATCCAATGGCTCCAAAGAATGGTGGGAAGTGCTCAGAGCAAGTGGGAAAGATGTCTTGTGTATAAAAAGAGGAAGAAGAAAGAGTAGGAAAGTAGTAGTTAGTTTTAAAGTTTTATGTATGTCGTTTTTTATGTGTATGTTTTAATTAAACTCTAAAATGTAATCTTTTTGTTTCTATGCATCAAACTAAAGTTGTTTTATAGTTGTAATCCAGTTTTAAATATCAATTCAAGGTTTTAATATCATTTCATGTTTCCAAGTCCACTGTTGCAAAATTTAGTTTCAAACTCCTATGTTTAAGATTCAAACAGCTTCTTTTTAAGCTCAAGTAAGTTTATTTAAGCTACTTATAGCTTTTTGTAAGCTTATAAGTTACTTTTAAGCAATATGTCATGTGGTCAACAAAAGTCAACTAAGGTGCCAAAATTTGAATCAATCATGAATGTGGGTGATGCAGAGCTTGGAATGGGTAGGATTAGCCTAAATTAGTGTAGGTATGGTCTGGTTTTAGCCTGCAAATCAAGCTGGACATCTGTGAGTAGCTGTCTCACTTTCCATTTTCAATCAGTTTTCATATTGTGTTTTTACTTGTATTTATAATCATAAACTGTTCAAATTTGTTTATTTAGTTGTATTTAGGTTATCTAAACTCAGCTTGATCCATAATATTAGCTAGTTAGGTGTTTAGCTCAGTTTTGATTGCATATCAGTGGAATTAAGGGTGTTTGGATTTGCTGCTTGATCTGTGATTTAGGTTAGTTCAGTGGATAAAACTTGTTGTTTCAGGCTTGTCTAGCTCATATGTACTCATTGCTGTCTTAAAATTTGCATCTGCAAAGCTCAAAGTCAAAATCACAGTTCATCTGTCTTAAGTACTTAACTGTTGGAATTTTATAAATTCAAAAGCTTGTTTTGTGTTTCAAAATCATAGAGTTAGCTTGTATTAGCTTCATTTCATCATTTAACATTAACATCAGTCCTCAAATTGGATTCAAAGTTCAAATAAGTCAACTTTTCAAATCTTTCAAAAAAAAGTCAAAAACATGAAATTCCAGTTTTGAGCCCAACTGAGAGGATTTTTCTTGAACTCATTTCTGGAACAAATTCAGTGAAACTTGGGATTTTAAAAACTTCAGCTGGTCTATTTACTTATCACCATTTTTTTAGATTTTTGTGAAATTTTTATAAGCTTCAAAATGGCTTTTCAACTTGGGCTTATTTGCCCTGTGCACTGACTCAGTTAATACTGAGTCTGCACAGGGTCTTGCAGGGGTTGTAACAAGCTCATTAGAGCTCACCTTGGTCTCATCTTTGGTTCATAAGTAGTTAACCAGGTCTTGTTTAGGTTCCAATTTTTGGTTTTAAGTTTTAGCTTATTGAGTAGCTTGTGCTTAAGCTCAAAGTAGACCCCTAAAACCTGTTTTAGCACATAAGCTCAATCAATCAAATCTGTTGAGCTTGTTAATCAGAGGTCAAGGCTTGTGGAAATTAGCTGCATTTGGGTATTTTGAGCATAATATAGCTTCTGTAATCAGTAGGAGGTCTTTGGTTTTCATTTGCTTATTATAAGTGCTTATTTATAAGCACTTGTGATTGCAGTTTTATTTTCTTGCACACAACCCCCTGTTTTTATATTTTTCCTAGATTCATAATATTATTTTAGGCTTATCTTGAAATTTTCAGATTTTTCCAAGTCAGTTTGCTATTTTTCCCTATTTAAATTAGTTTTTAAGTCATTTTAATTAGCTTTTATTGCAATTAATTAAGAAAAGTTTCAAAAAAATAATTTTTCATTTTTCTTAGGTTTAGATAAATATAAAAAGTCAAAAAAATATTTTTCCAGATTTTTCATAGTTAAATTTGTAATTTTTAGTAATTTAATTAGTTTTAAATAGTTTAAAATTCATAGAAAATACAAAAATAATCAGAAAAATACAAAAATAGTTTTGAAAATTCTCTTTTGCTATTTTAGATTTTTCCAAGTCATAATTTCATTTTTCTAGCTTTATTTCATATTTTCTTGTATTTTAGGCTATTATTTAATAAGTAAAAATAGTTTTTAATTAATAATAATTAGATAAATAGTTATAAAAATAATTTTCTTTTTCTATAAATTTTCTCTTATCATTAGGTTTGTAAAAATGTCATTTTCATATTTTTAGGATTTATATTGTTTAAGTTTTACATTTTTCTTTTGTACGTCGCGTAGTTTTTATTTAAGTTTTAAAAACAGAAAAATCAAAAACATCATTTTGCAAATAGTGATAGCGTTTATTTAATATATTTTATCTTTTTAATTTCCTTTAATTTGCATTTAAGCCCCTGTTATTTATAGACTTTTTCTGTAGTTATAATAATTCAAAAACTCTTTTCCGTTCAAATCTCTCGATCACTATTCGTTTGGTGATTCATCGCATAGCTCGCTGGGACATAACGACCCGGGGAAACACTATACTCTCCTGATCTTCATTGTATTTGTGTCTGAGCTTTTTTAAGTTTCTTACGGTTGGCCATTCACAAGTGGCCAGCTTGTGTGAGAAAACTTGACGGTTTGGCACGAATCACTAATCCGTAACATTTTAAGATAAGTACTCGTGTCCATAGAAAAGTAAGCATGTTTTTCACCCCAAATTTATAAAGCAAGTGTAAAATGAGTAGTAAGTAATCTTGAATAGTATGTTAAAGTATGGTAGCTGACTGCTCCGATACGCGACCTAAATTAGTATGGTATGACTTAGTAATTATGGACTTGTCTTAGAAAATGCGTCATGTGAAATCAAAGTAATGCATATGAGTTTGAAAGTATGTATCATTATTTCATGTGCGATAGTCTATAAGTTAAAATAGTTTATCGTCGATATTTATTATATAAGAGAATACACACACACACACACACACACACACACACACATATATATATATATATATATATATATATAGAGTCCGGTTCTAGAGAAAAGTGTAATTAGATAGAAAAGTGAGAAAAAAAGTTACATGGTAGATTATGAAAACACTTGAAAGTTCAAGGTAAAAAAGAAAAAAACAAAAAAAAAGAAGGAATACATATTGTATCATATCTAAACAAACACACACTCCAGATTCACACACAGACACACACATACACACTCCAGATTCAAACACACACACTCACTGTCACCACCATCACCATCTCCGCCGTCTTCCGTCGTGCAACCACTGTACCGACGTACAATCAACACCGCACCACAACGACATCAATATTGCACCACCACCACAACATATTCCTGGTTAGTTTTCTTCACGAATTGATCTTCTCATTCATGTGTTTAACTTAGTATTTCTGGTTCATTGATTAGCATACCATCACTTATAAGTGCAGTAATTTTGTCAATTGTTCAGGTTAAAATCAATTATGTAATGATTTTTAGGTTTTTTTTTTAAAGTTTATCATAATATCATCATGTTTTTCTACCACATATGAACAAATTTGACAAAAAAATGCATAAAAAATGTGTTCATTAAAATTGCTCACCAGGTGTTTGATAAAATATTTGAATAATAATTTATAATTGTGATGCACTAATTTTCATCATATGTGTTTAATATTGAATTATATGACATCTTAGGGCATCAGTGTGTATATTTGCAACATCAGATTACACAATCTTAGGGCACCAGCTTGTATTAGTGCATCTGTGTTTATGGTTGTTGCATCAGGTTAAATGTGTGTAAGATCAGTGCATCAAATTGCATCTTAGGGCATATGTGTTTATGCTTAGTGCATGAGGTTGAATGTTAGGGTACGAGTATGTATTATTATTGAACTATAACACATATGAGTGCATTTGTGTTTGTGGTTGGTGCACCAGGTTAAATGTATGTCCATATGTATGTTTGATGCAGTAGATTTTAATTAGTGATGCAATAGGTGCATCAGGTTACATGTTAGTGGTTGGTGCATCAAATACTTGTGTAAGGTTACATGTTCAGGGTTGGTGCATCAGATCTTTGAGAATATGTGTGTAAGATTAATGCATCTACACGTCGGGGTTTATTTATTCCATATAAAGTTCTATTAGGTTATGTATATCATAGTTTTATATTCCAAAAAGTTTTTGCATGTGCGCATGTATGTTTATTGCAATAACTTTTACATAGTGATGCATTAGGTGCATCATGTTACATGTATGTTAGCGGTTGGTGCATCAGGTATTAGAGAATCTGTATATAAGAGTAATGCGTCTGTGTTTATGTTTGGTGTATCAACTTACATGTTATGATACCAATTTGTATGATTAGTGAATCACAACGCACCTTAAGACATTCGTTTTTCTGAATTAGTGCATTAGGAATAGGTTATGCGTAAGTTAGTTATGCACTAGGTGCATCATGTTACATGTTAGTGGTTGGTGCATCAGGTGTTTGTTGAAGGTTATATGTTAGTGGTTAACGGGTCAGGTCTTAAGGAATCTGTGTGTAAGATTAATGCATATGTATGGAATATTTTAGTGCATCTATATTATAATAATTATTATAATAATTATGAGTAAATATGAATATCCAGATGATATGTTATACATAAAAAGTGTGGTGGAGAAACTCTTGTAAGAACATCATAATAGGAGAGAGTTCAAACTTAACTTACTTGTAGTGTTTTTATCAATCATCGGTGAGTGTCCAAAACTCGAAACCGTCAACTAGAAGTTTCTGTCATGCAACAAGAAGGCATAAGACATCATGAAAATGAATTGCTGTACGTATTTGTTGGAAACAATAGAAACCCCGCAAAGAATACAAAAGCTCTTCAATTGGCAGAGAGCCAACACTCTTGATGGTGGTAAGTAATTAATCAAACCCTAATATTTTTATAAAATTTATATTATTATCATTTTTTCCTCATATTAACTAACTAGTATATGAGTTAGTATTAGTAAAATTGTGTGTATATTTTAGTGTATCTTCTTTTAAAAAAATAATGTATCTGTATGAAATATAGCATAAAGATTATTTATAATCATTTGATGTTTTTGTATGTTTGGCGATATTGAATTCATTTAATATACATTGGGGGTGTTTGGCAAATATACTAATATGTGTACATTTAGCCTATTTAAAAAAACTAAGGCATGTGTATGTAATACTGCATAAGGATTATCCAGCGATGGGTAAACATTGGGGGTGTTTGGCAATATAAATTTTTTTGTACAATTTAGTGCATCTCTATTAGAAAAATAAGGCATCAGTATGGAATATTGCATGAGGATTACTAAGCGGTGTTTGTCAATATACTAATTTATGTAAATTTTAAGGCATATGTATTAAAAAAAATAAGGCATCTGTATGAAATATTACATAATGATTTTTCAACTCATAATGATTGTTTTAACTAATTCTGGTTATGTTTATCAAATACACATTTGACCATACCCATATGCAACTTTATGGAATTGATAATTTTAGTGACGAAGATGATTTTGTCAGACGAGAAGATGACATTGGTTATTGGTTGAACGTTGATGATGATTTGCTACGAGATGACGAATTTATAGGTATCGAAAGGTAGAAGATTTGAGAGGATTCTCTGAATGTTTCAGATTTTGCAAGAATTTGAAGATAGTCATTGCTTAGCTTGTAAAAATCTTATTTACCAGTTTTTTTTTTAGCTTACTATATATTATAAGACATTGTATTCTGATTATAGCATCACTCATCAATGAAAAATGCATATCTTGTACATGCAAGTTAAGTTTATAATAAGATTAATTTGTTTATAACATGACTAGTTCTTTGTATGTTTATTGTTATCTTTTTGTTCAACTATATTTGTAGGTTTATATTTTTTACTCCCAACCGCACAAGAATTTTTTTTGTTAATATACAGCTTTAGCCCTTCACCTCCATTATATTTAGTAAATGCATTTGTTTATCATTTACATTAATGGATGTGTTCATTCTCATCTATAACTTTAGTGCACCTATTTGAGGCACTTTAGTGCATCTGTTTGAGGAACTTTAGTGCATCCGTTTGATGTATTTAGTGCATCCGTTTGTATCATAAAAGCAAAACAAGTTCAATACTTCTAGGTTCATGAAATTGACGAAAAGAAGGCTCCAAACAAGGATAAGACAAACATGGTTAACGACCAAGAAAAGATTCAAGTTGACGAGCCTTCAAAGAAATACTCTATTGAGATACCACCTATTACATCATCCACTGATAACAACATTCTAAAGAAATGAATGTGGTAAAGACACATATTTATTTTAAAACCACAAATATAGACTATGGAACTTTATTATAATGAAATCTTGAAGCTGAAGTCAATTCATATTTCTGAACACGATACTAATATATACAAGATCTATATAAATTGTATATCTTATTTACTATAGAGAGTTTACAACACAAGATGTAAATGATATCATCTACTTCTCATGTTACACTTATTCAAAACCAATTCCTTTAGGATAGTTTCATAAGTGGGATACTTTTTATGTATGAACGTTCCATGTTGTTCAGTATTAGGTTATGCACTTTAGCATCCACTCCAGACACTGTCAAACATACAAGTACAAGATCAGTAAACTATATGCATGTGTAGAAAACATCTGTAAAATTAGACACAAAAGAGAAATACGATAAAATATGATGCAACTTTACTGTATTTATTTGATGAACTTTAGTCCATCTATTTGAGTCACTTAAGTGCATCCGTTTGGTTAGATTAATGAATTTCAGACATAAAGCAAAAGAAGCACTACCTGATTATCACGGATTACAAAAACTATCACTATTAATTAAGATTTACCTTGATAGGTAACTTTTTCAACTGTGGTACAAGGTACTGTAATGTACCTGTTGCATGTTTTCATCCACCTCAAAAGCTGGGGTTTTCAAGAACTCTTTGTCTCCAACCACCGCTAGTCTATGCTCACCCGATGATCAATCTGAAGCGCATGTATGATCCTCGTTACCTGATGGGCCCATAGTGTAAGTACGCTTCTTTCATCTTCATATACTACAAATAAAGGTTGTATATAGAGGCTTAGGAAGATTTGATTAACGATTGAATATAGATGTGGAATACTTTCGCACATTAAATATACACTTTGGCGACTTTCGGCCCATTTTACCATTTTCTTTTTTAGCTATTTTGTTTTTCATTCTCTTTACATGAATTGACCCATACATTTTTTAGATCAATTCACATTGGATATATCATATAGAATCTTTCATTCTTAAGATATAAGTATAAAATAACTTTAATTAACCAGATACCCTTCAACACTATTTGCTTGTGGGCGACGCTAATCATAGTGAATAAAGTTCGCAAGCCTTCGAACAAGATCAGTCTCAAACGTGTCCACATCCTGATGTACATCTCGATACCCATACAAGTACAAGATCAGTAAACTATATGCATGTGTAGAAAACATACGTAAAATATGGCAATTACACACAAAAGGGAAACATGATAAAATATTATGCAGCTTTACTACATCTATTTGATGAAGTTTAGTGCATCTGTTTGAGTCACTTTAGTGCATCCATTTGGTCAATTTAACGAATTTCAAACATAAAGCAAAAGAAACACTACCTGATTATCACGGATTACAAACTGATGAAATTCACTGGAATACCCGAGGTTAGATCATTGAACACAAGCCCAATCCCCAACACTCTACAATTAGATTTCCGTTATAAGATTATAATTCATGCTTGAAAGGTTCCAGAAATCTTGTTAGACAACCTTGTAAACGACTTCATTACCAAGCTTCGTATAAGCTACAAATTGTACATACATGTTGACAGATTAACAATCATTAACTATAAAATTCAAAAATATATATCATGTGACTTTCTAATAGATTAATCCATTTTGACTTTTGGTAGTCAAGAAACAAACATTGTACTTTAATATTTAAAATCTAATACACTTTACTCTTATGGATGCAAAAAACCATTGCAAAGGAAAATGGATATAAAAGCATCCCAATAGGCCAATATAGTAACACTAACATCATCTTATCAATTGACTTAACACCCTATCCATAAGAAATAAACAATGGCCAATAGTAGTCTTTTTCTAGAGGGTGTTTCACAAATTTCTTATCCTAGATATTTTTATAATCGAACATTCAACATTAACAAAACAGGCACAATCATTTGAAATATGTTTCTACTATTGAAAGATGTAATATAACCACAATGTAAAAATAGTGCATCGCAGTTATAAAATTCCATTCAGACATTTTATCAAACACTTGGTGTGCAGTTTTTTTGTGATCATGTATTCCATTGATTTATTTCTCAATTTCGATTCAAAATAACTATTCTATACAATGAATCATGTTAATAAACCCTAAAAATCTTTATATCTGTAAATAAAGATGATGATTAACGAATCAAATTTCATAAAAAACAACAATTAGTACAGATAAAACAACAACAATCAGATATATAAGCTTTATAATTGATTTTAAGTAGCAAAAGCAACATAACTATAATCAAAATCA
>BPTQ01000008.1:196620847-196835847 GCA_019973895.1 Chrysanthemum seticuspe | reverse complement strand
ATTCGATCCTTACTCTACATATATATACAAGGGATGAGGGGGGGGGAAATAAGTGGCAAAGTATTAGTGTAATACAAGTTTATATATACTAAATTTATGTGGTGTTTGGCTCGGCATGCGTTAGGCAGAAAATGAGGCCCAAACAAATAAAAGAGGTGAGTTGGGCTTGGTATAACATCAAGGCCTAAAAGGATTTCCTACGGGTTAGGCTTGGTGAGGCAATGAGGTCCAAATGGTACTAGGTGATTAGTTGGGTCCAAGTTAAGGCCTAATAAGAATTCTAGGCCTGATCCAATATTAGTGTATTTTTATTTTTATTTATTTTATATTTTTATAAAATCTTATACATATATTAAGTATTTTAAGAATATCAGGATCGTGGGGAATTTTGTTTGGATCACAACGATACATTTATGAACGCTCAAGCTGCGTTGATCATGCATATGTTAAATGATATGCAAATGTGATAAGTAGAAAATTTCATGATTACGTAAATCGTGCTTTATTTCTGATTAAAGTCTTAAGTACAATGAAATTTTTCGGGAGCTTACACATAACGGTTATACCGTCGAGTAACACCCATTTTGAATTCCGTTTCATTCACGAAATTGGGGGTGTTACATTGTTACCATAAATGAAGAACTCATTCCAATGTATTGTGACAATAGTGGCGCCATTACCATAGCTAATGAACCTAGAATCAATAGCAAAGCCAAGCATTATCGTACCAAGGTTCAGTATCTTTGAGAAGTGATTGAATTGGGCGACATAAGATTGGTCAAAGTTCACATAGATGATAATGTAGTTGATCCTTTTACTAATTCGTTACCTTATAATGTGCATTCTAGTCATACTAAGAGTATAGGACTTCTTCCAGGTAGTAGTCTCATGTAAATATGTGGTTTTAGCATTTGGATAATTGGGATATGATGGATCTAGGACACTCTCCTTGTGTCAATGATATTTTGTATAATATTATCAAGCAAGCGGAATTTACTTAAGTAATACTTAGAAGACGAATTATATAAAGTAATGAGAATGAACACAAATTAACACAAAACTCAAGCTCCAATATTATTAATGAAATAATACGAGTGATCTAGACTTATCACTAGGGTTACACCTTGAAGCTTTCGTAGGTAATATTGTAATGTAATACGTACCTAAGACAATAACCTAGGATCTCCTTTTATACAACAAGGAGTCCTTTACAAGATAAGTATAAAGTTAACATAATAGAATATACACACAATCTATTCTATACTTATCAAGACGCGTTTAACCTTATCATAAACTGATAGCAGTGGTAATAAAGAACTTGCAGTGGGAATACGTTTCCACTGCTAGTTTTAAACCAAGCAGTATAAACCACAACTATCCATGGTAACGGATTATTCCCAACAATCCTCCCCTAAACTTATGATTTCTCTGCAAATCAATAAGTTTCTTCAATATGCATTAACTTCAAGGATTTGGGGAATTCAATCAAACACTTCACTTCTTTTCTCTTAACTTTTGTATAGCTCTTGAACATTGATCTTGAATCCTTTGTAATAATGCTCTGACCTTCTCATTATCTTCATTGACTCTTATGTGTAAGCTTAACATTACTGTAAGAGCTCCAGCTCTAAGTGGATATTCTTTCTCAGCAAGCATGAAAAAGTCTTCTCCATTAGCTGTAGAGACATGATGAACTTCACATGAATCATAATAAAACCATTTTGTACCAAGACATGTGAATAAGGTTTTCCAGTAGTCATCATCAGCATTTGGTTCAAAAAGCCTTCTAAGCTTTACCCATAACTGCATCTCCTTTGTATCTTTGAGATCTTGACCATTAAACCTTTCTTGAACTAATTTCCATAGTGTATTAAGGTCATCTCTGTCAAAAGTTTTAATAAGATCTTCAAATGTTATGAAAGATGAAGTTTCTCCTCCCAACCTTGTAATCTTCCATGTTGAAGCAAGATTGCTAGCAGTGTAAACTTCCCAATCAATGATAGGATGTCGAATTTGCAGTGGTTCTGGATAAAAATCTCTGTCTTCAATCACAATCATTTCAGTCATTTGATCTTTAGTGAACTTCTCAGTAGGAATCTCCTTCTCAGTAGACTTTGTATGATCTTCATCAACCTTAGTCTTCTTAATAGTTTGAGAATCACTGACTTTGGCCTTTCTCTTCAATCTAGGAAATATTCTTTCTTCTTCTTCAGAACCCATTGGAATAAAAGATTTATCTTGTTTCACAGTTCTGTAGTAAGCCTTTTCAATTTGATCATCAGACATTCCTTTAAATTGATGCCTTTTCCAGTTACCAACATGACAACAATAAGTCTTCATATATGCAAGTATTTGTGCCTTGGTTGGTTGTCTTTGTTTCTTCTGATTCTTCTTGACTGAACTGATTACATTATCAAGTGCTTGATTGTTCTTCATTATGATAAAATCCTTCAACTGAGTTGTTCTTTGTTCCTAAGTTAAGGATGCATCAGCAACTAGTGCAATTGCCTTTTTTCTTGATTTCAAAATTATTAGCAATCAAGAATTGAATATCTTCTTCAGTAGGAACATAACTAAACTCTGGAGCTTTTTCTTTCATTATTGTAGGTTGAACAGTGGAAATTGAATCAGTATCTTCCATTCTGTCCAATCTTTTAGCTTCCAAAAAGCTTACAACTTCCATCTCTTGCAATCTTTTCTTTTCAGCAACTTTCTCAGTAATTTGATCTTCTGATATCTTCTTAGCAAATTCTCTATCAAGATCAATCTGACCTTTTCTTTTCTTTGAAGTTTTACCTTCAGGTTGTTGTACATCTTCCATAACTGCTTTACCTTTGTCTATCTTCAATTTATCAAATTCTTCACTTGCAGTGGCAATATTTGGCTCTGCAGTGGAAATAAAATCAGTGGTTGATACGCTTACGCAGCGCGTTCGGGGTCAAAGGAACTTCCTTTTCGTCGAGCAAGTTTTTCAACACCCTAGGCAGTGAACCTAATCGTTGTAGTGTAGTATTAGGGTAAGCCACGGGTATTGATATCGTTCTCTAGGGGAATAGGAATGCTAGTGAGAAGTTACTACGCTAAGGTTAAGGTTGAGGAAGATTAATTTTTATCTTTTTTATGTTTTTTTAGGAAATTGAAAAGTATGAATCTCGGGTATTGGATTTGGGGGGTTGGTATTTCTACCGATTACTCTACTAATATCTAATTATCTAAACTAAGGTGGTGGTAGTCTATGTCTAATTAATGTGTGCTCGTATGATAGTTTAAAGATGTGTTTACTTAGGTTTTACTACCCCTTAATTATCTCCTATTGATGGTTGAGTTGTCACGTCCTTATTCTTAGTTGCGTTGTGTGTCTAAAGTTGTAGGGTATGCGTTTCTCCCTAACTCTTTGAACTTACCAAAGGGTCTCGTCTACAAAACCCACTAGGGATAATAAACTCTTACTCTAAGGCACTCTTTGGATGGTTTAGCTTACAACTACTCAGGTAATTATATTCTAAGGTTCACAAAGATGAATCAAGCATTAAGTACACAACGAATGACCTATCGCATTACTAGATCATTAATCAACTAAGATAAGAAACAACCAATCAATATTTAATAATTAAGTTTCATACTCCCTAAGCAAACACACAAATAAATTAGCCGGACATGGAGAACATGCAAGCATACACACAAATAATCAAAGACATAATTGAATTGATGAAGTAAATACTTATCTTGATGTAAGATAGGGTTTGGAACCCTAAAATACTATACAAGACACCCTTGGTTCGGTTTTAGGTTTTTTACTCCAAAAAGACTCTCCTAAAACTGAAAAATTCGGATTCTATATATAATATTACATATGCGACGGCGTCACCTTATGTTTTGTGACGTCGTCGTGTCGCCGTCATTAGGGTTTCGTCTTGGCCACGTTAGACTTGCGACGACGTCACCTTATGCTTGTGACACCGTCCTCTTCAGCTTCTGACGCCGTCTGGATTACATCTAGGCCGTCTGAGTGCGACGACCTACTCTTTAAAACTTGACGTCGTCACTTGAAAATGGGAGTTTTGGCTTCTGTCCCGTCAAAAAAATCCTCCGATGGCGTCGCAGTTAAGCAGTGACGCCGTCGCTACTCTTTTATAACTTGACGTCGTCACTTGAAAATGGGAGTTTTGGCTTCTGTCCCGTCAAAAAAATCCTCCGACGGCGTCGCAGTTAAGCAGTGACGCGGTCGCCTTCTGTTTTCAGCAGCTTTGAGTGTCTCGATTCTGACTTTGGCCATTTTCTTCGTATATTCGCGCCTTTTCGTCCAAATAAGTGCCATTCCAGCATTTTGCCTTCAAGAGACCTAAAAAGTGAAAAGGAACGATATTAAGCAATAACGGATACAAAAGTGATCAAATAAGGGTTAAAACGACCCCTCAAAATGGTACCTTTTAAAACCTTATCAAATATCCCTATACTTGTTATTTGCTTGTCCTCAAGCAAATGTGCTTGTAGCCAATTAATTTATAAGTTAGGGGTCATGAAGCATTGATTTAAAATGGTCCACAACACATATAAGCCTCGCAAAAGTCATAACAAGCACGGAAATTACATACTAGCACCTCACATGGGGTGTTTGGATACTCACATCTCTCTCGGGTGTATATATGAAATATAACAAATAGGAAATGGAAGATAAACACTCATTAACCGGTCCTAGTACATAGATTACCATACGCTTGAGAATAGATCAAACCTCCATCGCTTTGGCGTAAGCACCTAGGAAAGACTATCAAAGAGGTCTTTTAAAGGGTTGTAATGTTAGGCTTACGGTAGGGAAACAAGGGTTTGGTGGGATAGGCTATTTAGTGGTGGCAAGTCAAAAATCTCTATGTTAAATGCATACGAAGAATGGCGTTGCTAAGCCAAGACTCGACACTCTAAAAATCTAGGTAACGGAAATAAACAAACATAAATTTAAAGGATAGATGTAGAATGGTAGCCCGTATGTTTTTTTTTTTTTTTTTTTTTTTTTTTTTTTTTTTTTCATTACACTTTTACTCTACCATCCCCTACGGTAACATCAAAATGATAGGGATTTATAGGCACATCCCTAAACTTGAGTTTTTATTACTCTAACACTAATTTGACCCGAATTGAAAAGATCAAAACACTTGGGGTACATTATTACGCAAACAAGGGAATTTGAATTTAACGTTCCCTTCCCGTCATTTCATAAACTTTAACTTTTCCCATGAATCCCAATCGTCCCAAAACTGTATACAAAGGATATGACTCGACTTAGCAACTCATGCAAGCAACCAGATAATTGAACTAAGGGTTTAGGGTGATAACAAACATTTGCACTAAAAGTGAGTGCATAAGGGGTAGGCTAAGGCGATTTGGGTGTATATTTGGGGGTGGGGTGTAAACAATGCTCTTCATTGATATTCCGGAAAAACCGAAACATCACGAGAACCGCGAAAAGGATAGGCTCTGAGGGGTTAACTAGGGGTATCGTGTACTAAAGATGAGTACAACGCAAAGGGTGTGGGGGAATTACTCAACCGATGTGGAAGAAGTAATTATATTACGGGTATCAAACAAGGGTTATCCTAATGCCTCTTATCATTTAGTTATTCCTAACTACACAAGTGGAGTCTCACTTGCGATCTCGGAATGCATCACAAAACAAGTTCTAGAATCTAATATACTACCGGTTCACACTCTAAGCATTGAAGATGAATGCTTTTAATTCCTACTAATCTAAGGGCGATCCTCACATTTTGGGTGGAATTTGGGTGGTAAAGGGTTTTTGTGCTAGTCATGCAACTTCCTATCCGTGAGACGCTTTTGTTAAGACTAATGGCCCACTCCTATATGTCATGAAAAATTTTAAATTTGGTGCCAAAATTACCCTAACCGACATTTTCTCATGGTTTATTACACAATCACAATTGGACAAAGCAAATAATCAAGGATAAGCATAGTTTCAAAGTTCCCGTTTTATTTTCCCTCCCTACACTTAAACTGAACATTGTCCCCAATGTTCCTCGAAAGTATCAAAGTTATGATAAAAGAAGGTAATCAAAAACGAAAGAAACTAATACTCCCCTGATTAGCTCGGTAGGATCCGTGTAAAGTGGTGGTTAAATCCTTTCCAAGAAGAATTTATGCGTGAAAAGCTCCTTCCAATCTTGTGTAACTTCTTCTTGACAAACTAAACCTGCACACTTGAAGAAAACAAACGAAACCTTCGCGTAAAATCGGCGGTAATAATATATATAAGACTCGATTTAAACTAGGATATAATGCTTGTGGAATGGATGTTTACAGAATTTCTAAGAAAATTAAGACCTGGAAAATTCCAAAAATTTATAAGTAGCTCAGAAAACGAGAAAAAGTGATCTGATGTTTTTACTCCTTCCTGACGCCGTCAGGTTGCAATCCTGACGCCGTCAGGTTATCCTGACAAAAACTGTTCTTCGATTTTCTGAAAAAAATTCTGGAAAATTTACATCTTTAGAATCTGGAAAAATTTCTGCAAAACATCCATTATAACTCGATACAAGCATTTGACTCGAACAAACACACAAATATATCTTTTAATTAATTGTTATTCTCATGTTCACGTTTATTATGAAAACGTGTGTAATCCTCCCTACACTTATCCTTTATGTAAAATACCTTTATATGCAATTAAGACGACGTTAAAAATAAAATAAAGCATTTTTACAAATTTAAACATGAGAATAAATAATCAATAAAAGATATATGACACCTAAATAAAAATGAAAAACAAATACACATGGGTTGCCTCCCAAGAAGCGCTTGTTTTTGTTCGAGTCACGAGCTTGACTCTACCCTTATTTAACGGATAAAGGGGAAGTTTTTCCTACACTTAAGCTTAAGTGCGGGTGATAGTAGCGATACACACCCCTAGGGTGGAAATTTACTACGTGAGGAGAGGGTGATGGGTGATTTATATGCTCAAAGGGGTGTGCTCCATTCATTATAACCTTACGTAATTCTATTGGTGTAGCGGGTGAATCAAATCTCTCTCCTAAAAATGGATCATCTTCTATCAACTTCAAAAGATTCTTAGTTAAGGATCCATCTTGACCTAATAAACCCGGTTTAAACCCAAAAGAACGTTTCCTTACGTTATGGAAATTGGGAAGTAAAACTTGCACCCTTCGAATGAACATGTCTCTAGGAAATATTTCTTTTATGCAAGGAGTGTTGAGACACGAGCTCTTGCCATATGGTGAGTCTTTAAGAGGGACTGTCTCGTTTGTTGAGATTGAAGAGGGCTCAGGATTTATACTCACGAGCTCCGGTATCGCGTATACCTTTTTGATCTTTCTAGGTATATTATTCTTTGCGATTTCTTCACGGAGTTTCATCATGAAGTTTTCAGCTAGTTCCAAGAAAGTGTCGTGGGTTTTTCTCATGTGAGCTTCGAGGTGCTTTATTTCTTTCTCTTGGTTGTTGACGAATGTCAACATTATGTCCTCGAATTCATCTTGTCTTGATTTTCTTGAAAGCCAAAACTCCTTGACCGCGTCCACATGCTCATACTCATGTGTGGTCATTTCCATTAACTCATTCACTTGAGCCTCCATACTCATAAACATTTGTGCGCGGGAATCTATCCCACTTTCCTAAATTATTGGAATTTCCCATCCTTCTTCTTCATATTGTGCTAAGTCCTCGATGACTTCCCAACCTGCTTCAACATTGAGGTTACTTAGCCTTCCACCGGCGGCGTAATCAATGGTTTGTTGGATGGAGGGACTGACATGATCATAAAATATTTGGACTTGGAGCCACATATCAATGCCATGATGAGGGACTTTATGGAGCAAGTCCTTGAATCGAGTCCAGGCTTCGTAGAGAGATTCACCTTGACGTTGTTGGAACATCAAGATTTCATTCCTAAGCTTAGTGGTTCTCCCCGGTGGGAAAAATTGAGCAAGGAAGCGAGAGGTAAGATCATCCCAACTTGAGATGGAGCCGGCGGGAGCTCAAGCCAATTACTAGCTTGGTCCCGTAGAGAGAATTGGAAGAGACGCAGGCGCGTGGTATCCCGAGTAGTAGCATCAAGGTCGATGGAATCGACAATTTTGAGGAAATCCCTTAGATGTTGATTTGGATCTTCGGAACGAAGTCCATGGAATGCACATCCGTTTTGCACCAACCGGATGGTGTCGGATCGCAGGGCCGTAGTTTGGGCTTGGTCGGGAAGCTCAATGGTGTTCCTATAGCCTAGGTGGCTTGGTCTTGAGTATTCACCAAGAGTACGGGCTCTTGGCGGGTCATTTGGTGGTGGGTTGATGAGTGGTTGTTGGTTATCACCTTCCATGATGAAAAGTGATGGGGTTACGAACAAAGGTCACGAAGAAGGGGGATAGACTATGAGAAAGCTAAAAATGAGAAAAAAGTTTACTTGATAGGAATCAAGCAAAGAAACCTAAACGAGGTGGACTACTAACTAGCTATTCTATTCCCCGGCAGCGGCGCCAAAAACTTGATACGCTTACGCAGCGCGTTCGGGGTCAAAGGAACTTCCTTTTCGTCGAGCAAGTTTTTCAACACCCTAGGCAGTGAACCTAATCGTTGTAGTGTAGTATTAGGGTAAGCCACGGGTATTGATATCGTTCTCTAGGGGAATAGGAATGCTAGTGAGAATTTACTACGCTAAGGTTAAGGTTGAGGAAGATTATTTTTTATCTTTTTTATGTTTTTTTAGGAAATTGAAAAGTACGAATCTTGGGTATTGGATTTGGGGGTTGGTATTTCTACCGATTACTCTACTAATATCTAATTATCTAAACTAAGGTGGTGGTAGTCTATGTCTAATTAATGTGTGCTCGTATGATAGTTTAAAGATGTGTTTACTTAGGTTTTACTACTCCTTAATTATCTCCTATTGATGGTTGAGTTGTCACGTCCTTATTCTTAGTTGCGTTGTGTGTCTAAAGTTGTAGGGTATGTGTTTCTCCCTAACTCTTTGAACTTACCAAAGGGTCTCGTCTACAAAACCCACTAGGGATAATAAACTCTTACTCTAAGGCACTCTTTGGATGGTTTAGCTTACAACTACTCAGGTAATTATATTCTAAGGTTCACAAAGATGAATCAAGCATTAAGTACACAACGAATAACCTATCGCATTACTAGATCATTAATCAACTAAGATAAGAAACAACCAATCAATATTTAATAATTAAGTTTCATACTCCCTAACCAAATACACAAATAAATTACCGGACATGGAGAACATGCAAGCATACACACAAATAATCAAAGACATAATTGAATTGATGAAGTAAATACTTATCTTGATGTAAGATAGGGGTTGGAACCCTAAAATACTGTACAAGACACCCTTGGTTCGGTTTTAGGTTTTTTACTCCAAAAAGACTCTCCTAAAACTGAAAAATTCGGATTCTATATATAATATTACATATGCGACGGCGTCACCTTATGTTTTGTGACGCCGTCGTGTCGCCGTCATTAGGGTTTCGTCTTGGCCACGTTAGACTTGCGACGGCGTCACCTTATGCTTGTGACGCCGTCCTATTCAGCTTCTGACGCCGTCTGGATTACATCTAGGCCGTCTGAGTGCGACGGCCTAATCTTTTATAACTTGACGTCGTCACTTGAAAATGGGAGTTTTGGCTTCTGTCCCGTCACAAAAATCCTCCGACGGCGTCGCAGTTAAGCAGTGACGCGGTCGCCTTCTGTTTTCAGCAGCTTTGAGTGTCTCGATTCTGACTTTGGCCATTTTCTTCGTATATTCGCGCCTTTTCGTCCAAATAAGTGCCATTCCAGCATTTTGCCTTCAAGAGACCTAAAAAGTGAAAAGGAACGATATTAAGCAATAACGGATACAAAAGTGATCAAATAAGGGTTAAAACGACCCCTCAAAATGGTACCTTTTAAAACCTTATCAGTGGTAAAATCAGGTGCAGTTTGGAAAATGTCTTGATCTTCAAGTTGCAAAATGTCTTGATCTTCAAGTTGCTCTCCATGAGTTTCAGCATCTTTTGCTCCTTTACTTGTATCTCCTTCATCTTCAAAATCAATTTTCCTCCCCTCAGTGTCAGAACCTGTTTTCCTCCCCTGTTTGGAGGAATTTCCCAAATCTTGATCAGCTGAATCACCATTAGAAGGTGAGGATGAAGATGAAATCACTATCTTTGCAGTCTGCCTGTGCTTTTTCAACCTCTGCATCTCTTCCTTTAAGGTCTGAATCTCTGTCTTTAATAATTGAACATCCTTGGCATGGTTCTTCTTAACAGTAGCCAAGTCTTTTTGTAGAAACTCAACCTCCTTTGCTAATTTGGTACACAAAACCATCAATTCCATTCGGTTGCTACTGCCCTCAGCACTTCCAACTGTGTTACCTGTTGGGAGAGGTGAATCATGGGGAAAAGGTCCAGATTACTCCATAGTAGGACTAGGTGGAAGTCTAGAACCACCACTGCTTGTTCCTAGACCAAAAGGTTCAGAAACTTGTTGTGTTGTCATGAGAGGAGTTGACTGTTTTGACCTTCTCTCATAGGTTCTTGAAACTGGTGGTGTATAATCAATGTTAGGAACATTAATTATGGGTGTGTTTTGTTCAGTGGATATTTTAGCAAGCATTTGGGGTAGGAGAGGTGTAAAAATCATATTGCAATCTTTATTCAAATTTTGAAAAACTTTAGGCTTTAGGCAACTGATTTGATAAACAGTAGTGTAAGGTTGCAGTTGAAATTCATTAAGCACAGCTTGCACAAACCTTGGATACATTAAAATTTTGGTTTTACTTTGTACATTGCCTTTCATACTTGTAAAAATATAGTTGGACCAGTTGAAAATCTTATCAGTGACTAGACAAACCAAAGGATAAGCCATGGTTGAACTAAATTGCTCATAAGATGTTTTCTTAGGACTAAGGCAATGTAACAAAGTATGAATCAAAAATCTCCAGTGAGGACAGAAACCACTCTTTTTGAAAGTAGCCTTTTTGTCAGTAGTATCATACCCCATGGATGATAAAGTATCATGAATGTCAGACATAGGTAATGTGATGAGACCATTGAGATCATCCAAGTGAAGTACTCTCCTCAAGGATGCCTCAGTAACATCAATGGTTACCCCATCTACAGTGGCTCTGAGAGCATCCACTGTTTCATGTGCATCTCCAATTTCAAGTGTTATGGACTGAGCAGAAGTCCAAAACTGTTTGATTTGAGAGATATAGATTGTGGGTTTGAATAGCAAAGCATACCTTATATGAGTGGTATGAAGAAAATCCACAATCTGATGAAAAACAGGGCCACTCTTCTCGTTAGACTTTTGTAGGTAGGCCACTAGGTTGTGCTCATCTGCAAAGTTCAAAGATGCCATAGAAACTTTTGATGAAAAATATTATTATGTCAGTAAGAATTGAAAGAATGACTAGCCAATTGGAAAAGAAAGATATATAGGGTTAGGGTTCATAATTATTGCGCAAGTAAAATTATCTTTAGAAAGTATTTATAATTTGGAAAGAAGATAATTTACTTAAAATTTTAACCCTATATATATGACAATCAGTGGTTACTTTCAACGGCTAGTAAAAAATAAATTACTGACACAATCAGTTGTAACGGCTAGAACAACAGTGATAAAATAACACTGTCAGTGGAAACTGTGAACTAGCAGTGGTAATTTTTCACAAAAATTTCAAAGAGCAGTGGGAAATAAAATCATTAGAAAACAATACTGCTCCCATTATAGTTTTTAGCAAACTATCAGCTATCAATGGATTTGATATGTCTTTACCATGAGCCGTTTGCTATGGACTAGCTAACTCTTAATCATAAAGAATATGGTGAGTTGATAACCATATAGTTTTTGGTAAACTATCAACCAGAAACGGATTTGTCAAGTCTTTACCAGTAGCCGTTTGCTCTGGACTAGTTGATTCTTATGTGTATTAGACATGGTGAATCAATAACCATTTATTGTGTATCTCAGATATACACCTTTTAACTCCAACTTCTCATCAAAACTGATATACAAACTCATACAACAATTTCAGTACCCAACAGCCTCCCCTCAACACTAATATAATTATGAATTAAGCATTCCAATACCTGTGACCAAGTACTGAAATCTTCCCACATCAAGACCTTTTGTTAACAAATCAGCATAGTTGTCATCAGTATGAATTTTGACAACTTGAATTAGTCCCTTTTCATAACAGTCTTTAATGAAATGATGTCTAATTTCAATATGTTTGGTCTTTATATGTTGAACAGGATTCTTAATGATGCATATGGTACTGCTATTGTCAATATGAATGATGGTATTCATAAAATTGTACCCATAGTCCAAAAGTTGATTCTGAAGCCATAAAACTTGAGCACAGCAACTTGCAGCAGCAATATACTCTGCTTCAATTGAAGAATTAGCCACCATTTTTTGCTTCTTGCACTGCCATGACACTAACCTATTGCCAAGAAATTGACATCCACCAGTTGTAGATTTTCTATCCAAGCTAGCTCCAGCATAGTCACTGGTATGTGCTAAAACACACACCTTTTCTATATCAAAATAGGCCCAATATAACCAAGAAAGAGCCGTTTATTGCTAATATTTGCTGTTTTCTTGAGTTTGTGCTTGTGCAGGTACGGATATGTAAAAACACGCAAAAAGGACTCAAATCAGACGTAAATCCGAGCACGAGAGATTAAGAGAGCTTAAGCTGAGCCGGAAGGTCAGAATTTTGCATTTATGAAGATTTCTAATCTCTGAGGATGATTTGTGAAGATTTGATCAAAGTTTGAAGAAATGTCAGAAATAGTCCCTCAAGTTTCAGCATTTGTCAGAAATGACCCTTGAAGATTCAGAAAATTGCAATTTGGCCCTTGGTTTATTTGAAGATCGTCAAATTCAGTCCTTGGAAGATGATTTCAGAGTTACACCTTTGGTCCTTTGAAAATTCAGCTTATACATGTTTGGTCCTTGGTACATGAAATGGTAGCAATATTAATCCATCAAATCCATTATCCAATTCACTAACTCTCGGCCCAACATCCTGGCCCAATCTCTCAACCACACCAACCCGCCCAAACTAATAACACCACACCCGGTTATCCAAACCATCTCACCCAATTACCCGTTATTAAACCCGAAGTCAAACCCACTAGAACCCGGTCAAAATATTTGAAGAATAATATTATAAACACCCCGCGCCCCAAACAGTACCCTTCTTCCTTCCTCCCAAACGCACCCCTTTTCACCACCAATCCACACCCAAACACAAACCTCGTACTAAGAATCTATCCTACCTTCTAGACCCAGCTGACTTGTCAGATATAGATGACCACGTGGACAAATGGCACAACATTATTGGCCGTGACACCTCATTGATTGATTTGGAGCAATTTGATTGGTGCAAGTGACAATGGATGAATGAGTGGCTCAGAATAAGCCTTCTAGGCTCTTCCAAGGATCCAAGACCTCCTGCTCAAGGCTATATAAAGACCCTTTAGGCTCACAATGTAATTCGTGTAGAATAGTAGTAATTTACCTTTTAATTAAGTTTTCATTTCTTGTATTTTTTTAAGCTTTTTCAGTAATGGTTTCTTAAAGTTTATGTAGTCTCAGTTTTCTTGTAATCACATCTTCAGTTTTAATAAAAGTTCTCAAGTATTTCATTTTTTTGATATTAATCCGTACCATTCCATTGATCAAACTTATAGAATTGTTAGTATAAGCTCATATAAGTTCTATATAGCTTATGTGAGCTTGTTTTATTCATCTTATCTCAGTCTTATTCAGTTTTTATAAAAATCAATAAAAGTCAAACAAAAGTCAAACTGCTTATTTGGTTATTACTCTTACTTATTCACTGTTTAAATAGCTTTTTCTCTTGTGAAATGAGGTGTCCATATTTCTGTCTCTTAAGAATCCAAGCTTAAAGGTCTTCCTTAGACCAAATCTGTCAAACACCCTTGATAAAGGGGTGTTTGGCACTGTGGGTTGTTCACCACCCTTGGCATTCTTTTGAGTGGAATAGGCTCTCATTAGGTCTCTTTTTCAGTGATTAAGTAGATTTGGTCATTTCTTTTTAGTCCCAAGAAGTACAAGTCATTTTTAGAAAGTTGAGTTAAATAAGTTATCAAAACAGCTATTGGTTGAGATATTAGTATAAGCTCTTATTAGAGTTTGTTTTAGAGTAAATTTAGTCCCATTGAATCTGTCTTGAAGTTCTAAGTCAGTGTCAAAATAGTTCAAAAGCATTTGGGTCAGTTTGGTTAATTGGGTCACTGTCTTAGTTTTCTGTCAAAACAGTTTTCTTGGTCATTTTCTCTAGCAATTTTTGCTGTCTAAATCAATTTAAAAACCCAAAAAAAGTAGTTTTGTGTAGAGTTTAGCAGTTATAGTTAGCTTACAATCAGTTCTCACATATTTCAAATAGCTTTTACAAGCTCTTAATAAGCTTTCAAAACTGTTCTGGGTCACAACAGTGTATCAGCATTCACTGATTCAGTTTCTAGGCCCCTTATATCAGATCTCTTTTAACCACTCAAATGAGCTCCAAAAGCTTTCAAAATTGGTATTTGTGTTCCTTGGCATAAGGTCTTGATCTCTTTCAGCTGGTATTAGGTTTTTCAGCTTGTGTAGTAGCTTAAAAATAAGCTCAAAAGTTGTCCCTTTTCTGCTATAACTGTTGGTTTTTGAGATTTCAAAGTTGGCTTCTAGAGCTTATTAGACTATAGGATTAGCTTAAAACACTCCTAGATACCTTAGTATAGATAGCTTATTAGGACTCCCCCTACCATTAGCTTATTTGCTTGTTCCCTTTAGCTTATTAGCTTATTTCCCTAGTAATTCCTATTCTAGCTTAATCCTTCCTTGTTCCTTAGTTCATTGCATGCTCCCATAGTTCTAAACTGTTGATTTAAAGTTTCTGTAAGTTGCTTTTAGCTAGAATTCAGTTTAGGAGCTATTAGCTTATTGAAAAGTGCTTATTTAGAATCAAATTACACTGCAGCCCTTATATTTCACACATAAGCATTACATTTAGTATTTTTCACAGAACTAGATTAACATTTTAGAATTTTCCTGAGATTTTCATGATTTTTGGTCATTGTTAGCTATTTTTTCTAGATTTAAAATAGTTTTTAATCACTTTTAATTAGCTTTAATTACAAATAATTAAGAAAAAGTTCAAAAAAATAATTTTTCATTTTTCTCAGTTTAAGAAAAATATAAAAAGCATAAAAAAGATTTTTCCATATTTTTCCCCTTTTATTTGGTATTTTTCACAATTTAAATTAGATTAAAATAGTTTTAAATTAGTAGAAAATAGAAAATTAATCTGAAAAATAAAAAAATAGTTTTGAAAAGTCTCTTATCATATTTTAGATTTTATAAAAATAGTTTCATATTTTTCTCCTTAAATTTCATAATTTTTAGAATTTTAATTTAGTTTAAATAGTTAAAAATTAGTTTTTAATTTAAATAAAATCCAGAAAAATCCAAAAAAATAGTTTTAATTCTAAATTAGTTTTTACATTACATTTCTAGAGTAAAAGTAATTTTAGGCATTTTTAGGGTATAATTTAGACGTAGTTGCATTTTAATTACGTTTTATTAATTACGTTTTAGTTTAATCGCACTTAGGATTTCCCGTACAATAGATTCCCTTAATTACTTTCCCCATTCCCGTAGTTTAATAAAATCAAAATCAAACAAATCAAAACATCGAGCATTAAATTCCAAACCAAGAACGACGTTGGCAATTCACGCCTCGTTGGGAAAACGATTCGGGTTGTCTAATCCGTATACACAATCACACACGGGATTTGATTTATTATTCTTTTTCCTAAAGGAATTTGAATCTATCTTCGTGATTATTTTTTATATCGATATTGAGGTTTTTATCCATACACATAACCCCTAAGCCTTCATTATCAAAGAATCAGTGTCCGAGCCGTTTTAAGTTTCTTACGGTTAGTCATTCACAAGTGGCTAGCTTGTGTGAGTTAAGCTTGACGTGTCTCTTTCACTGAAATCAAATTTTGGCGCCGCTGCCGGGGAAGAAAGTTTGGAGATCCGGGACAACCATAGATGGGATGTCCCCTCCAAAATAATGTTTCACACGATGACCATTCACCTTGAAATTTGGGCCATCGGGCTGAGAAAGCTCCACCGTTCCATACGGGAAAACTTGAGCGATGGTGAATGGTCCGGACCAACGGGATTTGAGTTTGCCCGAGAATATCTTCAATCGAGAGTTGAAGAGGAGAACTTGATCACCAACGTTGAAAACGCGGTTTTTGATTTTAGCATCATGAATCCTCTTAGTCTTCTCTTTGAAAATCAAAGAATTCTCGTAGGCCTGATCCCTAAGCTCATTTAATTCATTCAATTGAACTTTTCGGTGATCACCCGCGGTCTTAAGATCGAAATTAGCATGTTTCAAGGCCCAGAATGCCTTATGTTCGAGCTCGATGGGCAAGTGACAAGCTTTTCCATACACCAACTTAAATGGGGTGCACCCGATGGGTGTCTTGTACGCGGTGCGGAAAGCCCATAATGCATCATCTAACTTATCAGCCCATGAAGCTCGATTTTCTCCTACGGTTCTCTCTAAAATCCTTTTCAAACCACGATTCGAGACCTCAACTTGTTCGCTCGTTTGGGGTGATACGCGGTAGAAAGACGATGGGTAACTCCATATTTAGCCATAACTTTAGCAAATTGTTCATTACAGAAATGGGTACCGCGATCACTGATGATAGCACGAGGTGCTCCGAATCGGGAAAACAAATTCTTTAAGAACTTAACAACCACTCGGGCGTCATTGGTGGGGAGCGCCTTCGCTTCAACCCATTTGGACAAGTAGTCGACGGCCACGAGGATATACTTATTTCCTCTAGATGATGGAAATGGCCCCATAAAATCGATGCCCCATACGTCAAAAATCTCACAGACTTGGATAGCATTTTGTGGCATTTCATCCTTCTGTGAAATTTTCCCTTGACGTTGGCAAGAATCACAAGATTTGACTAAATCATGAGCATCTCGATATATGGTCGGCCAATAGAATCCGGAATCAAAAACCTTCTTAGCGGTGTAGCTTGCACCATGATGGCCACCAGTGGGTCCGTTATGGCAAGCATTGAGAATATCAATAGCCTCTTGGCCATGAACACACCGCCGGATTACTTGATCCGCACAAATCTTAAACAAGTAGGGGTCGTCCCAGAAATAATGCTTAACATCTTTGAAAAACTTGTTCTTTTGTTGGGACGACATCCCTTTCACGATGAAATTGCCCGCATGGTAATTTGCAAAGTCGGCAAACCATGGGGTGTTCGGGTCTTTCTTAGCAACCATCCCAAGTGTCTCAAGAGGAAATGTTTCCGTAATCTCCTTTTTCTTAGCTTGTGTGTTGATGCCCGACATTCTCTTTCCCACCCAACCCACCCATTCTCTTTCCCTCCGGAGTGAGGATACCATCTTTGATCCGGGTATCCCTTCCGCTTGTTTCCCCAAGGACAAATGAATTCGGGGACGAGTCAGGCTAGCGACTCGGTAATCAAAAACAGTAGCGCTTCGTGGGAGGCACCCCATGCTTATCCATCTATCTTCTTTCTTTTTTCTAATAAGTGACGCGAAGGGGTCTGCCTCTTCGATTTCTCGTGTTTGGTTGTTTGTGATGTTGTGTTTAGGATATTCCCGATATGAAGACTCTCGTGCTCGAAGTTTGTCTTTTCTCCACTCGAGTTTCATGATCGTTGCTTAAGGAAATCCGATATCCTAATCTTATCGACTAACGTTTATCTTCTAGCATACTTAATAAACGGCTTTTAGATTTTCGTGATACCCTTGCTTTAAACATTGAGGACAATGTTTCGTTCTAGTCTGGGGTAGGGTAATCTTCGATTTGATTTGACCGCACTTGCTTATTTGTGTCGTGTTCTCTCGCAACCCCGTTTTCCTTATAAAATGAAAAATTGTGCAAAAATGAGCAAAATTTAAAATTTTTTGTAAAGTCCTTGCTAGTCTCTTAGACAAGAAGCTATAAAATGCGAATTCTAGCTCACAAGGCCAAGAATTTGCAAGTTTCCCTGAGTGACTTTAAATATGCATAGCTTTATTTCATTTTACGAAGCATTTGCTAAGTTAATATATGTTTTGACACCTTGTTGACTTTCCGCTGGTGAGAGTAGGAATAGAATTCTGACTTGACCGGGCGTGTTGAGCCCTAGCTTGTTCCCTTAACCATAGATAATCTAAAAATTATCGGCTAAGCATCCGCGGATCTCATTATTTGGGATTTTAAATTTGCGGAGATCGAGAAATGATAGAGTTACTTATGAGTTTAGATGCTAAGCGTGGAGTAGTTGGTTCTCTTTAGAGCCCATCGAAGGTACTTATGGCTTTTTGTTCCCACAAAATTGTTTCACCCCATATCTGTCTAATAATAATTAGAGATGTTGAGTTTTTGGCGATAGTTAGTTCTTTATCTTCTTAAAAGAATCTTTGTTTTAAAAATTGGGTACACATCAAGGATCCGTAATAAATAAGCAAGTGATAAGTGAAAAGTAATAAGTAAAGTTGTGAGCTGCGGTGTCGAGATCGGACCCTTGGATCTTTAGCCAGGATTGAGTGAGGTCTTAGCCTAGCCAGCCGGGATCCTCATTTCATGAAGCCTATAGTCTTGGAATTACCCCGTGAAGCTCCGTGGTTCACAGCTCATATAAGTAAAAGTTCATGTGTGAAAAAAAAAATAAATAAAATAAAATAAAATAAATTATTATTGTTGAAAAATGTTGAAAAATGAAAAAGTCAAAAATATAAGTGAATAAAAATTCCTTGATGTGGACCTCATTTTTACGACAATGGTTCTTGAGAGAAGGCGGACAACTAATTATCGACTCAGCTTTGTATCTTTATCGGAATAAAAGTTATCGAAACGAGAATTTGAAGAAATTCATTTCTCACAAAAATAAAATAAATAGAGGAAAATAGGAAAATGGGAACAAAAGGTAATTACACAAGTAACTTCCATGGGTAGTGTTAGCATCTAGAGTCATATTTAACAATGATTTCGATTTTACGCTTAGTTTGGGACTTGTGAAAAATCAGGGACGATGTATTCTATCCGTATGGTCACTTCACGCTGTGTTGTGTTTTCTACTCCGTGATCCTAACGTGTCGATTGAAAAATGTTGGAGTTATTGATCGACATGAAAGTTTAACAAACCGTCATTCATAACCGGAATGTGCTTAATCGTTATATCTATATGTGAAATAAAAGGTAAACGGGGCGTTTTTAGAATTAAGGCTTTCTTAATCTCTTTTGAGGAATCTTTGCTACTTCTTCATAGGTTTAGTAGAAAGAGATTGAAATCCTTGGTTTTAGAAGCGTGAGTTGATTGCATTGCGTGAGGACACGACAATGGTCTCGTCTGGGGTATTTTGGTATGTGCTAAAACACATACCTTTTCTATATCAAAATAGGCCCAATATAACCAAGAAAGAGCCGTTTATTGCTAATATTTGCTGTTTTCTTGAGTTTGTGCTTGTGCAGGTACGGATATGTAAAAACACGCAAAAAGGACTCAAATCAGACGTAAATCTGAGCACGAGAGATTAAGAGAGCTTAAGCTGAGCCGGAAGGTCAGAATTTTGCATTTATGAAGATTTCTAATCTCTGAGGATGATTTGTGAAGATTTGATCAAAGTTTGAAGAAATGTCAGAAATAGTCCCTCAAGTTTCAGCATTTGTCAGAAATGACCCTTGAAGATTCAGAAAATTGCAATTTGGCCCTTGGTTTATTTGAAGATCGTCAAATTCAGTCCTTGGAAGATGATTTCAGAGTTACACCTTTGGTCCTTTGAAAATTCAGCTTATACATGTTTGGTCCTTGGTACATGAAATGGTAGCAATATTAATCCATCAAATCCATTATCCAATTCACTAACTCTCGGCCCAACATCCTGGCCCAATCTCTCAACCACACCAACCCGCCCAAACTAATAACACCACACCCGGTTATCCAAACCATCTCACCCAATTACCCGTTATTAAACCCGAAGTCAAACCCACTAGAACCCGGTCAAAATATTTGAAGAATAATATTATAAACACCCCGCGCCCCAAACAGTACCCTTCTTCCTTCCTCCCAAACGCACCCCTTTTCACCACCAATCCACACCCAAACACAAACCTCGTACTAAGAATCTATCCTACCTTCTAGACCCAGCTGACTTGTCAGATATAGATGACCACGTGGACAAATGGCACAACATTATTGGCCGTGACACCTCATTGATTGATTTGGAGCAATTTGATTGGTGCAAGTGACAATGGATGAATGAGTGGCTCAGAATAAGCCTTCTAGGCTCTTCCAAGGATCCAAGACCTCCTGCTCAAGGCTATATAAAGACCCTTTAGGCTCACAATGTAATTCGTGTAGAATAGTAGTAATTTACCTTTTAATTAAGTTTTCATTTCTTGTATTTTTTTAAGCTTTTTCAGTAATGGTTTCTTAAAGTTTATGTAGTCTCAGTTTTCTTGTAATCACATCTTCAGTTTTAATAAAAGTTCTCAAGTATTTCATTTTTTTGATATTAATCCGTACCATTCCATTGATCAAGCTTATTGAATTGTTAGTATAAGCTCATATAAGTTCTATATAGCTTATGTGAGCTTGTTTTATTCATCTTATCTCAGTCTTATTCAGTTTTTATAAAAATCAATAAAAGTCAAACAAAAGTCAAACTGCTTATTTGGTTATTACTCTTACTTATTCACTGTTTAAATAGCTTTTTCTCTTGTGAAATGAGGTGTCCATATTTCTGTCTCTTAAGAATCCAAGCTTAAAGGTCTTCCTTAGACCAAATCTGTCAAACACCCTTGATAAAGGGGTGTTTGGCACTGTGGGTTGTTCACCACCCTTGGCATTCTTTTGAGTGGAATAGGCTCTCATTAGGTCTCTTTTTCAGTGATTAAGTAGATTTGGTCATTTCTTTTTAGTCCCAAGAAGTACAAGTCATTTTTAGAAAGTTGAGTTAAATAAGTTATCAAAACAGCTATTGGTTGAGATATTAGTATAAGCTCTTATTAGAGTTTGTTTTAGAGTAAATTTAGTCCCATTGAATCTGTCTTGAAGTTCTAAGTCAGTGTCAAAATAGTTCAAAAGCATTTGGGTCAGTTTGGTTAATTGGGTCACTGTCTTAGTTTTCTGTCAAAACAGTTTTCTTGGTCATTTTCTCTAGCAATTTTTGCTGTCTAAATCAATTTAAAAACCCAAAAAAAGTAGTTTTGTGTAGAGTTTAGCAGTTATAGTTAGCTTACAATCAGTTCTCACATATTTCAAATAGCTTTTACAAGCTCTTAATAAGCTTTCAAAACTGTTCTGGGTCACAACAGTGTATCAGCATTCACTGATTCAGTTTCTAGGCCCCTTATATCAGATCTCTTTTAACCACTCAAATGAGCTCCAAAAGCTTTCAAAATTGTTATTTGTGTTCCTTGGCATAAGGTCTTGATCTCTTTCAGCTGGTATTAGGTTTTTCATCTTGTGTAGTAGCTTAAAAATAAGCTCAAAAGTTGTCCCTTTTCTGCTATAACTGTTGGTTTTTGAGATTTCAAAGTTGGCTTCTAGAGCTTATTAGACTATAGGATTAGCTTAAAACACTCCTAGATACCTTAGTATAGATAGCTTATTAGGACTCCCCCTACCATTAGCTTATTTGCTTGTTCCCTTTAGCTTATTAGCTTATTTCCCTAGTAATTCCTATTCTAGCTTAATCCTTCCTTGTTCCTTAGTTCATTGCATGCTCCCATAGTTCTAAACTGTTGATTTAAAGTTTCTGTAAGTTGCTTTTAGCTAGAATTCAGTTTAGGAGCTATTAGCTTATTGAAAAGTGCTTATTTAGAATCAAATTACACTGCAGCCCTTATATTTCACACATAAGCATTACATTTAGTATTTTTCACAGAACTAGATTAACATTTTAGAATTTTCCTGAGATTTTCATGATTTTTGGTCATTGTTAGCTATTTTTTCTAGATTTAAAATAGTTTTTAATCACTTTTAATTAGCTTTAATTACAAATAATTCAGAAAAAGTTCAAAAAAATAATTTTTCATTTTTCTCAGTTTAAGAAAAATATAAAAAGCATAAAAAAGATTTTTCCATATTTTTCCCCTTTTATTTGGTATTTGTCACAATTTAAATTAGATTAAAATAGTTTTAAATTAGTAGAAAATAGAAAATTAATCTGAAAAATAAAAAAATAGTTTTGAAAAGTCTCTTATGATATTTTAGATTTTATAAAAATAGTTTCATATTTTTCTCCTTAAATTTCATAATTTTTAGAATTTTAATTTAGTTTAAATAGTTAAAAATTAGTTTTTAATTTAAATAAAATCCAGAAAAATCCAAAAAAATAGTTTTAATTCTAAATTAGTTTTTACATTACATTTCTAGAGTAAAAGTAATTTTAGGCATTTTTAGGGTATAATTTAGACGTAGTTGCATTTTAATTACGTTTTAGTTTAATCGCACTTAGGATTTCCCGTACAATAGATTCCCTTAATTACTTTCCCCATTCCCGTAGTTTAATAAAATCAAAATCAAACAAATCAAAACATCGAGCATTAAATTCCAAACCAAGAACGACGTTGGCAATTCACGCCTCGTTGGGAAAACGATTCGGGTTGTCTAATCCGTATACACAATCACACACGGGATTTGATTTATTATTCTTTTTCCTAAAGGAATTTGAATCTATCTTCGTGATTATTTTTTATATCGATATTGAGGTTTTTATCCATACACATAACCCCTAAGCCTTCATTATCAAAGAATCAGTGTCCGAGCCGTTTTAAGTTTCTTACGGTTAGTCATTCACAAGTGGCTAGCTTGTGTGAGTTAAGCTTGACGTGTCTCTTTCACTGAAATCAGTCACTATCTGAGTAAGTAACCAGATCTAAAGGAGAATCTCTGGAGTACCACAATCCCAGAGTAGGAAATGCTTTAAGATATCTGAAAATCTTCTTCACAGCAGTCAAGTGAGAGAACTTGGGAGTAACTTGAAACCTTGCACAAGCACACACAGCAAACATAATATCTGGTTTAGATGATGTAAGATACATCAAAGAACCAATCATAGACCTATACATGTGCACATCAACAGCTTCCCCACTATTTTCCTTAAGAAGTAGATGTGTAGTCTTGTCTGCAGGAGTGCTGGATGACTTTGCATCAGTAAACTTGAACTTCCTTAGTATTTCAGCCACATATTTGTCTTGATTAATGAAAATACCATCTGGCTTCTGTAGTACTTGAAGTCCCAAAATGAATGTGAGTTCACCCATAGAACTCATCTGAAATTCTTCTTTCATCAGTTTCTCAAAATCTTTGCACATCTCTGGCTTTGTAGATCCAAAAATGATATCATCAACATAAACTTGAACAACCAGGATATCATTCTTGTCTTTCTTGATGAACAAAGTTTGATCCACTCTGCCTCTATGAAACCCATTTGCAAGAAGATAAGTAGTCAAGGTTTCATACCATTTCCTTGGTGCTTGATGCAAGCCATACAAAGCTTTAACTACCCTGTAGACTTTGTTAGGATATTCAGGGTCTTCAAAGCCTGGAGGTTGTGAAACATAAACCTCCTCATCTATCTTCCCATATAGAAAAGCACTTTTTACATCCATTTGATAGACTTTAAATCCCATAAAAGATGCATAGGCTAAGAACAGCCTAATTGCTTCAATCCGTGCAATAGGGGCAAACACTTCTTCATAGTCAATACCCTCCTCTTGAGTATATCCCTGAGCCACAAGCCTAGCTTTGTTTCTGATAACAATTCCCCTTTCATCTTTAGTGTTCCTGCATCACACATCTTAATCCACTAACTTCATTATCAAAACTGACATACTGTCCATCATAATGCTCAATATTATAAAGATAGGACTTGTTGCCAGTCATGTGCCTTGAACACCCACTATTTGTATATCCTTGATCTGACCTTTTTGTCCTTGGATGTTCCTGCACAAATAAGTAAAGAGTTAGTTTCTTTTGGGGACCCAAGCCATGATTGACTTGGATCTGCCTCGTGTATCAATATAGTTAAATCTATCAAAGGTCATTGATACACCATTGGGATTGGTTGTAGAGGTATTTCCTTTAGGTTTCCATTCCCAACGTGCTGAGGCCTTCACAGCATTTCCCATGTCCCCCCTTTTCTTGTTCAAAACCCTTGCAGTGGTAACTTTTGAATGAGCAGTGGAAACTGTTGGTTTCTTTTTAGGTACCCACTGTTGGTTATTGTTAACCTTTTTAGCTTGAAAGGTCCTTTTTCCTGTTTGTGCAGATTTTACAAAGCTTGTTTTGGTATTTGCACTTTTAACAGGTGACTTAGGGTGAGCAGTGTTAATAGTTTTTGCAGTGGCAAATATTTTGAGGCCACTTCTAAGTTGAACTGCTCTTGGGACCATTTTGCAATTAGAACTAGGGTGTACATTATGTTGATATCTGTTAGACTCCACCCTTTTGTTCCCATAGACTACCCTTCTCCCAACATGATAGTCACAATAAGCATGTAAATGATCAAAACTACCACAGATATAGCATGCCTTATTGTTCATTACAAAATCACTACTTAGTTGTTGAGATTTAACATGATTCCAACTCCTCTGGTTACCCCTAGGAGCTGTAGGCTTGTTCCTATACATCTCAACATACCTTACAGTTGGTCTAGGTTTATTAACAGGTTTCCTAGGTTCCTCTGTAACAGTATTAACAACTTTTGGGATAGTAGTCTCTACATTCTTTTTAACACTCTCATCTACAACAGATGAGTCACTAGCACTCTCAAAAACATCATTATCAAGCTTACTCTCTTCCTCACTCTTCACAACTGTGTCTTTTAAAGGACCATATTCTCTTTCAAGATCCTTAAAATCCTCTATACCTGTATGAGCTAAATCTATACCTGGAGGTGAATGAACACCCCTTAGTGGTGGAGGCGCAGTATTATAACCCATACCAGACTTAGCTTTATTATATATTTGAGCATTCCAAATTTTATCAATTGACTCAGACTGATGATAACATGTGTCTATAGTTAAATTGACATTTTCAATTTTCTTTTGAAGTTTTTCAAGCTCCTTTTGGTATGCTTCATTCACAGCAGTTGTATGTTCTACCTCTCTCCTAAGAAGAATCATATCATCATTATAATTTGATTCATTTGCCTGATAGTGCTCTATTTGTTTTTCTAAAACTGCCATGGCTCTCCTAAGATTAGCCACAGTATAATTACCAGTGTATAACTCTTGTCTTTCTTTAGAATATAAATCATTAAGTCTTTCAACTTCTCTAGCAGCCCTACATGTTTTAGAGCAACATTCAGAACTTTGTACCTCAGATTCAGAGAAAGCCATAAGAGCAACTTCAGCAGAAACAAGAGCAGCATCAGTGTGTTCTTCTTCAAGATCATCAGCCATGAAACTCCAATCATAGCTCACACCATCAATAGCCAACATTGCCTTTGGTTCTTCCACAGTTGGTCCCTTCTTTTGCTTGTACCATATAGATCTGTTGTCCTTTGTCTTTGGTCTTCCACATTCTCTAGCAAAATGTCCAAACTTGTGGCAGTTAAAGCACTCCACTTTCTTTTTATCAAAACCTGCAGTATCATCACCATTTATATGAATAGGCTTGCCAGTCTTCTTGTAGAATTTCTTAGCCCTCATGCTAAGAAGAGCTATCTGCCATTTTATATCCATCTCCTCCAAGTCATCTTCATCAATTTGCTCTATGTCTTCATGAGTTAAGAGAGAGCCATCAAGTTGTGTGGAGATAAAAGCATAAAAGGTAGGATCTCCAATACTAGCAACCTTCTTCTTTGATCCTGCAGTGGCAATATTTACATTGCCAGTGGAAACTTTAGAACCTACAGTGGCAATATCATCATCACTTTCATCTTCAGAATCATCACTGTCAACAGAATTTGACAACAATGCCAAGCTACTAGAGCTTGTACCAAGTTTCCCTGCCTTCTTCAACCTTTGCTCAATAAGTTTGAAGTTATTGTAAAGATCATTGAGCTTCATTGTTTCAATGTCTGACTTGTTTTCCCAGACAGTAACATTGGTTTGAAATTCTGAAGGCAAACTTCTTAGAAACTTCAAATTGAGGTCTTCCTTTTCTACCTCAATGCCAAACACAGTTAGCTGTGTAACAATCTTCTGAAGTTTGGTGAAAATGCTATCAAGAGAGTCATTGCTTGAAGCAGAAAAGTTTTCATAACTTTGCTTTAACAATGTCTTCTGAGTCTTCTTTGTAGCATCATTACCACCAAACACTGAGCAAATCTCTTCAAACAGTTCTTTAGCAGTCTTGCACTTGCTGAATGCAATAATCTGGTTTCTAGGAAGAGTCATCAGCAACAGACTTCTAGCTTTAAGATCATTCTTCTTTTGAGCTTTTTCAGCATTTGATTCAGGCACAGAAACTTTCACAACATCTGTGTCACCAACTTTTGAAGTAGTGGTCACAGATTTGAAGGAATCACCAAGTTGAATGATCTCCCATAGAGCATAGTCCTGTATGAGGAAGTATTGCTCAATCAGTATCCTCCACATCTCAAAATCATTAAGCTTAAGCTTAGGGAGTCTGGGTGTAGAAGAAGAGTTTGATTGATTGTTTTCCATCTCCATTGAATTGAGTGAGTGAGTCAAGCTAATTCCTTGGATCTTCTAAAACAAAATATCATAACCTTCGCTCTGATACCACTTGATGGATCTAGGACACTCTCCTTGTGTCAATGATATTTTGTATAATATTATCAAGCAAGCGGAATTTACTTAAGTTATACTTAGAAGACGAATTATATAAAGTAATGAGAATGAACACAAGTTAACACAAAACTCAAGCTCCAATATTATTAATGAAATAATACGAGTGATCTAGACTTATCACTAGGGTTACACCTTGAAGCTTTCGTAGGTAATATTGTAATGTAATACGTACCTAAGACAATAACCTAGGATCTCCTTTTATACAACAAGGAGTCCTTTACAAGATAAGTATAAAGTTAACATAATAGAATATACACACAATCTATTCTATACTTATCAAGACGCGTTTAACCTTATCATAAACTGATAGCAGTGGTAATAAAGAACTTGCAGTGGGAATACGTTTCCACTGCTAGTTTTAAACCAAGCAGTATAAACCACAACTATCCGTGGTAACGGATTATTCCCAACAGGATATGTAAATAGTTTTTATTTTTCATGATGAATTAATATACTTGGTAAGATATTTTCATTCATATAAAACCTGTGCCCTATATTTACATGTTTAATCGTTGAATAACTTAGTTATTCTAAATATTTCCATTGTCAGTTAACAATATTGGAATATTGTTAAATTAAGGCAAACATGAGTGTTTGGTTCTATTTTAAATATATGAATTTTTCCTACCAAACACGTATGTTATTCATAAGGAATACATATTGGACTTCTCCAACCATTGAGTATTTACTTTATGGATCCATGTTATGATTAAAACTCGCAGGGTGGTTGTGTTAATCATCCTTAGACTTGAGATGCAAGTAAATCTTGCATGTATAGATATTGCTTTTTGATTTTCATCAAACAATATGCTGAAAAGTTAGCTATTAAGGCTATTTTTGAAAGTGATGTGAAGCTCCTCCATGACACTTGTAGTCAAAACAAAATTTGTTTCCGCCACTTGTCTTGTGTAGAATGATACTATTGGCGTCTCTAGCTGAATTAATCAGATGTTTGCATGGTCGTACCCAAAGTGTAAAATAAGGCGATACTTAATTACATTTGATAATATGAATTAATATCTATTACGAGAAACTAAATAGTTAAACTATATGGAATGAGTTAGGATCCATGTCCATGGTTTAACATTATTTGAAACAAAGGGATGTTAATAATTAACCATATATTGAGATGTTTTTTGAGACCATAACTTAGGTAATTCTTGGAGCAATGGGGCTGACGCTTACCATTGTTAGTATAAATTAATGAGCTACGCTAACCCCCAAGTGGGAGCTATTGGTTTTTGTTTCGTGTAAGATAACCTAAACATTATATTTAAAGTTCAAAATTATACGTGATTTTTGGATAAAATGTTTATGTTTTAAATAAATATTAACGTGAAAATTTCGAGTTGTTACAGTCTTACCACCTTAAAAGGAATTTCGTCAGAGAATTCAATGTGTGCTATCTGATGGTGAAGTGTCTAGGAAAAAGTGTGAGTATATGCGGTGAATTCTAATATTCGCATTCTCAAGTTTCTAGTCATAGAATGTGTTATGTATCATTCTAAATTTTTGGTGGTGGCTTAAGTGGGTAATCAAAATGGTTAGTTCTTGCTAAGATCTTATAAAGTCCATTATACCTTAAGTTTGGCTTTTCTCATTTTTATACCTTGTCGTATCGAGGTTTTCAACAAAACCTTAATTCTTAACATGAGGTTTTTAAAAGTTACGCCTTACTTCTACGTAACTTTTCTGGCAATAGTGTGCTGCATGCACCCTTATTTTTATTTGTATGGTTTTCCTCAGTCGTTTCGTGGATGATCTCTGGATCATGTAACTGTTGTTAAACAGAAGTGTGAGATATTTTTGAGGTGAATGGTTTGCAATGTTGTGATAATTGTTGTTGTAGGAAAGTTTAGCTTGTGACAAGTGGTTATCCAAACCATTTCAAAAATCGATGATTTCCTTGGTATTTTCGGGACGAAGGCCATATCGCTTCGTGTCTATGTCAACTAGTGTTCGAAAGAAACGTAATATTGTGAAGTTTTACATACTGACTTATAATGGGGTTTAGATGTGATATGTTAATGATCAGAAGAGTGTAATAAGGTATTTAAGATTTTTTCTGAGTGGTAACATAATATCATGTCTCTAGATCTGTTCAACGAATTCTGGTGATTACGGAGTTCGAGACCATACTCATGTCATTTCGGATACAAATAAGCCCACTCACTTATAATTCATTACTTACATAAAGAAGCGTCCAAATTTATGTAAGGAGTTATAAACTTATTGTTCGGTAATTTACAATCTCTTTATTTAAACTAAAAGGCATCCCAATTCATTCAAATAAGGATATTAAAAATCATCCTACTTAAGAATTTTTGACACAACACTAATACTTAATTGGTGAGCTATAAGGCAGTGTATTACGAGACGATGTAGGTATTCAAGAGTATGAGATGAGTGTTCAAACTCGTCTTCCGAGACGTGTAGTAAGATAGTCAATGAAATTAACAGATTGTGACGGGTTTTGATATGATAAAAATGTTATCATGTAAGGTTCATGAAATAATTTTAGAGACTATTGTATAACTTATAATGTCTTGAAGAATAATTGAGATCATTGTATCTCACAATGCTTTGAAAAATAATTGATACCATTGTATCTCACAATGTCTTGAAAAATATTTGAGACCATTGTATCTCACAATATCTTGAAAAATAATTGAGACCATTGTATCTCACAATGTCTTGAAAAATAATTAAGACCATTGTATCTCACAATGTCTTGTAAAATAACGGAGACCATTGTATCTCACAATGTCTTGGAAAATAAATGAGACAATTGTATCTCACAATGTCTTGGAAAATAAACAAGACCATTGTATAAATTACAATTTTTGAGAAATAGGAGAGACCATTGTAATCAGTTACAATGTCTTGAGAAAGTTTTGTAGATCACAAAATGTACGAGTACATATATAATCGGGAAAATGTGGTTGTGCCAAAATGATGTCTACAAGAAGGTATATGATGTCAAAATAAATCAAATATTTATATAGAATGATCAAGTATGTCAAGTGTGTATATATTAATATACTAATATGTATGTGTAGCATAATAGTGCCTAGAAGTCACATAATCGTCTAGAGGATGGAAGGCAAAGAGAGCGAAAGGATAAAAAATATTTATGTGTAAAAGTGGTTATAGTTTAGGTCTCAATTAAACCCGTTTCTCTATAACTATAGCTCTGATACCAATCTTTAACAACCCCAGTTTCTTGAATGCAACGGAATTCAAGTTGGTTGTTACTCGACGGTAATAACAGTTATAACAATAGAAAACGAACTCTAACTGCGTCGTTTTAAAAGGATTATCATTCGATTTATTGAAATATTAGAGTTTTACAAAAGATAGGTCCTAGTGGTTCCATGAATACATAATATAAAATCTTTTATGCTTTTCGAATGATAAAATAATTTATAACCTTCTTGATGCATCCATGCCCTTCCGTGCCAGCCTCGATCATTATGGACCTGAGATAAAACATGCTTAAGATGTCAACACAAAGGTTGAGTGAATCTATAGGTCTATTGTTAAATGTTTTAACATAATGATTGTGTACCAATAGCAATTGACATGTTTGTTATAATGTTTGCCCCTGTAGGTTATTTTCTGATTACCTAGTGTTCTTAAGTATAGTGCACTTGTTTGCCTAACTGGTCAATAAATACGGGATTCTTCAATTCTAATAGGCTTATTCACACTATTCGTGCTCACTATGCCTAGTGATAAATGGTTCATGATGTGGGGATTTAAGCATGGCAATGTATTACTTAGTGTCATAAAATAATCAGATAAGCATATAGTTTCAAATGTTTATGTGTTCATATAAAAATAACATGTATCTCCCCCTAGGGTTTGTAAAATAATTAATTAATAGAAAGTAGGGATATGAACTCACCGTGAGTAAATGATGTTAAGTATATAACGTAATCGATGGACAATCCTTGAAAACCTCTACGTACAACCTAGAAATATGATATCATGTATTAGGTTTTGAAATAACAATGTGGGAATATAACTAAGTCTATATAAGTCATTATATTAATTATAATATTATACATGGTAGGTCATAGTAATCGTGTATGTTGTTAAGGAAACGGCTTACTAGTTTATAAAACATGTCTAGTTAAATATCGTACCACTGTTCGGGCCATCATAATTCAGAGGTCATGTCGTAAACGTATGAGGATCTATGACACTTTAGATCGTAAATCTAGCAACTCGTCAATACGTCCACCCCAAAGAGGCCCCTCACATGAAGCTCCATACTAACATGTTACATTTTCAATATTTAAAACGTATACTCTGTACTCGGGAACTAGGTCAAATGATAAAGGATTTTGGATAAAAACAAGTTTCGGGTCTAAACAGCGCGCGTTTCACAGCCTTCGTTTTACATTTTCAGGTTAAAATCTAGAGATTCTATAAGTAAAAAATCATTCCGAACAACTTCAGTGATTTACACTTTTAATTATTCTGAGCAGAAAGGGGTCAAAATCGAGATTGAAAATGTGATCAACAAGCTTTTTCATCAAAACATAGTTTTCTTTATAAATCTTTAACTAGTTACAACTTTTGATTCACAAATCCATTTTACATTATTCCAAAGGCCATGTTCTTGTTTTTAGTTTCTCTACAACTTCATAAATCATCCATGGTGTTGTGTTTATATTTCTGGTGATAAGAACTAGCATAAATACTTGATTCACTATTTTACTAAACTAAACTTTCACATGAAATCATAAGCAATTTTACATATGTTTACTTGTTTTTAAGGTTTTAGTACAACATGATCAATAAAAATAAAATATATAACATATAATAACATAAGTAACAAGCATGAAATCATAAAAATGAGGTTGATGATCATGAGTCTAGCTTACAACTTTTGGCCTTACTAAAAAGGGAAATCAAGAACCAAAGGACTAGAAACTAGAACAACTTCCACTCTAGGAATCCTTCAACACCCTTATGTGCATTTAAGAGTTTGTGCTAGGACTTATTAAAGACTTCATTCACTTGTGTAGCTTGCAATCTAGCCAAAGGATGAAGAAACTTATAGCTTGAATCATGCAAAGCTTGACAAGAGCTTTAGAAATCATATAGAACTTCAATCTTGAAAATCAACAAATGTATTGCTCTTGATATTAAGGGTGGTTGGTTTTATGAGTGCAGAAGAAAATGAGTTGATCTTATAATGGTTCAATGGTTGATCATCAGGCCACCAAGGCTTGGTGATTTGCATAAATTTCATCCATGTGTATATATGGATGACATGGTTAGTAATTGTAAGTATGTAAATCACGAAACGTAAAACCGGGTATCATAAAAATACGAAACTTGTAAGAAATGTTAAAACTTATTATTATACTCTTTAAAGGTAATTAGATGAGTTATAAGTGTAATGGAGTGCGTAAACGTTGTTAAAACCTGAAAACGTAGGTTAAATACGCGTAAAACGTAATACGTACGAGGTTTATGTAAAAATGGAAAAATGAAAATGTAACGTTTCAAATATGATTATTATGAACCTAAAACGCTTTTAATGTGTAGACTGAGCCTAGTCTAGTGTTGGTTGGTGTTAAATGTACGTTATGTCTAAAACCAGAAATGTTTAATATCTAGTTAAACTTAGATAATAAGTTTAAGTAAATATCTTAGTTACTTAGGTATTAAGTCTTTGAAATATTTAGGAACTTATCTTGACAATAAGGACTAAAAATGGCTAGTTAAGTTTAAGAGATATTTTGTGATATTTAGTGTTAATAATCAAATGTTGATTTTATGGTCAAAGGAGGGGGAATATGTTGACTTTTCCAAAAATGTAAAAGCATTTAAACGTCTTAGAAAATGCGGTATATGTATAGGTTAAGTTTGTATATAAGTAAGATTGTTTAAAACGCAAGTTTACACTCGTATATCACAAGGTCTATTTGGTAAAATTAGAAATTAAAATTTTAAATTCCATATAATGATTGTAAAAATTAATGTAATGTTATAAAAATGTTCAGAGTCGGTTTTTGTTACGCGCAGGATAACCTAAACAATTATATTTAAAATTCAAAATTATACGCGATTTTGAGATAAAATAATTATGTTTTAAATAAATATTAACGTGAAATTTCGAGCTGTTATAGTTCGATTATAGGTTGGTTTGACAGAAGTGTATTGAGAGTATTTAGAGACATCTTCTCATGGAAAGCATGCTTAAATAGTTGATTTTACGACATGTACACAACATTATGATGATTCCGATAACTCACAACCATTAGGAGGGAGAAGTAGTGTACACGGAGATTTATCGGGTCAATGAAGAAGGGCTATAGGCATATACACCAATGATTTTTTTGGTTGCTTTGTCGGGTATTATTGTTTCATCTTTCGTGATTTGGTTGATTGATGGAACTTTGCTTAATCAGGAACCGAAGAGGTACCAAAAATGTGTACATTGAGACTTTTATTGAAGAATTTAAAAATCCTTATGGAAGAAGAAATATATACATCAGAGACGCACAACAGGCTCACGTGATCGAGATTAATGATTTACTCCGGAGAGACATCCGCAAATATGATCAGTGCTTCAATTTGTTACTTTGGTGGTATCATTTCGTCTTCTAGATTTTTTTATGTGAAGTATCCTATGTGAGTTATGTTGATATGCTGCTACCCAACCAAACAACCATTGTGCTACGTTCAAGTGTCTTGTCTACTTTATCCACTGCATGCTTAGAAGATTGAAGATATTTTACATGGGTTGTCAGTTTGGGAGGGAGCAGATAAAAGAAAAGGCTCACTAGTTAGGAGGGAGTAATAACCTAACTATACTATTATAGTTGAAGTTCGGAGCTACAAGGATCAGTGCCGTCAGCGCCAAAGATCAAATACCGAGATCGTCGAAAGAGAGAACTTCAAGTCATCCTCAGTATCTAGACTACAGAGACTCTGCACTTCAACAACGTCAACATTAATTTACTTTGTTTATGTATTTATAGGTCTCATTGTAACCATTCACGTATGACGACATCTTGGAGGGAGATTGTTAGCCTCGCTAGTTTGTAAAGATAACATCTTACACGTGAAATGGACTAGAAATGTAGTAAGCTTTGCCCGCAGGGACTAATATTGTTTAAGTGGCAAACTTGTAATGTAATGAGCCTATGAATACCCCTCATGACTCTCCATGAGTGGTGTGGATGTGTAAAGTATTCTTTGATAATAAAATCATCTTTTTATTCATCTCACCCTCTCTCTACTTTCTCTCACTAAAACGATGTATTGTTTTATCATTAATCACCAACGTTGACCTCCCGAACCACATAAATCTTCATACTTTACAGTCCTACATGTTATATATAGTTATTAAATATATAATATGTTTCACGAAATGTATTTAACGACCGTTAGTTTCCGTTAGTCGCTTTAACTAACTTAATATATGTTAAATATAAAAGAGAAGGACTTAAGTGTTGGAAAATGAAACTCCCGGATCTCCCTCTTTTGTGACCAACGATGAGAAGGTTCTAGGAGGGGAGGGGAGTGTCGTTTTTATGAAGCATGAGGAGGTGGAGACTAAAACTTGGAGGACAAGTTTGGTTGCAATAAAAGCAACCTTTTGGCTCTTGTTTTGGACAGATCGACACACATAACAAAACCCTAACCAAACCTCATCTAGCTTCGATTTTATCCTCACTCTCTCGAAATTGAAATCCAAAACCATAACAAAACCTTAACCGAGTTTATTATAGCTCGGTTCCTTTTGTTTCTTTCAAGGCTTGATCAAACGTATTCCCTTTGGGATTTGATCGTGTGATTTCAAAAACCAAGAACACGTGATGTTAGTCGGTTTATGTGAAGCAAGCACTAGCATCCTAACGTGCTTCATTTGATGTGTCAATTAGTTATTTTCTTAATTGACAAAGGTTAGTAATAATATGTGTTTATTTATTTGTTAATCCACAACATCTAACTAGATTCATCCGCTACATACTCGTTGTAAATGGTTTACTAGATTGTTTAATCCCAACAAATAAGCATGTGTTGTGTTGTATCATGTGCCTTATTAATATGATTTTGTGATGTAAATATCACCTCCCTTATGAAAAAATCAAGGGGCAATTCTACAAATTTCCTGGTCGCCAAGGTGTGCTGGCTTTTCTAGACCCACTTTGGTTAGTTTCTTGAAATGGACCAAACGACTAGCGAATTTAATACAAATGAGACACGTGTCACTAAAAAATTCGCGCCTAATAATTTTGTGTCATAGATTTTTAAGGCACAAGTACGGGGGTTCTTTTTGAGCTACTTATCAATAGCGACTTTTAAAAGTTTGAGCGAACTTCTATTTTGTACTTTTAAGTGCTTTTACAAAATAATTCTCATTTTTATTTTACTTTTACGATTATGTGGAATTTTGTATTTTTTTATGATATTATTCATCTTCTTCCTCTTAACCAACCACCACCATAATCTCATCAACCACCATCACTTCCGGCAACCATCATCACCTCCGACAATCACCACTCAACCCTCCGGCGACCCCACTTTTTCCGACGAGTAACAAAAAACCTGAAATGATCAGTATCCTCACTATGCAATCAAAAATCAACAACATCTATGGAACTCAAAATAAAATTTAATCAAAACTAGATAATTTCGTCTAGCATCTTGAGTCACCATGTCCGACCAACCTCCATCTCCGGTCACAACATGAATAAGAATCAAGATGTGATTTTGAACCATATCTTAGATCTGTGATGGAAAGAAGACATTTGACTGTGAATGAGGAACCTTTCTCATGTAATTAATTTACATTAAAGTTTTTAGATAATTTTTTTTATATGGACTAAAAAAGTTTTTTGAACGAATTTGCATTAAAAAGGACATTTGGCTGTGAATGAGGAACCTTTCTCATGTAATTAATTTGCATTAAAGTTTTTAGATATATATATATTTTTGATCCATTTTGCATTTAATTAATTTGCGAAAGTATTTTTAAACGAATTTTTAAATTAAAACTTTTTGTAAAAGTAATGAAAAAAGTGATGGGTAAAGTACAAAAAGTGAAATATTGCTAGGTCGCTTAAAATTACTCGTTAGGTTGCTCAACCTTGGGAAGGAGAAAATAGATTAAAATAATATTATTAGAATTTGACTCTTTTGGAACAAAAAGACAAAATAGAAGTTCGCTCAAACTTTTATAAGTCGCTAGTGATAAGTAGCTCAAAAGATACCCCTAATTTGCCTTACAACAAATGATTAGGCTCGACTTTATTAGTGACACATGTCACATCTGTATTAAATTCGCTAGTCGCTTGATCCATTTCAAAAAAGCAATCAAAGTGGGTCTAGAAAAACCCGCACACTTGAGCCCACAATTTATTCTTCATAACCATTTTCTTCATAGCATGAACGCTTTTGTATTGAAGTACTTTATTCTCGTAGTATGGTCTAGGACTATAACGGATATGTTATGGTCAGAAAATGGACGCAGATAGTTAAGCTGGCCACTCGTGCACATCAGACACTGAGGATAATCCAAAATGCATACACATCACAGTTAGTATCCGGAGCTGTTTTGGTCTCTTGCGCATATAGGTTTATGCAGATCGATTTAATAAAATGTTTCCGTCAGCTAATAAGTTATATGCTATGCAAATTTACTAAAAAGATTGTGAAGAACCGAAATGGTACCACATAATCCTTTAAAAAGCGTTCTGAGTGAGTTATTTCAACTCCATACTTTCTTTCCTTTGAATCAAAATTAGAACATGAACAAGTAATTAGTTTATCGGAATAATATAATTTTATCTTTCTATACCTTACGATAATCCTATTTTGAATAAGAATCCCTGCTGGATGGGATTTTAACAAACCCTTTAATATATAAAACTAAATAAATAGAATCTAATTCATTTTTAAGAAACTTTTTGCTTAGTAAATTAAATTTGAAGACAAGAGAAAAAAATGAATCAAATAATATCTCATCCATATCCTTTCAAATCTTTCATGTAGGGGGATGAAAAACTACATTATATACTTATTTAGAATTAGAATAGATTAGGGAGATATTAAGTAATAATAATTCCAATTTAGAATTATCAAATTATACTTATAATAAGATATCAAAATTGCCCCAAAAATCAATGGTCTTCCACATTATTGCTTATTTTGGCCGAGTTTGTTTCAACCATTTTTAAATTTTTTATATTTTTTAAAGCTCTCAACTATAGATTGAGATTTTGCTAGAAAGGAGATAAATAATGCGTTTGACAATGTTTTTATTTTTAATTTTTTTGAATATAGATTAATCTCACTAAGCTAATTCCAATAATCGAATTCTTGAAGAAAGCGGTACGTGTACGTTAGGTCATGAGGAACTGAATATAATTAAACGACTAGTGTGACAACATGAATGTATTGAGCGATTCAATCTTTCATTATCATTGGCCCCGATTTATACGACACACTATTAGTAACTGTATGCGTCGTCTTTTGGTTATGCTAAAAAAGTCTTTGAAGGCTGGCAATCAGTGATTCGAACAACATTACTTTGGGCAATCTTGATTTCTAAAAACAAACTCACTTTTAAGCGCAAATTTTCCTCGATGTTGCCATTATTTTTGTTTAAAGCTTATTAGACCCACTATGAAATGTTGGTTACTTGGTTGGAGCAAACATGGTGGACCTACATTATTAGTGCTCCATCTTCGGTCAACTCGTGTATTACACTGTTTTTGTTTAGGCTAATGCTAATTGTAACTAGGGCCGAGCGTCGGTCCAAAACAGAATCGAACCAACAAAATCGAAAATCGAAAACCATAAAAAACTTAAACCGAAACCGAACCGAATAAGGTCGGTTCGGTTCGGTTCGGTTCGGTTTACGTGTGTTTGTGCATGTTTTTGTCGGTTTTGGGTCGGACCGAACCGACCCGACCCGAAACCGAAAATCGTAAAATACCAAAACCGAAACCGAACCGAAAGGTTGTCGGGTCGGTTCGGTTTTTGTCGGTTCGGTTGGTTTTGTCGGTCCGGTTCGGTTTTGGACCTTCCATGCTCAGCCCTAATTGTAACCATAAGTTTTGTGGTCATTTATTGCTACCTCGGCGTTTTCTTTCCAAAACTACACTCAACCACAATTTGCTAATAAGGCGACCGGAACCACAACAAAACACATACCCCACAAATATAAATAAATAAAAAAACTACACACATAAACAAAATGAAAGTTGTGGTTGGGCAGACAACCATAACTTTGAAAAGGTTGGGAGACAACTTGGTCATACTCGGTTGAGCTAAGGGAGGAAATATGGTTACATGTTCGGTTGGTTGGGTGTTCACCTTTCCATTAGCATTAGTCTTAGTCTTGATAAGTTATTGTAAGGGATTGAGATCTTTTCATGCTTAATTTGAAAATGAGTGAACATGAGGGGTCATGACAAGAATTGTCATTTGCTCTCCTTGATCAAAATATACACGGAAATCAATGGATAACCCGTTTGCATTTAGTTTGACAGAAAGGTAAAACGCACAATATAACAGCTAGCTGATCAAATGTCGTAATAAGCTATAAGTCTGTCAAAGCATGTCAACTCATTTATTCATGAGTCTTTAAATATCATTCAGTACTAACGCTGTGTTCTTGAGTAACTTCATAAAAGAAAAGAAGAGAAGTGAAGTGAAGAGAAAGAGAATCACTTCTCTTCTTTCCTTTTCTTCCCAAATCTGGGCGGAACCATTATCACCCAAAAAAACACTACAAGTTCTTTCTGGATCCTTTCCTTTCTTCCCTTTCCAAATCTTGAGAACACGAATTTTTTTGAGTTTCTTTCCAAATCTTTTCTTTTCTTCCCTTTTTAGATCTCAAGAACACAGCGTAAAAGCTTCACAAGTAGTGCTTTTTTTCTTTTTTTACGTACTTGTTTTGGTAACCATGGTTTCAAACTTTTTCAATGGTTAATCCACTGAGTTTAAGTCAAGCACCACATTCATAACATAGTAAAAAAGGTTGATACGCACACTATCTTTTTTTATGCATACATCACATTATACAACACTGTAATGTACAAATATGATGTATGCAAAAAAAAAGATGGTGTGTGTATCAACACCCATAGCAGAAAGTAAAGATAGATACGTTTTTTAGATTACTACAGATTTAGAAAACGTATTCAAACACTACAACAAAATAGTTGATTTTTCACATTTATTAAGGCACGTGTTCACACTTTATAGTGTGTAGCATAGTTGTCAGGATCCCGATCCCGATCTTAGGATCTTACGATTTTACGATACTGCAAAGCAAAAACGATCCGGATCCTACATAGGATCTTTGCAAGCTTAAGATCTTATAGGATCCCGATCTTGACCATACGATCTAATCCGATCCGATCTTACTTTTCTCGGATTACAAACTAAAAAACTACAAATTTATGGGTTGTTTGTTTGTATAATGCAAAAAACAACATGTTAATCTTTTTAAACATTTTATAATCATAATTTAGGACAAAATTTATATGAAACATTCATAGTATTTTATGGTTTTAATGTATTAGAATTTGTAGATTTGTATAAAATTACATAAACTATTAAGAAATAACATTAGAGTAGGATCTTAAGATCCCGATCCGATCTTACGATCACGATCTTGCAATAACGAAAACGATCCTTGGTAGGATCCCGATCTTGACAACCTTGGTGTGTAGAGTTGAAAAGTTCACACTTAGCTCGTGTGAACCAATTAAGTGTAGCGAATAATTTCACACTTGTAAGTGTAAAGATTTATAAAAAAGTTCACACTTTAAAGGGTGAAGATTTAGAAATAATATGATTTTAAAACAGCTTTTCACACTTTTTGTGAATAATTTTTGGACACTAATAAGTGTGAATATGTTAAAAGAAAAGTTTACGGTTTAAAAAGTGCGAAGAAAAAAGTGTGAGCAAGTAACCAATTTGTTGTAATGGAAACATGACAAAGTATATTTGTCTTTGAGCAACACAACATTCCTCAAATGAATTGCACACTCCTTGAGAGAAATTTCCTTTAGCCTTCCACAAATGTGTTTACACACTGAAAACTTATAGAAAAAGTTTATCTAAAAATAAATATGAACGTGGAAAAATAAGCAGCCGATGGGGTCAGTCAAAGAGGCAAAACTTTATATGTCTTGTCCATGCACACTTTCATTTGATTTATGTGACGTAAAATTCAATGACAGTCACCGAAATGCAAAGCTTGATTTATACTAGTAGCTTTGTTCAAAAAAAAAATAATAATAATAATAAAAAAAAAAAAAAAAAAAAATTATGCTAGTAGCATCTTTGAGTTTATATTAATTTTATAGTTACTAACTAATTATTACTTCATCCGTCTTAAAATTTTTGTTTTCATAAAAAAATACACCTAAAAACGCGTACAATCTAAAAAAAGTAAAACTACTTCTCAATTAATCAAATATTATCTCCATCGACTAAATAGAAATCTCAAAATATAAAGTAGAACAATACTTTTTGAGACAAAAAAAAAGTAGTATTTTAAAAGATTAACGTTATTTAGGCCTAAAATTCATACATAAATATATATCTAATGCATAAATTACTTGTAGAATTGTATTTATACATTTTCTCTATCTAAATTTTTATCAATCACTTTTTCAAATCTATCAATCAAATCATTAGTCATACAAGTAGGTTTGCTAATTGGGCATAAAAATCATTTTTTATTTAAAAAAATGATTTTCTAACTTGTGTCATGGTGTCACAAGTTTTAATTCATTAAACAAACTAAAGTTAGTATATTTATATGTTAGTTAATATTAAAGTATTTTCTAAATTTACGATATTTAGCAAATTTATTACTCCCTCCGTCTTAAATTTATTGTCCCTTTTTTGACTTTTTCAGTCTTACATTTTCAATTTTGAGCTAAATTATTTTTGTTTGTGTTATATAAAATTTGATCAAAAATATATGAATGTATTGGGTTTTAAATGTATTTGTATTGGGTATAATTTTCATCAAGTATTATATAAGACAATCAAAAATACTTTTGGTCAAAGTTGAGAAAGAAAGATTTAAAAAGTCAAACGAGGACAATAATTTTGGGGCGGAGGGAGTATTGTTTTATATAGAAAATAAACGTTTTTAGGGAACAAATGTGTAAAAAATTAGAAAGGGGGGGGGGGTTGAATAGTTTTACCGATTAAAATTAACTATCAAAAGATTTGATTCAAGTTTATGTGAAATCTTCCGATGATGATATATATGAATACTTGGAAATAAATATAAGACAATAAACAATAATAGAGATAGTTAGTAAGATGCAAGACAATAAATAAAAGTATGGAAAAATCAAACCGAGACAAGAGTATTTATAGTAGTTAGGATACGAAGACTCCTTTTCTCGCCCTACTCCACTCCCCGAATAACAAACTCGAGAGTTCGTAAATACTATGTCAACAAGCTCCTTAACTGGTGGATAAACCTTACAACATATCTTACACTTTATCTGATACGAAGCTAGATATCGAGTCCTAGTTCGAGGTAAGACCAACCTAAGGTCGCTCACTTTCCGATAGAAACCTAACTATCGAGTTCTAATTCATAGTAGGACCATCATAAGATCTATAAGATATTGGTTATCATAAACACACAAATCACTATGTATGTGGATCGAATGTAGAGAGATGTTTTAGAGAGAGAAAGTGAAAGTAGGGAACTTCTAGAGAGAGAAAGCAAATGTGTATTATGAAGCTCCACCATCTACCTTTGGAGGTAGAGGTATTTATAGATTTTAAAAAATATCCCTCCTACGGGCTGTGGATCAGGTATATAGTGGGTAAAGACCCGTCCGTACTCCACGGTGTTACTTAACTAACTACTTCTAATACTAAACGTCTAAGTGTAGGATCATACTTTTTATGCTGTTTGATGATTCAGGTGGCCTAGGATGGTGATAAATCAAGTATGCTATGTTTAGAGAGATAAAGAGTAGAGAGGGTGTTCTTGAGAAAGAAAGTAAAAACAAAAAGAAGAAAGGTTAGATTAAGAATCACCACCTCCTCTTCCAAGGATGGAAGAGATATTTATAGTTACAACTCAACATCCTCCTGTCGGACTGTGGATCATGCTTACAGTGAGTAAAGACCAGTCCGTCCTCCACAGTGTTGCTCTAAACTAACTAACTAACTAGCTAACTAACTAAATAACTAGTAAATAACGTAAAGTATACTAGCTAAGATATGCTAAACAATAATTGGGGTGACCGACTCTTCAATATGGATTTTTCAAATCCCAACTGTTAATACAAATAAACCGTAAAAACGTTTATTTATATTTTACGATCTTCTAATGTTTTATCGATAACAAACGTAAAATCATTTTAACAAAACAAATAAAATACGTAAATGGTTTGAGCCAATAGTTTTCTAACACACTTACGTTTTCACATAAAACACTAAAACAAGTATAAGTGATTTTATGATTTAGTAATAATATGTACAACAACTAGTCTTTACATATTTGGGCAAATATATACATAACTAGTATGTATTATAATGGATAAAAACTACAACCCATGGAGCATATCCATAACCCATGGTATTGACTCATATCCATTTGACTAGATGCATTGTATCTAAGTAAATACCCATGGACCAACCCATAACCCATGACCCATGACCCATAACCAAAAAACCCATGGGCAGAGAGGAGCGTCCCACGGATCCCTGAGGTTACACTAGACGGATCTCTTAAGGGAGGGATCCGTGGGATCCGTGGAACAGTAGTTGTTTTTCTTCTATAAATAGTGAGCCATTTCTTCCTTTTGGGTTGCCACTCCCACACATACTTTCCCCAAGTATTGTAACCTTCTAACCACAGATTCTAAGGGATCTCTCTATGTAGTTTATCTTTTGTTTTTGTGTGATTCTCTAGGTTCCTCTTAAAGGCGAGATCACCACTTCTTGAAGTCGAACAAGTTCAAGTCCATGAGTTGCCATGCTTCGTCGTCATCAAGACTAATGAGGTTCTCTTGTTGATACCTCTTTCTTCCTCCATAGAAGTGTTGTGTCCAAGGAATTAGTGAAGGATGCCGAAAGAGTCAAGACGAAAGCATTAGTGAAAGGTGCTTAAACGTCTGTGTCAAAAGCATTAGTGAAGAATGCTAAAGGAGTCAAGACGAAGGCGTTAGTGAAAGGTTCCAAGCGTTCGTGTCAAGGGCATTAGCGAAAGATGCCTAGGAGTCAAATCAAGTGGCATTAGTGAAGGATGCCAAGGTCATATAAAAGATGAGGTGTATCGTTATATAAATAGTGATAGTTTGTTTCCAAGGATGTTGATATCCTTGATGGTGTTGTAATAAGGAGTGGGTCTCCTTTGGGGTTAGGTGTTATGTAGTGTTGGGTAGTAGTTCTTCCATTTTAATGGAACTCGGTACTTAGCCTAGTACCGGATAAAAGGTAGGCGACGTTGTGGTAGGTGTGGTTCTCCTTGGTGAAAGAACCCGGTGGGCCTAGTAGCGGAAAAAGAGTAGGCGACGTTGTGAAGGCTTCTCCACCATAAGGAGTTGGTGTCGTGTAGTGATTACGAACTCTCGAGTAGGTGACTCGGGGAGTGGAGTAGGGCAAGGAAGGTGTCCTTGTAGCCGAACCACTATAAATACTCGTGTCGGGGTTATGTGCTTCTTACTCCTTATCTTTCATTACACATTTATATACATATCTATCAATGTCCAACATACACATCTAAATAGATTGACATAAGTTGATCTAAATAATTTAAAATGAAGTTTTAATTAGTAAAACTATTCAACCCCCCTTCTAGTTTTCCACAATTGGCATCAGAGCTTCGTTACCAAGTTTCTTAGAGTATGCTGTACTTTAAAAACTTGATACGATCCGTGTATGTTTGAAAACTACAAAGAAGGAAATCTTTTAAAACATATTTTTTCTCATGTTGGATATTGATAGATTATTCTAACATTTTCTTTTCAAGAAATCTTCATGCTAGGATCTCTCCAAAACCTTCATTTCTATTCTAAGAATAATGAAGTCAACTTTCAAGAAAGAACCTAAAAGTAATCACAACATACTTATTCTAAGTTCAACAGATTAATTTAAGAGCTCATGAAGTACTTTTGGTCTTATGTCTTCACAAACCAAAATCAAGAGCATAGTGGTATGTTTACTCTTCATTAGCTAGCTTATATCTACAGGAATATGTTGATACCATTTTTTTTTCTTCTTAATAATTGCTAGTCATTTAAAAGTCTCCTTTCGCCACTTTCCCGACTTACTCATCATCGGGAATAGTATTCTTTTTGATCTCGTCAAACTAACGCCGTCGTCACAAATGGATTCTCGATAATTAATTTATCAAATACCGTTGACCAAACATTTTTTTTAACCCCAAAACTATTTTTGTTCCATAAGCTATTTTATAACTTATAACAAAAATATTGCCAAACATTCTTTTTCTGTCTACAATAGCCGGATCCCTCTAGTTGTACTAGCCGGATCCCTTATACAAGGGATCCGGGGGAACCGTGGGACAGAAACCAGCTATACGCCTTTCAAAACCAACCCAGCTCATTTTCCCTTTCCTCACAAAACACAAAAACGATCCAAGAACTGGTTTCATCTCTATAGGACTCCATATCCTCAAGCATTCATCCCTAGAACATCATTGTAAGTAATTACACTAACATGTTTTAATTTTCATCATCCTTATCCTAGTGTTTATGGTTTCTCAATTTTTCTTAAATCAATTGATAAAATTTGGTTTTCCAAAATTAATTATTAGAAAGGGTTTTCACATAACTAAGATTATATTGTGCTTACAACATTGTTAATACAAATCAAAACCATAAACCCATCTCAACAAATTTTGCCTAATTGGAATATTTGTGTTTCTAGGACCAACCATGCCTAAAACCACCCAACAAGACCACCATGATACCGTCCATTACCTCAACCAATACTATCGAAAAGAGGGCTTGTCAAAAACCGATCGCAAAGTCTTCAAAAGACTTGAAAAATGACTTATCCATGAAGGTCGTGTGGTGAAAGAATGTTTCCTTGAAAATACCGACATTCATCAAGTCTTCTCGGCAATCAACTTTGATTGTCTTCTTGATATTGATGAACAAATTTGTCCGGTTTTCATATTTGAATTCTACAAAAGCGTTAGGATCATTCGAAACACCGATGATAGCATTTCAATCGCCTTCATCATCAATAAACGAAACTTCACTCTACCTCTCAACACATTTGCTCAAATCCTTCGCATTCCTTGTGAACGAATTTGTATGTACTCTTAAGATTGGGCAATATCCACTCAATCTTTTGCTCTTGATCCCAAACCAATATACCATACTCCTCTTGATGAACCCGAAACCATTCGAGACACTGTTTTCAAAATTAGAGACGACAAATCTCGTCTCAACTGAAAGAAAAAGATCATTCACCGTGATCCCTTTCAAATGGAACTCTTCGAAATGCACCCCATTTTTAGAAAATGTGGAAAAATTCTTAGGGAAAACGTCATTAGCTTAGTCGGCAACAAGGATCAACCAAATGCATGTCTCGTGCAAATGATTTATTGCCTTATTCACCAAAAGCTATTTAATCTCGCCTATTACATGGTGAAGAGAATGGCTGGGGTATTCAAAGTTGCCAACATGGTACTTCCGTATGGTATGCTCCTAACACGACTTTGTACGTATGTTAGTGCATTGCAACCATCTCCTATCAACGATGATCATTTCCTTTCCGATCATGTCATGGTACCACTTACCAAACAACCCCCTAAACGGTTCATGGTCAATGGAAGAAAACCTAAGGCTCTCCCGGACTCCTCGGACGAAGAAGAAGAAGAAGAAGAAGTAAATGTCAACCCCGAAGCTAACATCGACTTGGACCCCTTTGACTACTATCAACAACTTCCAACTCTTCCAAACGAGGCCGCGGAATTCAAACAATTAAGGGGTATGATTCAAAACCTAGCTAACTACGTCATGAAGTCGAGAAAGAGGAAAAGAAAGGATTGACGAAAGAGACTTTAGGATTATGCTTGTTTTAGACATTTGGTTTGTGTATGAATGATTATGTTTTAGCACGCTTGTTTGTGTTATCTTGGATATTATCATTACTGCTATTATCTATGATATGATTTATGTGATAACATGTTTATGTTGCTGTTTAGTTTAATGGTTATTAGTTTACATAGTTTGGTGGAAAATCTGCATTACCTTCTGTGATGGTTCTGATCTACAGTTTCCAGATCCCTAGGATTAGCCTAGACGGATCCCTCCTCTGAGGGAACCGTGGGATCCGTGACAACAGATGAGCAATACAGATTCCCATACATCAAAACAGCTCACTAGATCACTTCACACTAGCTAAACATAAGACCTTAGAACCAACTAAGTCTTCTTCAAGCATTTGAAAGCTTCACACTCACCCATAGCTTACCTAGGATCTAATTTAAAATGCTTTTGATTTATCAACTCATCGAAACTCACCATATTTCCGCTTCAATACTCACACATTCTTTCTCACGTCTCAAAAATCTTAGGTGGATATATTTATCAATTTTAGGAAATTGTTTCTAGTCATCCTTATCTCAAAATGGGTCAAAAACTAGTTTTTTCAATTATTATTATTTTTTTTTGAGGATTTTTCAAACTCCATCTCAAGCTTACATCTGATCTCTAGGATCATTTATTATAACTTGACACCATCAAAATACTGTCATCCTTGAACACCCATTGGTGATCATAAAGTCTCATTTTCCTTCCATAAAAGGCAATCATTAGCTACATCACTCATTGCCCTTGATCATGCAAGTACCCTTTCATTCAAGACGCTTAGATGGACTGAAACACTTAAGAAGGTATAGGTATTAGACCTTAAAAACATCATTGTTATCTTTTCTTAGCTGCTAAGAGACGGTTCCCTAGGATTAGCCTAGACGGATCCCTCATTGGAGGGAACCATGGGATCCGTATGACAGATTCATGTCAACTCTAGCTAAAACAATCATTTCAAGCTCATCTTGCTAACTTGAACACTCCATCTCATCTTAATTAAGTTCCTAGATCAGTACAACTCTGAACTTGACTCTTGTGCATGCTAATCATCACATTTCAAAGAATCTTAGTGGCTTAATTCTTGAATGCACTTGCCAAATTCCTCCCTTTATAAGTCATCTTGCTAGAATTCCTTAGTCATCAAACACAACATAACTCTCAGCAATTAGAAACATCTTATTTAGTCATTTCATCATGGGGAAAGCTCCTAGTGCTAACTCATCCACCCAAGAACCACCCAAGAAACTTGTTCGTGTTGTACACGAAATTTCCTCAACGGAATCATCTCTAGTCAAATCCATAAATGCTAGGATTTCCCCTCCACCAACTCTACCAATCAAACCAATCCCCAAGAGGATTGTTCCCACAAAAATATCATCACCAAACTCTACAATTCCTACTAAACCAAACACACCCTTTTCATCCCAACCAACATCATTGGTGCCTAGAGCCATATCATTTAACACCTCACAATCATCTCCACATTCCTATAACTTAGAGGACTTACCCCTTAGGCCATCTCATCCTCCACCATTACCGAAACACTCTTCACTAGAGAAGATTGTACAAAAAAAACCAAGGTGTTGAATCAACACTTGCACCGATGTCCATTTCTCCATTTCCTTCTAATGGTCCATTTTTTATTATAAGGAGACATCAAAGTCAACCACCCGACCACATGGAAGTTGACACTTTCCTACCTCCACCATCAACCCTTGTTGAGCCACCACTTAATGTGCCTCCACCAATCCCTCCTTCATTTGAGGATCCCCAACCTTCTTCACTTGAACCTCCACAATCTTTACCACCACCTTTTCAAAACCATGACAAGGATTGCTATCATTGTCAACATGTTGAAGGGTTGATACATGAACTATGTGAGGAGCAACATTTCATGTTTTATCACCTCCTCGAACGTTTTGATGAGGTCAACAAACCCAAACGACCATGAGCCTAAGGATTAAAATGGTGTCCTAGTCTCAAAATTAAACTTAGATTGTTTAGGAATTCCATTTCATGATTAATCATCTTCTTGAAAGATAGGACCCAATCAACAAGTCTACTCATCCTTAGACTCAAGCACATTGTTGCTTCTTAAGTTTTTAGTCACTTATTAGTATTAGTAGAATATGCATTACATGGTAAGTCATTCTCTTAGTTTTAAAGATTTTTTGTATTATCTATTTGTTTTATTGAATGATAGTTTATATGCCATATTGCCTTGAGTGTATGTTTATTGCTTGAATACATATCTCACTTTGATATTAACATTATTTGTTATATCACCGTTGCTATCTCTGTCATCAGACAGACGGATCCCTGGAATTTGCCTAGACGGATCCCTCCAAGGAGGGAACCGTGGGATCCGTACAACAAAATACTAGTTTTCTACTAACTTGAGTCTTATTTGCAGGAAATTATGCATTATATACTTGTTTTCTAACCTTTATTTTGTAGATTTTCAAAATACACATGAAGACTTTGACACCCTAAGCTAGGGGGAGCTTTGTGTCAAACCATACATTGCAAAACCATTTGCAATATAATCCTCATATGGATTACATTTCGTTACGTCCCCTTGCAAAGTTGCATTCATCTATGGGGAGCATTATCGTCACTAAGACGAAACCATTTGCAAACATAGTTGCAATGCATTAGCTTAGTAGTTTTTATTTAATTGATGTTCTCACAAAGGGATGGACTCGTCAAGGGGAGTTAAGACGAGAAATCTTCCCGTCACTTGCTCTTTATATTTTTTTCTTTTACACATTTTTCTTAAAACATTGTGTTAGTTTCTTTTCGACGCTCTTTTTGTTTCGACAAAAAGGGGGAGAAGAGAGTAAAAACTCCAATTCAAACTTTTACGAATTTTAGTTTTTCCTTAAAATAATTTTATGTTTTGTCATAAAAAAAAGGGGGAGATTGTTAATACAAATAAACTGTAAAAACGTTTATTTATATTTTACGATCTTCTAATGTTTTGTCGATAACAAACGTAAAATCATTTTAACGAAACAAATAAAATACGTAAATGGTTTGAGCCAATAGTTTTCTAACACACTTACATTTTCACATAATACACTAAAACAAGTATAAGTGATTTTATGATTTAGTAATACATATGTACAACAACTAGTGTTTATATATTTGGGCAAATATATACATAACTAGTATGTATTATAATGGATAAAAACTACAACCCATGGAGCATATCCATAACCCATGGTATTGACCCATATCCATTTGACTAGATGCATTGCATCTATTAGATACATTGTATCTAAGGAAATACCCATGGACCAACCCATAACCCATGACCCATGACCCAAAACCAAAAAACCCATCGGCAAAGAGGAGCGTCCCACAGATCCCTGAGGTTACACTAGACGGATCCCTTAAGGGATGGATCCGTGGGATCCGTGGAACAGTAGTTGTTTTTCTTCTATAAATAGTGAGCAATTTCTTCCTTTTGGGTTGCCACTCCGACACATACTTTCCCCAAGTATTGTAACCTTCTAACCACAGATCCTAAGGGATCTTTCTATGTAGTTTGTCTTTTGTTTTTGTGTGATTCTCTAGGTTCCTCTTAAAGGCGAGATCACCACTTCTTGAAGTCGAGCAAGCTCAAGTCCATGAGTTGCCATGCTTCGTCGTCATCAAGACTACTGAGGTTCTCTTGTTGATACCTCTTTCTTCCTCCATAGAAGTGTTGTATCCAAGGAATTAGTAAAGGATGCCGAAAGAGTCAAGACGAAAGCATTAGTGAAAGGTGCTTAAACGTCCATGTCAAAAGCATTAGTGAAGAATGCTAAAGGGGTCAAGATGAAGGCATTAGTGAAAGGTGACAAGCGTTCGTGTCAAGGGCATTAGTGAAAGATGCCTAGGAGTCAAATCAAGTGGCATTAGTGGAGGATTCCATGGTCGTATAAACGATGAGGTGCATCGTTATACAAATAGTGATAGTGTATTTCCAAGGATGTTGATATCCTTGATAGTGTTGTAATAAGGAGTGGGTCTCCTTTGGGGTTAGGTGTTATGTAGTGTTGGGTAGTAGTTCCTCCATTATAATGGAACTCGGTACTTAGCCTAGTACCGGATAAAGGGTAAACATCGTTGTGGTATTTGTGGTTCTCCTTGGTGAAAGAACCCGGTGGTTAGCCTAGTACCGGAAAAAGAGTAGGCGATGTTGTGAAGGCCTCTCTGCCATAAGGAGTTGGTGTCGTGTAGTGATTATGAACTCTCGAGTTGGTGACTCGGGGAGTGGAGTAGGGCAAGGAAGGTGTCCTTGTAGCCGAACCACTATAAATACTTGTGTCGTGGTTATGTGCTTCTTACTCCTTATCTTTCATTACACATTTATATACCTATCTATCAATGTCCAACATACCCATCAAAATTGATTGACATAAATCGATCTAAATAATTTAAAACGAAGTTTTAATTGGTAAAACTATTCAACCCCCCCTTCTAGTTTTCCACACCAACAATCTCCCCCTAAAAGAGGTCACCCCATGATTTACATTTTGAATCCTAGCATTCTATCTTTGTCTTTATGCTCGAGCTCTGATACGCTTACAACGCGCGTTCGGGGTCAAAGGAAATTCCTTTTCATCGAGCAAGTTTTTCAACACCATAGGCAGTGAACCTAATCGTTGTAGTGTAGCATTAGGTAAGCTTCGGGTATTGATATCGTTCTCTAGGGGAATAGTGTCGTTAGGCTGAAGTGTATGTCGATTTAAGTCTAAAGGTGAGGGATGATTATTTTTGTATTTTTATGTTTTATGAATTAAAATATCTCGGTTTTGAAGGGGAGGGTGGAATTAGTTGCTAGTCAACTATCCCAAAAGATACTAACTAAATTAGGGGTCTACCAGGAACGTGAAGCGTATCTAGTTATGATGCATTACTCCTTGCTAGCTATCCAATTCTACCTACTGAATTGTCACATCCTTGTTTTAATTGGTGCGTGTATTCCATGTTTTATTCATAGGGCGGTGTCGGTGGTCCCTAATTCTATGAGCATAAACTCATGCATTAAATTCAACGAAAGTCAACTAGCGCACTCTAGGACCATTGAGATCACTATTTAGGCCGTTCAAGCTCACAACTCGACGATTGAAGCCAGTTTTCCTTAATCTAATGCGACAACCAATTAAACAAGAGACAATAGGATGCAAGAATTATAAACTAAATCAATTAGACTCATTGAAATTGTCACAACCCTAATGATTATGATAGATACAAGCATCACTAAGAAATCAGTAAGATCTAATTAATTATATACAAGTTTCATACAATCATAAGCAAACACTAGGTGAATTAGCCAAGCATAATTAATGAAGAGCAAGCAACAATTATGATAATTGAAGACATACCATAGGATTGGATTAACAAACAAAACATTACACGATGTTTATAGATTGTTTGAAACCCTTTAAGTTACTGAAAAAACACCTACCTAAACCCTAGAATCTGACTTAGGGTTTGGGGCCTACAAAAAGTAAAGTTAGAATGTTCTATTTATAGGCAGATTTTCTGTCGGTAAAGGGTGACGGCGTCACATCTATAGATTGATGGCATCATGAAGACTTTTTCACCAAACTGTAGATTTTCTCGTTTCGGTCGCGTGGGCTTTTGAATCACCTAAATCCGAGTTCGTATGCAAAAGTTATGGCCAAAACAGTATCAGCTACTTCGCGCGCATGTTGCAGCTTGTGATGACGTCACCTTATGGTTGTGACTCCGTCGGCTCATCTTCTGACGCCGTCGGGATCCGAATCTAGGCCGTCTGAGTTGTGACGCCCTACTGTTTAAAACTTGATGCCGTCAAGTGCAAAATAGCAATTTCGCTACTGAGTCGTCACAAAGCATGTTGCGACGACGTCGCCATTTGGCTGTGACGCCGTCACCTTCAATTCCAGCAGCTTGAGTGTCTTTATCTTGACTTTGGCCATTTTCTTCATATATTCGCGCCTTTTCCTCCGAATAAGTGTCATTCCAGCAATTTGCCTTCAAGAGACCTAAAAAGTGAAAAGGAACGAAATTAAGCAGTAACGGATATAAAAGTGGTCGATTAAGAGCTTAAATGACCCCTCATAAGTGTACATTTTAAATCGTTATCAAATATCCCTACACTTTGGTATTTGCTTGTCCTTAAGCAAATGTGATTTTGGCCAAATAATTTATAAGTTAGGGGTCATGAAGCACTAGTTTAGAACAATTCACAACAAGTATAAGCCCCGAAAAAGTCATAACAAGCACGAAAATTACATACTAGCACCTCACAAGTGGTGTTTGGATACTCTCAACTCTCGGGTGTATATGAAATATATCAAGTTGGAAATGGAAGATAAACACTCATTAACCGGTCCTAGTGCATAGATTACCATAGGCTTGAGACTAGATCAAACCTCCATCGCTTTGGCGTAAGCACCTAGGAAAAACTATCCAAGAGGTCTTTTAAAGGGTTGTAACGATAGACTTACGGTAGGGAAACAAAGGGTTTGGTGGGATAGGCGATTTAGTGGTGGCAAGTCAAAAATCTTTACGTTACAAGCATGAGAAGAATGGCGTTGCTAAGCCAAGACTCGACACTCTAAACTCTAGATAACTTGAAACAAACAAACATAAATTTAAAGTTAGATGTAGGATAGCAGCCCTTTTTTTTTTTTTAATTGAACACTCTATTTTTTTTCTTTTTCTCATTTATCTATTTCTTTTTTGATTTTTTTTTTTTTTTTTTTTTTTTTTTTTTTATTTTATTTTATTTCATACACTTTTACTTAACCATCCTCTACGATAACATCAAAATAATAGGGATTTATAGGCACATCCCTACACTTGAGTTTTTATTACTCTAACACTAATTTGACCCGAATTGAAAAGATCAAAACACCTGGAGTACATTATTACGTAAATAAAGGAAATTTGAATTTAACGTTCCTTCCTGTCACTTCATAAAATTTAACTTTTCCCATGAGTCCTAATCGTCCCTAAACTGTGTACAAAGGTGATAACGCTAAACGCGTCGTTCGGGGTCAAAGGAACTTCCTTTTCGTCGAGCAAGTTTTTCAACACCCTAGGCAGTGAACCTAATCGTTGTAGTGTAGTATTAGGGTAAGCCACGGGAATTGATATCGTTTTCTAGGGGAATAGGAATGCTAGTGAGAAGTTACTACGCTAAGGTTGGGATTGAGGAAGATTATTTTTTATCTTTTTATGTTTTTTAGGAAATGGAAATGTACGAATCTCAGGTGAATGTACCGATTACTTCTACTTATCTAATTATCTAAACTAAGGTGAGGGTAGTCTATGTCTATTGTTGTGTGCTCGTATGATAGTTAAAAATGTATTTGCTTAGGATTTATTTCTCCCTAGTTATCTCCTATTGGTGGTTGAATTGTCACGTCCTTATTCCTAATTGCGTTGTGTCTCTAAGGTCATAGGGTATGCGTTTATCCCTAACTCTTTGAAGCTACCAAAGGTTAATGACTACAAAATTTCTAGGATTTATAAACTTTAACTCTAAGGTATTCTTTGGATGACTAGCCTACAATTACTCTAGGCGATTATAAACTAAGGTTCATCAAAGATTAATCAAGCATTACAAACACAACGAATGACCTATCGCAATACTAGGTCAATGAAAATTAAGATAAGAGACAACCAATCAATATTCAATAACTAAGTTTCATATTACCTAAGAAAAAACACAAGTAAATTAGCCGGACATGGGGAACATGCAAGCATACACACAATCATTTGAAGACATAATTAAATTAATGAAGTAAAACACTTATCTTGATGTAAGATAGGGTATGGAACCCTAAAATACTGTACAAGACAGCCTTGGTTCGGTTTAGGTTTTTACTCCCAAAAGACTACACACTGAAAACTGAAAAATTCGGATTCTATTAATAAGATTACACATGCGACGACGTCACCCTTTAATTTGTGACGCCGTCGGGTCGCCGTTATTAGGGTTTCGTCTTGGCCACGTTAGTCTTGCGGCGGCGTCACCTTATGCTTGTGACGCCGTCCCCTTCAATCTCTGACGTCGTCTGGATCAAATCTAGGCCGTCTGAGTTGCGACGCCCTACTCTTTATAACCTGAAGCCGTCACTTGTAAATGAGCAATTTGGCTACTGAGTCATCACAAAATTTTTCCGACGGCGTCTCTAATAGTGCCTGACGCCGTCACTTGTAGTTCCTGATGTCGTCCCTTTAAGTTCCATCAGCCTGAGTGTCTCGATTCTTGACTTTGGCCATTTTCTTCGTATATTCGCGCCTTTTTGTCTGAATAAGTGTCATTCCAGCATTTTGCCTTCAAGATACCTAAAAAGTGAAAGGGAACGATATTAAGTAATAACGGATACAAAAGTGATCAAATAAAGGCTTAAACGACCCCTCAAAAAGGTACATTTTAAAACCTTATCAAATATCCCTACACTTGGTATTTGCTTGTCCTCAAGCAAATGTGCTTTTAGCCAATCAATTTATAAGTTAGAGGTCATGAAGCATTAGTTTGGAACGATTCACAACACATATAAGCCCCTCAAAAGTCATAACAAGCACGGAAATTACATACTAGCACCTCACATGGGGTGTTTGGATACTCACATCTCTCGGGTGTATATGAAATATAACAAGTTGGAAATGGAAGATAAACACTCATTAACCTGTCCTAGTACATAGATTACCATAGGCTTGAGACTAGATCAAACCTCCATCGCTTTGGCGTAAGCACCTAGGAAAGACTATACAAGAGGTCTTTTAAAGGGTTGTAATGATAGGCTTAGGGTAGGGAAACAAAGGGTTTGGTGGGATAGGCTATTTAGTGGTGGCAATTCAAAAATCTTTATGTTACAAGCATGCGAAGAATGGCGTTGCTGAGCCAAGACCCGACACTCTAAACTCTAGATAACTGAAACAAACAAACATAAATTAAAGATAGATGTAGGATGGTAGCCCGTATGTTTTTTTTTTCATTTTTTTTCAACACTCTATTTTTTTTTCTTTTTCTCTTTTTCTAATTTTTTTTCGATTTTTATTTTTATTTTTATTTTTCATACACTTTTACTCTACCATCCTCTACGATAACATCTAAATGATAGGGATTTATAGGCACATCCCTACACTTGAGTTTTTATTACTCTAACACTAATTTGACCCGAATTGAAAAGATCAAAACACTTGGAGTACATTATTATGCAAATATAGGGAATTTGAATTTAACGTTCCCTTCCCGTCATCTCATAAAATTTAACTTTTCTCATAAGACCCAAAATTGTGTACAAAGGATATGACTCGACTTAGCAACTTATGCAAGCAACAAGATAATTGAACTAAGGGTTAATTGTGATAACAATAATGCGCTAAGAGTAAGTGAATAAAAGGTAGGCTAAGGCGATTTGGGTGTACATTTGGGGGTGGATTGTAAACAATGCTCTTCATTGATATTCCGGAAAACCGAAACATCACGAGAACCGCGAAAAGGATAGGATCTGAAGGGTTAACTAGGGGTATCGTGTACTAAAGATGAGTACAACGCAAAGGTGTGGGGGAATTACTCAACCGATGTGGAAGAAGTAATTATATTACGGGTATCAAACAAGGGTTATCCTAATGCCTCGTATCATTTAGTTATTCCTAACTACACAAGTGTAGTCTTACTAGCGATCTCGGGATGCATCACAAAACAAGTTCTATAATCTATTATACTACCGGTTCACACTCTAAGCATTAAAGATGAATGTTTTAATTCCTACTAATCTAAGGCCGATCCTCACATTTTGGGTGGAATTTAAGTGGTAAAGGGTTTTTGTGCTAGTCATATAACTTCCTATCCATGAGACGATTTAGTAAGACTAATGGCCCACTCCTATATGTCATAAAAATTTTAAATTTGGTGCCAAAATTATCCTAACCGATATTTCTTCATGGTTTATTACACAAATGCAATTGGACAAAGAAAATAATCAAGGATAAGCATAGTTTCAAAGTTCCCGTTTTATTTTCCCTCCCTACACTTAAACTGAACATTGTCCCCAATGTTCCCCGAAAGTATCAAAGTTATGATAACGGAAGGTAATAAAAGACGAAAGAAACTAGTACTCCCCTGATTAGCTCGGTAGGATCCGTGTAAAGTGGTGGTTACATCTTTCTTCAAGAAGAACGTTTGCGTGAAAAGCTCCTTCTCATCTTATGTATCTTCTTCTTGGTAAATTAAACCTGCACACTTGAAGAAAACAAACGAAACCTTTGCGTAAAATTGGCGGTAACAATATATATAGGAGTCTACTAAACTAGGATATAATGCTTGTGGAATGGATGTTTACAGATTTTATGGAAATATTAAGACCTGGAAAGTTCCAAAAATTTATAAGTAGCTCAGAAAACGAGAAAAAGTAATCAGTTGTTTCTGCTCCTTCCTGACGCCGTCAGGTTGCGATCCTGACGCTGTCAGGTTATCCTGACAGAAACTGGTCTGCGATTTTCTGAAAAAAATTCTGGAAAATTTACATCTTTAGAATCTGGAAAAATTTCCTGCAAAACATCTATTATGACTCGATACAAGCATTTGAATCGAACAAACACACATGTGTATCTTTTAATTAATTGAAATTCTCGTGTTTACGTTTCTTTTGAAAACGTGTGTAATCCTGCCTACACTTATCCCTTATGTAAAATACCTTTATATGTAATTAAGACGAGGTTAAAGACATAATAAAGCATTTTTACAAATTTAAACATGAGAATAAATAATCAATAAAAGATATACGACACAAACAAGCAAACAATTAAGCATGGGTTGCCTCCTACGAAGCGCTTTTCTTTATTTATAAGTCTTGTAGCTAGACTCGAAGTCGTGCCCCTACGTGACTTCATTATCGTCACCTTCCTTTTTTGCTCTTCCTTCATCAAAAGGACGTAGACGTTGTATGCTTACCGTGGATTCCTTGCCAACGTCGTCTATTATGGTAACGGTTTTATCCTTTAGATTAGTTTCCTTTACCGTATAAGGCCCAAACCATCTTGGTTTGTTTCTACCTCGTAACGCTCTTATTCGTGATTTGTATAAGAGTACTTTCTCTCCCTTTAAAAATTCCTTAGGGTTCTTTTGTGTTTGTGGTATTGAAGTGGGATTATTTCCTAACTTTTTATCGCGCTTCCACAATGTTGCATGTAGTCCTTGAACCATGAAATCTCTAAGCCCTTTTTCCCAATCGTTCATTTTATTCTTAACCACATTGTTAGGGACTTGTGGATTCTCATCCGTAATCTTCTCCATGATCTTAAGAGGATACCTTGGTACAATGGGTATCCTAGTGTACCCTTTGCCGCTTTTAAGTATCAATGCCCTCCCCGCATTTGATGGTTGCTTTGGTAGTGGCCAGAAAACGTGTCCCAAGAATGAGTGGCATGTTTCTATCTTCCTCAATGTCTATGATCACGAAGTCCACCGGATAGACAATATTAGCCACCTCTATTAAAACATCCAATGCGATTCCTATGGGGTAGACATAGGTGTGATTTGCTAAGGAAAGTCTAAGACCGGTCTTGGCTGGCTTCTCCCTAGTCAACTTATTATAGATTGATAATGGCATTATGTTTACATCAGACCCTTGATCAGCTAAGGCATTTATATTATCAATGTCACCTATGCTACATGGTATCACGAAGTTCCCCGTGGTGTCTCGCTTTTTAGTTACTGGTTTTTTTAGAACCAGCTCATACAGAGGTCCCATAGGCATGATGTCATACTCTTCTTCTGTTATTTTTCTTTCAAGGGCTTCCCTAAGAACCTCATTATACCTAAAGTTGTTCACTTGGTTAACAATGGTTTTTTTGTTAATTTCGTGCTTAAGGTAGTACTCAATGGTCTCGGGCTCATTATTAGTTTCAGCCTCCTCCCTCTTTCTTTTCTCAGTTTTCTTCTCCTCAACCTTTCCATCTTCAGGCATAATGGAAATGGCATTAACAAACGACGTGGGAGGATAATCATTGCTTTTTACTAATACCTTTTTGGGAACTTTTGTCTTGGTATATTCTTCTACCAAGTTCATCATTTCCGTCATCTTTGCCTGCATTTCCTCTCTTTGCCTATAAACCTCCTCTTCAAATTTTGCTAATCTCTCCGTATGAGCTGCCATGTACTCCCTCATTTGTTTCTTAAAGCTTGGTGAGAGTGGTATTGGGGAAGTAGAACGAAAGCGCCGTTCGGAATTAAGATTTTGCTCACGACTTGGGGATTCGGAGAAAGGTGTTGGGTGGTTGGTGGAATTGGCGGAATTGACTATTTCTCGAGGGATTCGTACGGGGGATCTCTTATGCCTTTCAATCAGATAATCAATCCTTCTCTCAAGAGCACTCATTTGCTCTTCGGTGATGTTGGAAGATTCAAGAGGAGTTGATATGGCATTAACCACTTTAACGGGGGTTTCAGGGGATTCATTCCAATCTTCGTAGCTTCGATCGGCAAGATGTTCTATAATATCCCAAGATTCCTCTGCGTTAAAGTCGCTAAGCCTTCCACCGGCGGCTTAATCAATGGATCGCTTTGTGATGAAATCGGTATGGTCATAGAAGATTTGGATTTGAAGCCAAAGATCAATACCATGATGAAGGACTTTATGGAGTAAGTCCTTAAATCGAGTCCATGCTTTGTAGAGAGATTCGCCTTGAAGTTGTTGAAACGTCAAGATGTCTCGTCTTAGTTTAGTGGTTCTCCCCGGTGGGAAAAATTGAGCAAGGAAGCGAGAGGTGAGATCATCCCAACTTGAGATGGAGCCGGTGGGAAGTCGCTCAAGCCAATTACTAGCTTGGTCCCGTAGAGAGAATTGGAAGAGACGCAGACGCGTGGACTCCCAAGTAGTAGCATCGAGGTCGATGGAATCGACAATTTTAAGGAAATCCTTAAGATGCTAATTAGGATCTTCGGAATGAAGTCCATGGAATGCACATCCGTTTTGCACCAACCGGATGGTGTCGGATCGCAGGGCCGTAGTTTGGGCTTGGTCGGGAAGCTCAATGGTGTTCCTATAGCCTAGGTGGCTTGGTCTCGAGTATTCACCAAGAGTATGGACTCTTGGCGGGTCATTTGGTGGTGGGTTGATGAGTGGTGGTTGGTTATCACCTTCCATGATGAAAAGTGATGGGGTTATGAACAAAGGTCATGAAGAAGGGGGATAGACTACGAGGAAGCTAAAAATGGGAAAAAAGTTTATTTGATAGGAATCAAGCAAAGAAACCTTAACGAGGTGGACTCCTAACTAGCTATTCTATTCCCTGGCAGCGGCGCCAAAAACTTGATAACGCTACACGCGTCGCCAGGGTCAAAGGAACTTCCTTTTCGTCGAGCAAGTTTTTCAACACTCTAGGCAGTGAACCTAATCGTTGTAGTGTAGTATTAGGGTAAGCCACGGGAATTGATATCGTTCTCTAGGGGAATTGGAATGCTAGTGAGAAGTTACTACGCTAAGGTTGGGATTGAGGAAGATTATTTTTTATCTTTTTATGTTTTTTAGGAAATGGAAAGGTACGAATCTCGGGGTTTGGATTTGGGGGGGTTGGTATTTCAACCGATTACTTCTACTTATCTAATTATCTAAACTAAGGTGAGGGTAGTCTATGTCTATTGTTGTGTGCTCGTATGATAGTTAAAAATATATTTGCTTAGGCTTTATTACTCCCTAGTTATCTCCTATTGGTGGTTGAATTGTCACGTTCTTATTCTTAATTGCGTTGTGTCTCTAAGGTCGTAGGGTATGCGTTTATCCCTAACTCTTTGAAGCTACCAAAGGTTAATGACTACAAAATCTCTAGGATTTATAAACTTTAACTCTAAGGTATTCTTTGGATGACTAGCCCACAATTACTCTAGGCGATTATAAACTAAGGTTCATCAAAGATTAATCAAGCATTACAAACACAATGAATGACCTATCGCAATACTAGGTCAATCACAATTAAGATAATAGACAACCAATCAATATTCAATAACTAAGTTTCATATTACCTAAGCAAACATACAAGTAAATTAGCCGGACATGGGGAACATGCAAGCATACACACAATCAATTGAAGACATAATTAAATTAATGAAGTAAAACACTTATCTTGATGTAAGATAGGGTATGGAACCCTAAAATACTGTACAAGACAGCCTTGGTTCGGTTTAGGTTTTTACTCCCAAAAGACTACACACTGAAAACTGAAAAATTCGGATTCTATATATAAAATTACACATGCGACGGCGTCACCCTTTAATTTTTGACGCCATCGGGTCGCCGTTATTAGGGTTTCGTCTTGGCCACATTAGTTTTGCGACGGCTTCACCTTATGCTCGTGACGCCGTCCCCTTCAGTCTCTGACGTCGTCTGGATCAAATCTAGGCCGTCTGAGTTGCGACGCCCTACTCTTTTAAAACCTGAAGCCGTCACTTGTAAATGAGAAATTTGGCTACTGAGTCGTCACAAAATTTGTCCGACGGCGTCTCTAATAGTGCCTGACGCCGTCAGTTGTAGTTCCTGACGTCGTCCCCTTAAGTTCCAGCAGCCTGAGTGTCTCGATTCTTGACTTTGGCCATTTTCTTCGTATATTCGCGCCTTTTCGTCCGAATAAGTGTCATTCCAGCATTTTGCCTTCAAGATACCTAAAAAGTGAAAAGGAACGATATTAAGTAATAACGGATACAAAAGTGATCAAATAAGGGCTTAAACGACCCCTCAAAAAGGTACATTTTAAAACCTTATCAAAAGGATATGACTCGACTTAGCAACTTATGCAAGTAACTAGATAATTGAACTAAGGGTTAAGTATGATAACAATAATGCACTAAAAGTGAGTGCATACAAGGTAGGATAAGGCGATTTGGGCGTACATTTGGGGGTGGATTATAAACAATGCTCTTCATTGATATTCAAGAAAACCGAAACATCACGAGAACCGCAAAAAGGATAGGCTCTGAGGGGTTAACTAGGGGTATCGTATACTAAAGATAAGTACAACGCAAGGGTGTGGTGCCAAAATTACCCTAACCGATATTTCTCATGGTTTATTACACAAATGAAATTGGACAAGGCAAATAGTCAAGGATAGGCATAGTTTCAAAGTTCCCGTTTTATTTTCCCTCCCTAAACTTAAACTGAACATTGTCCCCAATGTTCCCTGAAAGTATCAAAGTTATGATAATGGAAGGTAATTAAAAATGAAAGAAAGTAATACTCCCCTGATTAGCTCGGTAGGATCCGTGTGTGAAGTATTGGTTAAATTCTTTCCAAGAAGAATGTATGCGTGAACAGCTCCATAAGAAAACAGACAACCCAAAGCATCAAACCAAACAAAGAAAAATCACAACAAGATGTAATTCTAGACTTAAATAAGATATAATGCTTATGGAATGGATGTTTACAGATTTTCTTAGAAAATTAAGACCTGGAAAATTACAAAAATTTATAAGTAGCACAGAAAATGAGAAAAAGTTAGAAGCTGTTTCTACTCCTCCTGACGCCATCAGGTTGCGATCCTGATGCCGTCAGGTTATCCTGACAGAAACTGGTCTGCGATTTTTTGAAAAAAATTCTGGAAAATTTATATCTTTAGAATCTGGAAAACATTTCTGCAAAACATCCATTATGACTCGATACAAGAATTTGACTCTAACAAACACACATGTATATCTTTTTAATAATCGTAATTCACATGTTCAAGTTCTTTTAAAAACGTGTGTCATCCTTCCTACACTTATCCCTTTTGTAAAATACCTTTATATGTAATTAAGACGAGGTTAAAGACAAAATAAAGCATTTTCACAAATTCAAACATGAGAACGTACAATAATGAAAAGATATATTACACAAAAATAAAAATGAAAAACAAATACACATGGGTTGCCTCCCAAGAAGCGCTTTTTTTTGTTCGAGTCACGAGCTTGACTCTACCCTTATTTAACGGATAAAGGGGAGGTTTTCCCTACACATAAGTTTAAGTGCAGGTGATAGTAGCGATACACACCCTTAGGGTGGCAATTTGCCACGTGAGGTGAAGGGGGTGTGTGAATGGCTTCCTTCATCCTAAAACTACCCAGACTGAATTGGTTGATGGGTGGGTCAGTTCCTCTTTTGTCTCCTAGATGTATATCTAAGGATGGAAAATTATGTAAAGATTGAGGTTCCGGTTCATCAACGATAGGAAATTCCCTAGAACTAAGAGTAAGACTGAGACTACAAGTACTCAAACCTATATTCTCTAGTTGCGTTTGGTTCAAAGGTTCTACCTCCATCGGGATTCCTAAAGTCTCTTCTGCTACTTTCGGGTAAGTCACGTGCGTTGTGTATGCCTTAAATGATGGTGGGACTGGTGGGATACCTTGTAGGTCTAGACTTTTCATCTTATCCTCAATCACATCTACATCATCTATATGCTCGTCATGTATTATTTACTTAGGTCGTGATGAAACCAAACCTAGTAATTGATCCAACTTATGGTTTAATGCTTGGTTGCTTACCATAATATTTTCACAAATTGGTTCAGTTCTCCTAAGGGCGTCACTAAAAATAGTTTCTAAACATGGAGGTTGTTCACGAAAGTCTATCCTAGGTGAAGGCTCATACGAAGCATAGGTTTCACTAGATGAGGTGGTTTGTGGGCTTGATGGAACGGTGAAACCCTCAAAAGGTTTATGGAATTGGTTACTTTCTTCCCACCATCTTGAATAACCCGCTTTAGTAATATCATAGTTTTTTATGAAAAAACCTAATCGCGGATATAGTAGATTCGCGTTCTCCATAATGGTGAATGGAAGAGTCAATGGACAGGTTTTACGAACAAAGGCACAAAGAAGGGGGATAGACTACAAGGAAGCTAATAAAAAGAAAAAATCTCACTTGATAGGAATCTTGTGAGTAGACCTAAACGAGATAGAAATCAAGCCTAAGCAATAACTATTCCTCGGCAGCGGCGCCAAAAACTTGATACGCGTACAATGCGCGTCCGGGGTCAAAGGAACTTCCTTTTCGTTGAGCAAGTCTTTCAACACCCTAGGCAGTGAACCTAATCATTGTAGTGTAGTATTAGGTAAGCTTCGGGTATTGATATCGTTCTTTAGGGGAATAGTGTCGTTAGGCTGAAGTGTATGTCAATTTAATTCTAAAGGTGAGGGATGATTATTTTTGTATTTTTATATTTTATGAATTAAAATATCTTGGTTTTGAAGGGGAAGGTGGAATTAGTTGCTAGTCAACTATCCCAAGAGATACTAACTAAATTAGGGTCTACCAGGAATGTGAAGCGTATCTACTTATGATGCATTACTCCTTGCTAGCTATCCAATTCTACCTACTGAATTGTCACATCCTTGTTTTAATTGGTGCGTGTATTCCATTTTTATTCATAGGGCGGTGCTAGTGGTCCCTAATTCTATGAGCATAAACTCACGCATTAAATACAACGAAAGTCAACTAGCGCACTCTAGGACCATTTACATCACTATTTAGGCCGTTCAAGCTCACAACTCGACGATTGAAGCAAGTTTTCCTTAATCTAATGCGACAACCAATTAAACAAGAGACAGTAGGATGCAAGAATTATAAACTAAATCAATTAGACTCATTGAAATTGTCACACCCCTAATGATGAAGATAGACATAAGCATCACTAAGAAATCAATAAGATCTAATTAATTATACACAAGTTTCATACAATCATAAGCAAACACTAGGTGAACTAGCCAAGCCTAATTAATGAAGAGCAAGCAACAATTATGATAATTGAAGACATTCCATAGGATTGGATTAAGAAACAAACCATTACATGATATTTATAGAGTGTTTGAAACCTTTAAGTTGCTAGAAAAACACCTACCTAAACTTTAGAATCTGACTTAGGGTTTGGGGCTTACAGAAAGTGAAGTTATAATGTTCTATTTATAGGCAGATTTTCTGTCAGCAAAGGGTGACGGCATCACATCTATAGAGTGATGGCGTCACGAATACTTTTTCATTAAACTGTAGAGTTTCTCATTCCGGTCGCGTGGGCTTTTGAATCACCTAAATCCGAGTTCGTATGCAAAAGTTATGGGCAAAACAGTATCAGCTACTTCGCGCGCATGTTGCAGCTTGTGACGCCGTCACCTTATGGTTGTGACGCCATCGGCTTCATCTTCTGACGGCGTCGGGATCTGAATCTAGGCCATCTGAGTTGTGACGCCCTACTCTTTAAAACCTGATGTCTTCAAGTGCAAAATAGCAATTTCGCTACTGAGTTGTCACAAAGCATGTTGTGACAGCGTCGCCATTTGGCTGTGACGCCGTCACCTTCAATTCCAGCAGCTTGAGTGTCTTGATCTTGACTTTGGCAATTTTCTTCATATATTCGCGTCTTTTCGTCCGAATAAGTGTCATTCCAGCAATTTGCCTTCAAGAGACCTAAAAAGTGAAAAGGAATGAAATTAAGCAGTAATGGATATAAAAGTGGTCGATTAAGGGCTTAAAAGACCCCTCAAAAGTGTACCTTTTAAATCCTTATCAAGCTCGTAGACTTCAATTCTTCATATTCCGCAATTTTTGTGCTTTAACAGCGATTCTTCAAAGTCCAAAATGCTTTGCACATTCAGTGGAGGTCTTTGAACTGATCCACATCTTGATGATCTTTGAGCTTTCTTTGAGATCATCAGCCACAGTAAATCTCTGGATCACCCTTTGTTGTGTTGCCTTCATGTGATGTGACTTTGGACCGACATGCTCACACTTTCTGGATCATGACATCTTTTCATCAGAGTAGCGGAAGCATATTTGTATGTATTTGATGGTCATGATTTTCTTCAATTAAGTGTGTGTGTTGTGAGCATGCGGTTGTGAATTGACTTCTCAATTATGATCAGCTGCAACCGTCCAATGTTCCTGCAAACAACAATTAGCAATAAAACACATGAAAGTGTCTTTGTTTACTTTCGTAAAATACAGTTGCAAGAACCACGGTTCCCCGTTGATTAGTATAAATACTGCCTGTGATCAGGTAGAATTCCGAAGAATCTCCTTGACAGGGTTTCGCAGCTTGATCTAACTATTCTCAAACCAGAGCGTCCCAAAGTAGACAACACGGAGTGTGTGAACCAGCGAATTGAGATGCACTGATTGATAAAAACTTGATTTGAAAACAATCGCGTATTGCTTAGAAGAAAGAGTTTTGCAATACGACGAAGGTTTTATGAGAAAGATCAATTTTCAATCAGAAATACTTTTTGTGTTTGAAAATGAATACACATTCGACGTGCTAGAGAAAAGAAGATTTGCACATCGAATGGCTTTTCCAAAAGTATTTATCAATTCATTTCCTGTACCAAGGTTGATTCACGAGTGAATCGCCCCATCATTTCTATCCAGTTGTCACAAGTTTGATCTTTAGAAAAGATCTCATATGTCACCCACCAAGAGCTTGTTTGATGTTGGCTCTAGAAGGATTTCCATCTTCATCGTGAATACTTTACATATCATTCGGATGTTCTGACAATACCACAAGGATAATGCGTAGGACTCTCAATATATAATTACATTCCACATTGTGTGAAACAGCAAGTCTTCATTAATTTTGTGTCCTAATGAGACTTTGTGGATGATCTCGTGGCTCTAGACTCAATTGTACACTTTGGTTTCCTATGTCGGAGACTAGGAAGAGGGTCTCCTTCTTCAATATCAACCATCTCTAAGAGAAAGTCGATAGATTATGTAGGTTCCCCGTGAGAATGAAACAAGTCCCTTTTAAGAGAACTTGAGTAGCTTGGGAAGGTTAGTGCAGTGCATCACTGGTTCCATGACGTCTTGTCTTTAATATCGGCGTTACTTTAGTAGCCACCAGTAGCATATGAATTGAACCCGGTTTCAGCCCTAAGGTTGAATTATTGGAGGGCTATTTCTTTTCACCCTTTTCACATTCATTTCTTTTTCATTCTTCAACACCTTCAGTGCTCACCGAGACTTCATTACTAGAACCTTGTTGGGTTTATTTCAGTTCTAGCTCTATCTCAGTTGGCACTCTTCCCTTATTCTCACTTTTCTCACTTTTTTTCATCATACCTAAGGACTTCTACACTATCTAGTGGATTTTCCCTAGGTAGATCCCTCCAGTTCTGGCGGGATGGTGGGAACTAATACCTAACCTTACCATCCTTATAACTCCAATGCCTAAAGTAAATGGTCGGTCTTGTGGTATAGTTCTTTCCTTCTTGAAACCAATTGAAAAATCATTTGGAAAATCAATCAAGGTACTTGTGATATAATATCAAAGCATTTTGTACCTTAATAGTTTTTGATCATTTAGAAATGCTCCCCCTCAACATGTGCATATGATTTTGAAATTGTTTAGCACATGGAGGCAAGAGGACTTTGAAAATTTTTCTTGATCACAATTTCCTTGGAAAAACCTTTTGATTTTCTTGGTAAATTATACCCCTCAATATGTGTGTTGGTTGTTTGAAATCATTTAGCACATAGAGGAAAAAGAGGTTTTTGAAGTACTTCCACGATTGCCAATAGTAACCATTCGCTCCCCCTCAATATGTGTATCGATATACGAAAGAGTTTAGCACATATTAGAGAGAGCCTGCACTTTGAATCAAAACAATCACCTTTTATCAGATTATTTCATATTAAATCACAAATTCTCCCCCGATGAAAAATATCAAACCCTTTGAGATTTTGGATTCCAAGTGATTTAATTAGGTTTATAAAACATTGGAGAAAATGTTCCTAATTTAAATTCTCTTCTGGTTTTTGGATAAATGCTCCTCCTCAATCATGTGCATCATGTATTTGAAATCGTTTGGCACATGGAGGCATGAGTGCCTTTAAAGGACTTAAACAATCACCATTTAAACAGATTTAAGATTTAAATCACGATCTCTCCCCCGATAAAAAATTTCAACCCTTTTGAGATTTGTGATCTCAATTGATTTAAATTATTTAGATAATTTAGGGAAAGACGTGGCTTGATTTAATTTTGAAATTGACTGATAAGGACCAATTATTGACATTAAAGATTGTTTGTGTCAGGTATGATAATTTTAAGAGATCTTTAGGTAAAAGAAAAAAATTTAACAATCAAACAAGAATAGAAAATTTTTCATTTTGAAAGATCTTTGATTTTAAAGAAAAACATACCATGACATAACATTAAATCTTTAGATCACCACTTTATTTCATACAAACGGACTTTTATGAAGAAATATCGTTTGAAAATATTTTATTTGAAATCACTCTCCCCCTTAATCGATGACCGTAGTCGTTGATTGAGTGACTTAAGATTTGACAAAATTGAGTCCGGTTGATTTCCAAAAATTCAAGTCCGTTTTATTTTCAAACAATAATTTTCCTACCATACGAACATGGTATTATTCACTACTTTTCCTGCAGAAAGATACGTTAGGTGGTTAAACATCACAAGTTGCTTCTGTTGTTGCTGAGAGGATGAAAGAAAACCATCTGCTGATGTAGTAAGACCTCGGACGTTGCATCTTTCATGCCAACTCTCCATAGAGATCCAATTAAGCTCTGTTTCTTCTTTTGTCGACCCAAGATATAGTTACCCTTTCCTTTCGGCATCCAGTCATCTACTTTTGTGGGATCCGGATCGGGAACATTCTTATAAACCATCTTATCTGCATACGTTACTTAACACAAGCAGATATATGGTGGTCGACAACACCCAAACAGCAATCGACTAATAAAAGTCAATCCAACATATCAATCAGATCATACAAAGGCATGAGATTTATGTGTTTATCAAACTCTAATCATCTAATCCTAATAATCATATCCTAGATTCCTAGTCCTTCAACATAGGCAAATATATTTTTCTATTAAGTATATAGGATAATTAAATAAGCCCGTTAGATGATATAAATTTGAAAACATTCTCCTCCTCAATCAATGACTCTTTCTATGAAAAGTTTTAAACAAGCTGAAGTCATTGATTGGGTTTTGAAAATTTATGAAAACTTGATTCTGATTGATTTTCAAGCAACTCATTTTCCACCATTTTGAAACACAAAAAATATTTTTCTGAAGAATATTAGAAGGAAAAACATTTGTGTAGGAACAGCAGTCCTTCGACATACTTTCCTCATTTAGATTTTTGGATAAGTGCACGCAATTTCTAAAATTTTTTTTAGCCCATCACTTTCCGTTTTAAAGAGCGGTTGCTATCTGAAATAATAGCAAACCATATTTTAAGCACGGGTTACAGTCTGAAATAACTGCAAGCCATATTTAGAGACATGTTTTGAAAAGAAATATTTACACGTCCTGCTCGAACTTCATCTATGGTCCCGTGCCATTATTGAATGAAATTTCTAAGACTGTAGATGTTATCGATACCAGAAGACATGTCTTGAAAAACAATATTTTTGGTATTTTCAAATTTTCTGATTTTTATGGGTTTTTGTTGGTTTTATATTTTTCTATTTTCTTTTTGTTGGTTTTATATTTTTGTATTTTGCTTTTTGATAAATATTTACAAAGTAGATGATATAGTTTAAGAGGATGATGATACGAGTACCGAGATAAGGATATCGAACAGCCTCGTTGAAGAATATATAACTCATCATCTCTTAGACTTTCACCACCAAAGCTTTCGAGGCTCTTGAATTGTCGTCAGAACTTGAACCATCTGAAAGTGAGACTTTGGTAGCTTCCCCCCAAAACGAAAATCTCCTTCTTGAGCAGATTCTAAGCTCTCTTTCAAGCTTGCCTTAGCCAGGTTCAAAAATAAGCACACCATTATCATCGATCTTGCTGCTCCTTTTAAGAATGATCATCGTGATTCTCCGTTCGGGGTTATATCATCAGATAGAACATCAACGTATCATCTCACACTTGAGTAAGTCTTCTCATATTTCTTTTCCACTGAAGTCTGAAGCGCTCCATACCAAACAGTTGTTAAGAGACCAATTCCACCAAGTAGTTGAATTGATGCAGCCAGTCTCTTTGAATAGAGCTCAAAAACCCAAATACACATATACCCGGAGAAAGAATAGCTGATAGCACCGAAGTAGCAGATTGAAACACTAATCATCTCTTCGGATATCAAATCCGGAATAAATAATTAAGTCCGATCATGTGAATCTGCTAAACATCCCTGAAGTACATTTCTCTCCCCTGATGATAGTGTATGAAGCTCAAGAACCCGAAGTACCCAAATACCCAAAGAAATAATAACCGGTAACATTGAAGTAGCAGGTTGAATCACTGATTATCTCTGCGGATGTCATATCCAGAATAATTGATTAAGCTCTCAAGTGAAACAACTGTGCAACCCCAATGTACACAGTTCTCTCCCTTGATGATTGCGATATCATCGAGATCATCACACACTTGTGTACCTCTTTTATCTTCAGAAACTGGTTCTTCCATTTCTTCCCCCACCTAGTTGGAATACGAACACTAAACGCCATGAGATAAACATTGAGTTTCTCTGCGGTAATGACATTTGTCTTCCCGGGATATCTTCAATCACTTAGAAGTATTTAGTTCAACAAATTTACTCGCGTTTAGATATATATCTCCTTCCATCTTGCTGGTTTTGACACTTCAGAATCAGCAACCCATTGTAAGCCCATATACTAGAAACCTTGTGAGAAGAATACCATTAACTCAAATGTATCTGTGAGAATCAACTTACTGAAGAATCATGTGAGCAAATCTAATTAAGGAACAAATCTGAATTTTCTCTCTCCCCTATAGCATATTGGATTTCACAAACACATAATCAATCACAAATATGGGCGTATAAATGTATGGTTTTTAGAGAGAGAAAGTGGGATATTCTAGTAAGAGAAACTCATTGAAGGTTAGATTCCAAATGAACATCCAACCTTCTCCCTTGTGGGGAGAGGGCTATTTATAAAAAGAAGCATGCCCTCCTTCGGGCTGTGGATCAGGCATACAATGGGTAAAGACCCGTCCTTCCTCCACGATGTTGCACTAGACTAAACTATGCTAATAACTAACTAACAAATAACATAATAAAAGATATGTCTACGAGCTAACTTAAGCTAGAATATATTTGGGGTGACCGATGCTTTACAATAGAATTTCCAATTCCTAACAATCCCCCCCTAAGGGAGTGATTCGCTCCGAATGGTCTATCTTTTATTAGTCAACCACTTGTGAATGGTCAACCATAAAAGTCAAACAGCTCAGAACAAAATGCAATTAAGTCTGGAGGAGTTTAGTGTTTTCCCGGGTCGTTAAGTCCCAACGAGCTGTGCGATTGAATAGCTAAACGCGTAGTGATCGGGTGATATTGAACAAGAAATGGGTTATGATTGATTACACTAAGGAAATTAAATCTAATAAAGACTTTGAAGTCCTTTTAATTCTATATTTAAAATCGTTTAACGATTAAAACCTAAAACGCATACGTTTACTGAATTTCACGTAAACGTAAATTTAAAAGAATAAAACACCTACGGATATGAAAATGATATTTTTACAATCCTAATAATAAAAGAAAATTATTGGAAAAAGAAAATTATTTTTATGACTATTTATTTAATTATTATTAATTAAAAACTATTTAAACTAATTAAATTCTAGAAAATAGAAGATGAACGGTAAAAATTATGAAAAATTTCCTAAAGTTATTTTATATTATATAAAAGCTAGGAAAAATATAAAAACATGGTTTTACTTAATAAAAATTAATTTTACTATTTAATACTTTAATATTAATTAATTATTAATTAAACTATTATTAATTATTAAAAATACTAGATAACAAAGGAAAAATCTGAGAAAATTCCTAAAAATACTTTAATATGACAGAAACTTAAGAAAAATATAAAAAACATATAAGTGCTTAAGAATAAGCTGAAAAGAAAATTAAAAAGCTAAATTATATTAAATAAATGCTATCACTATTTTTAAAGTTGGATTTTCTTGATTTTCCTTTTACAAAACTACTTTAAACTGAAAATGACAAACTATTTGTGAAAACAACTCAGCTAGGTCTCAATATTAAGCACTTTGGAGTGCTTATTTGATGACAGTTGACTTTTGTTGACCACAACTAGAAATAAGCTTGAAATGGATTATGTGGGGTCCACAGGGGTATATTAAGGTATAAACAAGAATAGTGGACAAATATAAGCAAGAAATGACCAAATAAGCCACTTGAATAAGCCACAAGCTCAAAATAAGCACTTAGGTTTCTTGGCTCAACACAGTTCTGGGACAGAACTTGCAGACCCAAAACAGGTGGGGTCCACAGGGCTTAAGCTCCAAACTTTTGTTGAAATGTTGAGACAGCAAGGTGGTGAACACAATGGAAACAAGAACCACTACTGGGGCCTACTGATGTGGCCTGTGGGACCCACCAAAGTGGTGGTGATGGTGACTGTGGTGGTGGTGCAGCAGCTGCACAGGGGAGGTAACACTCCCTGCAACTCACTTTGAAGCTGTGTGGGGCCCCCAATAAAAATCACAAAAATATAATAAAAATACAAGCTCAAGCACAAGCTAGGGGACTATAATATTGCAAAAGATGATAAGCTAAAACCTCAAAACAAAGTTATTAAAAATCTACAAAGATCAGACCATTTCAAAATACAAGCAACTTTTGACTTTTTGAGAATAAGAACAAGGCTGACTTTTATGAACTTTAGACTTGATTTGTTCACTGATTATGTTGTATTGAGTTAATTAAAGACTAATTTAAGCTGAGTCTACTAATTATGCACCAACATGAAGGATTTGGACTTGTAAATCCTTGACAGTTAACTGTCAAGGGATTGGATTTGGAATTTTGACCTTAAAGTGAACAAGCCCTGGTTTTAGTGGTTTGTCTATGCTATATGAGCCTAAGGAAACATGTTTAAACCAAAATCAACAACAAAGAACTACTAGAACATGATCATTTCCCATGAACCAAACACTCCCATAAAAATGCTATTTTGAGATTCTCAATGCAAAGGACTGTTCAAGTTCATGAAACTGGTTCCAAAAGTAATATTATTATGTTATAAGCTTATAGAAACATAAAACTATCAACTATAACCACTGATAAGCATGAAATGAGATTGTACTAAAAATGGCAATGAACATGAAAGACTGAGCAAAATGAATTCTAATGAACAAGCATAACTTAATTCAACACATATTAACTCAAATACATAAAATAAACATAGAAACAGTAAAATCAAACATGTTAACCTAGGCTACAGTAACCTTTAAGAAATTTAGAAAAAGCTTACAAAGTGTCCCGTGAGCATTCAAAACCAAGAACCATGAACCAAACTGACCTAATATCTCCCATGAGATTCTAAAACCATGGCCCATCCATTTTTGACCATGCTCCAGCCTTACTCCAATATCTAAGATCAAATTCCTTCCCCTTTGACTTTTGTTGACCAAATGCCAACTTTGATTGAAACTGAGTAGTGAGCTTACTACAAGCTATACACAGCTTTAATAAGCTCACTTATGCTATAAAAAAGACTTTTTGAAGACAGGATTTAGATTATTTAAAACTGCATAAATAAAAGAAAACTTAAAAACAAGAAATTTGGATAAACTTTTAATTAGAACTTGAACTGGATTACAAACGATTAAGTAACTTAAATTTAGTACATAGAAACTGGAAATTACAATTTAAGAATTAAACTAAGACATTAATAATAAAAACGATTTGCAAGAAAACTAGAAAATTAAAACTACTCTCTTGTCCTCCTTCTCTTCCTTCTATTTATGAATGAAAATACTCCCACTTGTCCTCTCAGCTTTTCCCACCACTTTTTAGAGCCGTTGGATTACTTGGGCTCATTTTAGCCGTTTGATGTGGCGGGAAAACCATTTTTGCCAGTTGGGGTGGGTTGAGTGCAAGGAAGGAAGAAGCATTAATTGCATTTTGGCTGTTAGGTGAGGTGGAGGGTGATAGGGAGTGGAGTGTGAGCTGGAAGTATGGTGATGGAGAAAACCAGGGTGGTTTGGTGGAGCAGTGAGGAGGGAGTGGTATTGGAGGGAAAAGGGTGAGGTTGACCGGGTTGACTGGTTTGTCTGTTTTATTTATTAATAAGGGAGGGGTTCAAACGAGGGGTTCAAAGGGCAAAAAGGGTCACGGGTTTAGCTTTGGGCTATGGGTATTTTATTTTGGCAGGTTTGGTAATAGTGTTAATCACAAGGACTAATTTTGTAAAATACCAAAAATCCAAGGACCTAAACTGCAATTTTCCAAAAGTATTACAAGGACCAATTTTGACAAGTTAGAATTACCAAAGGACTAAAAATGTTAATTTTCCAATTTAAAATGTCCAGGGGTAAATTCTGTCAATCTTTGAAATTTCAGGGACTAAAGTTGCCATTTTGTAAAACTGAGCTTTATAAGGCTAATTTTGACAACTTAAAAATTCCTGAGGGCCTTTTATGAAAAATTACATGTTTTGAATAACCAGGGACTAGATTGTGACAATTATTGCATAAAATACAGTCTAAATATTTTTTCTGTCTTTTTGAGACTTTTCAAAGTGTTTTTGACTGTTTTTGCAGTGTAGAAGGAACAAAAATGATGAGTATTTACACACTCATCAATCCCCCACACTAAAATATTGCTAGTCCCTAGCAATCTTTTGAGAAAACTTAATGGATTTGAATCTCTTTACCAAAAGCCATTACTTCTGGAGTAGCCAATTGTTTCAGTTCAAGTAAGAACCTTGGTACAATGATAACCAAATGATTTTGAGCAAATCATAAGCTATAAATGGATTTGATTTGTCTTTACCAGAAGCCGTTTGCTTCTGGACTAGCCAACTCTTAGATAAAATATCTTTGGTGAGTCGATTACCAATTATGGTTTTCCAACTGCCTTTACCACAAGCCATAAACTTGCGGGCTAGCCAACTCTTCACTAATTAAAGATATGGTGAGCTGAACACCATAAAATTTTGGGCAAATTGCAAGACGTCAACGGATTTGAGGTATCTTTACCAAGAGCTGTTTGCTCCTGGATTAGCCAATCCTTTTGTTTATTAGACATGGCGGACTGATAATCGTAAGCTGAGTAAGTGCAAAACACTTACTCAAAAAAAAAAAAAAATTGGCCAAAAATGGGGGAATTGGGTGGTATAATTACATGATAAAATTCATGAGAATTCCCCCCCCCCCCACACTAGAAATGAATATTGCCCTCAATATTCAAAGTACCGGCGGTTATGCCGAAACATAGAACGTAAAAGGGAAATACTTACGGCCATTTTTTTTTTATTTTTTTTTATTTTTTATTATTTTTTTTTGAAAACTTATATACAACAGCGGGGGGCAACTCCCCCACACTAGGGTGGTAGAAAATAGAAAGAAGTCAGAAATACGGGTGAAAACCCATATAGTGTGCTACTGTTTTTGATTCCCGAGTCGCTAGCTTGACTCGATCCCCGCATTCATTGGTTCATGGGGAAAGTTTGTAGATCCGGGACAACCATGGATGGTATGTCCCCTCCAAAATAATGCTTCAACCTATGTCCATTAACCTTGAAGTTTGGTCCGTCAGTTTGAGATAACTCGACGGTGCCATATGGAAAGACTTTGGCAATGGTGAATAGACCAGTCCAACGGGTCTTAAGTTTTCCAGAGAAGATTTTCAATCTAGAATTGAAAAGAAGGACTCGGTCACCGACGTCGAAAACGCGGTTCTTGATCTTTGAGTCATGGATCTTCTTTGTCTTTTCCTTGTAAATCAACGAGTTCTCGTAGGCTTGATCACGGAGTTCATTTAATTCATTCATTTGAACTTTCCGGTGATCACCAGCTGTCTGAATATCGAAGTTGGCATGTTTCAAGGCCCAGTATGCTTTGTGCTCAAGCTCAATCGGTAGATGACACGCCTTTCCGTACACTAGCTTGTATGGAGTACACTCGATGGGTGTTTTATAAGCTGTACGGAAGGCCCAGAGTGCGTCATCTAGCTTATCCGACCAAGAGGCATGGTTTTCGCCTACTGTCCTCTCCAGAATTCTTTTAATCCCTCGGTTGGAAACTTCCACTTGCCCACTTGTTTGGGGGTGATACGCGGTAGAGAGACGGTGAGTGACACCGTACTTAAGCATGACTTTATCAAACTGGTCATTGCAGAAATGCGTACCACGATCACTGATTATAGCTCATGGAGTTCCAAACCTAGCAAAAAGAGATTTTAAGAATTTCACAACAACTCGGGCATCGTTGGTAGGTAAAGCTTTCGCTTCAACCCATTTTGACAAATAGTCAACGGCCACGAGTATGTATTTATTTCCTCGAGATGAAGGAAATGGCCCCATAAAGTCAATGCGCCAGATGTCAAAAATCTCACACACTTGAATGGCGTTTTGCGGCATTTCATTTCTTTGTGAGATATTTCCGTGACGTTGACAAGCGTCACAGGTTTTGACAAATTCGTGGGCATCCTTGTAAATCGTGGGCCAATAAAATTTGGAATCAAACACCTTCTTGGCAGTGTAGTTGGGGCTATGATGTCCCCCAGTAGGTCCAGAATGGCAAGCCTTGAGAATGTCATTGGCTTCCTGACCATACACACATCACCTGATGACTTGATCCGCGCAAATTTTGAATAAGTAGGGGTCGTCCCAGAAGTAATGTTTTACATCTTTAAAGAATTTGTTTTTCTGTTGGGACGACATCCCTTTCACCACAAAGTTACCCGCATGGTAATTTGCAAAGTCAGCAAACCATGGGGTAGAAGAGTCTCCACGAAAAGAAACCACATTGAGTGTTTCGAGAGGAAATGTTTCGTTTATTTCCTTTTTCTCGAACACATCCTGGTGAGGGTTTTCTAGACGGGACAGATGATCAGCCGCCAGGTTCTCAGCTCCTTTTTTATCACGTATAATGATATCAAATTCTTGCAGGAGGAGAACCCAACGGAGCAATCTCGGCTTTGCATCTTGTTTTGCAAAGAGATATTTGAGAGCCGAGTTATCCGTATACACCACGCATTTGGTCAAGATTAGGTATGGCCGAAACTTCTCAAACGCATACACCACGGCTAGTAGCTCTTTTTCTTTAGTGGTGTAATGGGTTTGAGCTTCAGTCATAGTCTTACTCGCGTAGTGGATAGGCTGAAAATGCTTGGTTTTACGTTGCCCCAGGACTGCACCGATAGCAAAATCACTTGCATCGCACATGAGTTCAAAGGGTAAATCCCAGTCGGGGGCAACGAGAATGGGTGCTTCCGTAAGCTTTTCTTTAATGTTTCAAAAGCTTCGATGCACTCAGGTGAGAAGATAAAAGGAGCATCCTTATCATGGAGATGAGTCATAGGCCGAGCGATTTTAGAAAAATCTTGTATGAATCTGCGATAAAAACCGGCATGACCTAAAAAACTCCTAATACCTTTGACGGTAGTAGGATGAGGCAATTTGGTAATGACATCCACTTTCGCTTTGTCAACCTCAATCCTGTTTTTTGAAATCTTATGGCCTAGGACAATTCCTTCCTTGACCATAAAATAGCTCTTTTCCCAGTTTAGACAAAGATTGGTGTCTTCACACCGTTTGAGCATTTTTTCTAAATGAGAGAGACATGTTTTAAATGAGTCCCCAATGACCGAGAAGTCATCCATAAACACCTCCATTGTTTCCCCGATCATGTCGTGGAAAATTGCCATCATACATCGTTGGAACGTGCCAGGAGCGTTACATAGGCCAAAAGGCATACGTCTGTAGGCAAAAGTTCCGTATGGGCAGGTGAATGTGGTCTTTTCTTGATCCTGTGGATCAATGGGGATCTGAAAATACCCCGAGAAACCATCTAGGAAACAATAGTATTCGTTCCATGCTAATCTCTCAAGCATTTGGTCCATGAAGGGTAGAGGAAAATGGTCTTTACGGGTGGCTTCGTTTAACTTGCGATCGTCAATACACACACGCCATCCCGTAACCAATCGAGATGGAATTAACTCGTTTTCTTGATTTGTGACAACAGTTATGCCACCCTTTTTTGGAACACAATGGATGGGACTGACCCAAGGACTATCAGAGATCGGGTAAATTAAACCGGCATCAAGAAGTTTGAGAACCTCCTATTTGATAACCTCATGAATCTTAGGATTCACCCTTCTCTGATGTTGGACTGCTGGTTTGAAATCATCCTCCAATAAAATCTTGTGCGTACAAAATTCAGGGTTAATACCCTTGATGTCGGAGAGTCTCCAAGCAATTGCTTGCTTGTGCAACTTCAAAACCTTTATGAGAGCAGTCTTCTCCTCCTCCGTTAAGTCCTTAGCAATTATGACGGGTAATTTATCATCACCATCCAAGAATGCATACTCGAGATGAGGAGGTAGGTCCTTAAGTTCAACCTCGGGAAATTCTTCAGTAGATGTTTGCACGGATTTGATTTCTTCAATCGTGATCTCTTTCGGAGGGAGTGACGGTAATGGATCTTCATTTAACAATTGCTCAAGATAAAGGATATCTCCCTCCGAATCATAAACACCATCATCAATTCCCGGTGGAATCGATTCATCATTAGCAAAAAAACTCATCGATCTCTTCTAAAAAGAAGTCACCTCCCTCAAACGGAATAAGAGAGGGGGAAGAATCGGCAATAATTGGTTGAGAAGATGTGGTGGGATCCCCACTCACAGAATTATGAAAATAACCAAGAAACTCTTGAGAGTACTCCTCTGAAGCAATATCAATTATATCGATTCGATTAACCGATTCAGCATCATAATTTGAGGAGTACCTCGAAGTTTGATCAAGGTTAAAGGTGACAGCTTCATTACCCACACGTAATGTGATTTCTTGCTCAAATACATCAATGAGAGCACGACCCTTTCTCAGGAATCCTCGTCCAACAATGAGGGGAACTCGATGATCGGCATCGAAGTCAACAACCACAAAGTCAGCTGGAAAATGGAACTTTCCTACTTTCACGAATACATCCTCGGCGATGCCAAGAGGACGCGATATTGAACGATCTGCAAGCTCAAGAGTCATGCAGGTAGGAATAAGTTCTGGAAGAGAAAGTTTCTTCCATACTGAATAAGGCATCAGATTGATGCTTGCACCAAGATCGGCGAGGGCAAAGCATTCAATCATTCCTGGAAAAACACAAGGTAGAAGAAATTTTCCAGGATCTCCAAGCTTCTCGGGAAGCTTCTTTAACAGAACTGCTGAGCAGTTCTCGTTCAGAGGAGTTTTAGCCATTTCAAACAGTTTTTCCTTGTTGCTTAACATGTGTTTGAGAGTTGATGCAAACTTGGGCATCAGCATGATAGCATCCGCAAAGCTTATGTCAAAATGTAGTTCTTGGAAAATTTGAAAAAATTTGTCCATTTGATGACTGGCTTTTTCGCGGAGCTTTTGCTCATTTAAACGTGATGGGTAAGGAATAGAAGTTTTGGATTTGGGGTTTTCAACTGGATCTACAGGAGGTTCAAAAACAACTCCTGGTTTGGATTTGGGTTTCGGGACAACTTGAGGATGGACATGTGCTGTGCTCTGTGAGCTAGTGGGTTGCACTTGGTCCTTTGTCGCCTCATGTTCACTTTCCACTACCTTCGGGAGAGAAGAAGAAGAGGTAGTAAGAATAGCGGGTTCATCATATGAAGTACCACTTCTGGTTGTGATCGCCTTTGCATCGCCCCTCGGATTAGCGATCATGTTGCTAGGTAAAGTACCTGAGCCCGAGGGTCGATCATTTAAAGACTTCTTAATGTCAGAAATCTGGCTAACCAACAACCTATTCATTTCCTCTTGGGATTTCTTGAATTGCTTCAACAACTCATCAGATGATGGTCCAGTTGGAACAATGGCTTGATTTTGTGTAGGAAAATTCTGGCCTTTATTGTTTGGATTAGGGCCTTGATTTTGGAAATTTCCTTGATTATTGCCATGAAAATGCCCTGGGTTGAAATTTCCCTGATTCTGGTTTCTATTAAAATTTCCTTGGTTTTGGAAATTTTGACCTTGATTTTGAAAACCGTTATTTTGACTAAAATTACCTTGGTTTTGAAAACCTTGGTTCGTTCTATTCTGATTTTGGTTACGGTTTTGGTTGAAACCGGGTGGTCCAGGGTAGTGGTTAGGATGGTGGTTCGGGTCCATAGGAGCACGGTATTGGTTGCCTCCTGAATTGGAAATCCCGCCCACAGCGTTTGCTTCAAAAGGGTTACCATCGGTGGCCATACAGTTGTAATAGGCATGGGGGCCACCGCAAGTAACACATACTTCCACTTTCTTAACTTCAACAGGAGGTGAAGTTTGTGGAAAAGAAACTTTCTTTTGGTTGGAGAGAACCAAAGCTTGAATTGCTTCCGTGAGTTTGTCAATCTTAGCATCGGTGCTAGATTGACTCACGGGCGATGAAGCAGAAGGACCAACACTGACTTGGGAAACAACCGGTTTGCTTCGTGCAGTGCGGACTTTAGACTTGTTTTCAATTATCGCTAAAGCTTCTTTTACAGTTTTGCTCAAGAAATTTCCTCCAGCGGAGGAATTGAGAGAATCTTGATCAGATTGACTCACTCCATTATAGAAAGTATCGAGTTGCATCAACTGGGAGAAACCATGGTGAGGACATTTGCGGAGCAACTCCTTAAAACGATCCCACGATTCACTGAAGGATTCATCAAACTTTTGTGTGAACTTGATGATTTCGTTTTTAAGACTCGTGGTTTTAGAAGGTGGATAGAACTCGTTCACAAATTTCTTCACCAGGTCTTCCCATGTTTCGATCGATCGAGGGGGTTGTTTTTCAAGCCAAATCCGGGCTTGTCCCTCGAGGGAAAATGGGAACAGAAGAAGTTTGACACCATCGGTAGGGACATTCTTGTATTTGATGGTAGATGCAATCTTGTTAAACCATCGAATATGAGCATGAGGATCATCCCTCTCAAAACCATAGAATTGACTTGAGGTTACAAGATTTAGTAACCCGGTTTTGTGTTCAAAATTTTCAGCCACAATGGCTGGAATAACAATAGCATCTCCATACCCATCGATGGGTGCCTAGAGAAGCTCGCACATAGGACGTTCATCCGCCATGATAACGGAAGTAGTGCGAGCAGTCCGGATCTCAGATCCGACTGATGGGGCAGAACGTCTACGGATACGCCTTCTTGGAATCCTGACAAGCTCACGAAATGGGATCACAGACCTAGAAGAGCGAGTGCGCATACACTAGAGTTAACTCTAAGAAATCTCAGAGTCAAGGGAATTATGAAAATGGGGAAAGAAGAATCTTTTTGGGTTTTATGGTTTTTTATAAGTAAATATAAATATATATAGATGGTATGAACAAGGAGTGAATATTCAAATCACTAATCTGCTAAACGTAAGACTATTAGCACAGCTCCCCGGCAGCGGCGCCAAAATTTGATTCGCTCCGAATGGTCTATCTTTTATTAGTCAACCACTTGTGAATGGTCAACCATAAAAGTCAAACAGCTCATAACAAAATGCAATTAAGTCCAGAGGAGTTTAGTGTTTCCCTGGGTCGTTAAGTCCCAACGAGCTGTGCGATTGAATAGCTAAACGCGTAGTGATCGGGTGATATTGAACAGGAAAGGGGTTATGATTGATTACACTAAGGAAATTAAATCTAATAAAACTTTGAAGTCCTTTTAATTTTATATTTAAAATCGTTTAACGATTAAAACCTAAAACACATACGTTTACTGAATTTCACGTAGACGTAAATTTAAAAGAATAAAACACCTACGGATATGAAAATGATATTTTTACAATCCTAATAATAAAAGAAAATTATTGGAAAAAGAAAATTATTTTTATGACTATTTATTTAATTATTATTAATTAAAAACTATTTAAACTAATTAAATTCTAGAAAATAGAAGATGAACGGTAAAAATTATGAAAAATTTCCTAAAGTTATTTTATATTATATAAAAGCTAGGAAAAATATAAAAACATGGTTTTACTTAATAAAAATTAATTTTACTATTTAATACTTTAATATTAATTAATTATTAATTAAACTATTATTAATTATTAAAAATACTAGATAACAAAGGAAAAATCTGAGAAAATTCCTAAAAATACTTTAATATGACAGAAACTTAAGAAAAATATAAAAAACATATAAGTGCTTAAGAATAAGCTGAAAAGAAAATTAAAAAGCTAAATTATATTAAATAAATGCTATCACTATTTTTAAAGTTGGATTTTCTTGATTTTCCTTTTACAAAACTACTTTAAACTGAAAATGACAAACTATTTGTGAAAACAACTCAGCTAGGTCTCAATATTAAGCACTTTGGAGTGCTTATTTGATGACAGTTGACTTTTGTTGACCACAACTAGAAATAAGCTTGAAATGGCTTATGTGGGGTCCACAGGGGTATATTAAGGTATAAACAAGAATAGTGGACAAATATAAGCAAGAAACGACCAAATAAGCCAATTGAATATGCCACAAGCTCAAAATAAGCACTTAGGTTTCTTGGCTCAACACAGTTCTGGGACAGAACTTGCAGACCCAAAACAGGTGGGGTCCACAGGGCTTAAGGTCCAAACTTTTGTTGAAATGTTGAGACAGCAAGGTGGTGAACACAATGGAAACAAGAACCACCACTGGGGCCTACTGATGTGGCCTGTGGGACCCACCAAAGTGGTGGTGATGGTGACTGTGGTGGTGGTGCAGCAGCTGCACAGGGGAGGTAACACTCCCTGCAGCTCACTTTGAAGCTGTGTGGGGCCCCCAATAAAAATCACAAAAATATAATAAAAATACAAGCTCAAGCACAAGCTAGGGGACTATAATATTGCAAAAGATGATAAGCTAAAACCTCAAAACAAAGTTATTAAAAATCTACAAAGATCAGACCATTTCAAAATACAAGCAACTTTTGACTTTTTGAGAATAAGAACAAGGCTGACTTTTATGAACTTTAGACTTGATTTGTTCACTGATTATGTTGTATTGAGTTAATTAAAGACTAATTTAAGCTGAGTCTACTATTTATGCACCAACATGAAGGATTTGGACTTGTAAATCCTTGACAGTTAACTGTCAAGGGATTGGATTTGGAATTTTGACCTTAAAGTGAACAAGCCCTGGTTTTAGTGGTTTGTCTATGCTATATGAGCCTAAGGAAACATGTTTAAACCAAAATCAACAACAAAGAACTACTAGAACATGATCATTGCCCCTGAACCAAACACTCCCACAAAAATGCTATTTTGAGATTCTCAATGCAAAGGACTGTTCAAGTTCATGAAACTGGTTCCAAAAGTAATATTATGATGTTATAAGCTTATAGAAACATAAAACTATCAACTATAACCACTGATAAGCATGAAATGAGATTGTACTAAAAATGGCAATGAACATGAAAGACTGAGCAAAATGAATTCTAATGAACAAGCATAACTTAATTCAACACATATTAACTCAAATACATAAAATAAACATAGAAACAGTAAAATCAAACATGTTAACCTAGGCTACAGTAACCTTTAAGAAATTTAGAAAAAGCTTACAAAGTGTCCCGTGAGCATTCAAAACCAAGAACCATGAACCAAACTGACCTAATATCTCCCATGAGATTCTAAAACCATGGCCCATCCATTTTTGACCATGCTCCAGCCTTACTCCAATATCTAAGATCAAATTCCTTCCCCTTTGACTTTTGTTGACCAAATGCCAACTTTGATTGAAACTGAGTAGTGAGCTTACTACAAGCTATACACATCTTTAATAAGCTCACTTATGCTATAAAAAAGACTTTTTGAAGCCAGGATTTAGATTATTTAAAACTGCATAAATAAAAGAAAACTTAAAAACAAGAAATTTGGATAAACTTTTAATTAGAACTTGAACTGGATTACAAACGATTAAGTAACTTAAATTTAGTACATAGAAACTGGAAATTACAATTTAAGAATTAAACTAAGACATTAATAATAAAAACGATTTGCAAGAAAACTAGAAAATTAAAACTACTCTCTTGTCCTCCTTCTCTTCCTTCTATTTATGAATGAAAATACTCCCACTTGTCCTCTCGGCTTTTCCCACCACTTTTTAGAGCCGTTGGATTACTTGGGCTCATTTTAGCCGTTTGATGAATTTTGGCGGGAAAACCATTTTTGCCAGTTGGGGTGGGTTGAGTGCAAGGAAGGAAGAAGCATTAATTGCATTTTGGCTGTTAGGTGAGGTGGAGGGTGATAGGGAGTGGAGTGTGAGCTGGAAGTATGGTGATGGAGAAAACCAGGGTGGTTTGGTGGAGCAGTGAGGAGGGAGTGGTATTGGAGGGAAAAGGGTGAGGTTGACCTGGTTGACTGGTTTGTCTGTTTTATTTATTAATAAGGGAGGGGTTCAAACGAGGGGTTCAAAGGGCAAAAAGGGTCACGGGTTTAGCTTTGGGCTATGGGTATTTTATTTTGGCAGGTTTGGTAATAGTGTTAATCACAAGGACTAATTTTGTAAAATACCAAAAATCCAAGGACCTAAACTGCAATTTTCCAAAAGTATTACAAGGACCAATTTTGACAAGTTAGAATTACCAAAGGACTAAAAATGTTAATTTTCCAATTTAAAATGTCCAGGGGTAAATTCTGTCAATCTTTGAAATTTCAGGGACTAAAGTTGCCATTTTGTAAAACTGAGCTTTATAAGGCTAATTTTGACAACTTAAAAATTCCTGAGGGCCTTTTATGAAAAATTACATGTTTTGAATAACCAGGGGCTAGATTTTGACAATTATTGCATAAAATACAGTCTAAATATTTTTTCTGTCTTTTTGAGACTTTTCAAAGTGTTTTTGACTGTTTTTGAAGTGTAGAAGGAACAAAAATGAAGAGTATTTACACACTCATCAGGGAGGTCACCCCATGATTTACATTTTAGCATCCTAGCATTCCAATTAATCTTCAGTCTTGAGCTCGTAGACTTCACTTCATCACAATATTCAATATTTGTGCTTTCATGGTGATATTATCATAATCCAGCTATAATGTACATTAAGTGGAGGTTATAGAGCTGATCCACATTATGATGACCTTTGAGCATTATTTGAGATCATCAGCCACAGTTAATCTCAGCATCACCTATTGTTGTGTGATGCGTGCCAAACAGTCAAGCTAAATCACTCAAGCCTGCCACTTGTGAATGGCAGACCGTAATCAGCTTAAAACTGCTTAAGCACGAATGCAATGAAGATCTGGGGAGTATAGTGTTTCCCCGGGTCGTTATGTCCCAGCGAGCTATGCAATGGATTACCAAACGAATAGTGATCGGGAGATTTGAACGGAAAAAGGATTTGAGATTATTATAACTACAGGAAAAGGACATAAACTACAAGGGCTTAAATGCAAATTAAAGGAAATTAAAAAGATAAAAACTATTAAATAAACGCTATCACTATTTTTACAATGATGTTTTTGTGATTTTATAAAACAAAATATCTTAAATAAACTATTTTAACTAAAACGTAAACTCAAATTATCTAAAAACTAGATTTAAAATGAAAACGTAAGTTATGTATAAAAATTACGCGAGTGCGCAAGCAAAAACGTAAATTTTATGAAATAAAAGTCCTACAAGTGTAAAAACAATTTTTTTACGTACTATATGACAAAAGAAAATTTTAGAAAAAAGATTTATATTTTTTTGAATTTTATATTTTTTATTATGAATTAATTAAGATTTTACACTAATTAAATGTTTAAAAATACTAAAACTAATGAGAAAAATCTGAAACTTTTTTATAAAATACTTAATACTATTACCAAGCTAAGAAAAGTAAAAATGATGTAACAGCTTCTGCAAATAAGCTACTAAAAATTCGAATAAGCTAATAAGCTATATCTTGACAAACTACCTTATATATTAAACATTGCAAATAAAAAACGAGAAAGACCCAAGGGCGCAATGGCATACAGGTACACCACTATCATCCTCTTGAGGGAGAGGTCTCAGGTTCGACCCCTGCCTCTCCCTTTTTTGCAAAATATATTTTTTTCAATTTTTATTTTACAAACTTGTTAAGTTACTGATTATAAGCAATTTTTAAAACTACAACTCTTTATGAAAAGTACTAATAAGCTAAGAATAAGCTTATCTTTTCTTAACAGTGAACAAAGAAATTGAAAATAAGCAAAAGTTTTAAGCTAAATGTCTTATAAACTAATCAATAATCATAAAGTGAATTGAAAATAAGCTATACACTAATAATAAGCTAATACCATAACTGAGAGAGCATAATTACTTAAAATTAAGCACCAAATAAGCTTCAAATAAGCACAACTGTTAACTGCTTAAACAGGACACTCTTTTATTTCCTAGGTGCTTTCTAGCTAAAATTTAAGTACTTATATAAGCTAGGAAATGCAAATAAGCACTGGACTTAACAAGTACACCAGCTGATCTATCTAAAAAGATAAAACTCTCACTGTGGGATTCACAAGTGAGCTTTTAAGGAGCTTATGAAAAAGTTGGAAAACACTGACTGGTTTAAAATGGACAGAACTAGAAGTTAATAGCAAACCTATCAAATAAGCTAAGAATTAGAAAATTAAACTTGGATCCTATAGATGACCAACAAAAGAGCTAACATACCAACTCTCAGCCAAGGAAAAGCTATATTGAAGCCTTGAGAACTTCTGTAAAAAGCCTGTGCACAACTCAGTTATAGCTGAGTGTGCACAGGACATAACAGGCCATATTGAGAGCTTATTTAGAGCTTGTACAGACTTGATGAGATTTCACAAAAAGCTATTTTCAATTCTAGACCAACTTAACTATGATTAACCAAAATTTCAATCACTTTTACTCAGAAATGAATCAAGGAGAGATCCTCAAAGTTTGGTAAAAACCTGATTTATCAACCTTTGACTTTTGAACAATAGTTATGAAATGTTGACCAAAATGAGATTAGATTCAAAATGATGAACTGAACTTGATGAGAAATGATGAAATACAACCATTTTAAGCTAGCTTATCACTTTATCTACTTAAATGCAAGTTTTCCCTTTACTGATTTCAACAGTAATGCAAGTAAAATCAGTTTTACTTAGATTTTGACTTTATGAGTGTTTGGCTGCAAAAATAGGACTGATATGAATTGACCAACCCTTAACAAGCTTGAAACAATAAAACTCAACCAATGAATAACCCTTATTCACAGCTAACTGTTTTGATCCAAACACCCCTTAATGACAAATAATGCAATCAAAATCAAAGTTAACCACTGATCCAACAAACATTAATGATCAAACTAAGTCTAATTAACCTAAACACTACTTAATGAACAGATTAGAACTAGCTATGGCTACAAAAACAGATTATGCTAAAAGGTGAGCTTGAACTTACATAAAATCCCTAGCCACTATGGCTTGCCATCAATCAAACCAGAACTGCTAACCTATCAAAACCAACCCAACTGACTATAAAGCAACCCAAATCCATGTCTGCTTCAACCATTTCCCTTTCTGCATCAATTTTGCTCCTATGTTGACTTTTGTTGACCAGAATCCAATTTTGTTTGAAACTTGATTACAGGCTTACAAAAAGCTATTATGAGCTTATATAAGCTTGTTAGACCTCATAAATAAGCTGATTAAAGCTGATATATGAGAGTTAGAAACTGAGAATTTCAACAGTGGCATATGTATGAAATTTCAACAATAACTTGGAATTGATACTTGAAATCAGTTGTCATACACTAAAACACTTGAGTTTAATACAAAGAAGTTTGAAATTACAACTAAGAACTAATTAAGACATGATAAGCTAAAAGTCGACATACATTTTTAAAAGCTAAACTAACTACCCTTCATCTTGCCTCATTCTTCCTTTATTTATACTCAAAGCTCCTTCTCTCACCTCTCTGAATAGTTCCCAGCATTAATCCTCACCATTGATTGTATAAAAAGGATCTTGGCCATTCAAGTGGTTTTTGGCGCCAAAACCATTTTTAACAGCTGGGTTGAGTGTTAGGTACAAAGGGTGCATTAAATGTATCTTGGAGTGGGGTGAGGTGGAGGGTAGAGTAGGGATGATGGTGGAGTGTTAGCAGAAGGGTTGCAGGGAAGTGATGATGGTGAATGTGGTATCTCGTGAGGGAGAGGGAAAAGAGGAGTCAACAGAGTGTTTGACTGGTGTTATAAAAAGGGAAGGGTCCAATTTGAAGGGTCCAAAAGGAGAACATGGCAGGGGTCAAAAATGGGTAGGCAAGTCCAAAAAGGTATTAAAGGTTTATAATCATAAGGACCAATTGTGTCAATTCTGAAAATTGAGGGACCTAACTGCCAAATCTGCAAAGATGTTTCAGGGGCTGAAATTGATAAGTGTTAATAGTTCAAGGACCAAAGCTGCCATTTTCACATTTTCCAGGGACCAATTTTGCCAATTTTGAAACTTGAAGGACCAATTTGTAATTTTCTCAAACTTTTTATATTTTTCACCAAAGGACTAATTTTGACAACTTATGATTTTAAAAGGACCTTTGGTGATTTTTCTTTTGAAATTAGGACTCAGGGACTATTTTTGACAATTTTAGACACTTGGGGGACTGAAACTGCCAATTATGCAAACTTTGCTCATTTTTCATCTGATTTTAAACATTTTGCATCTGAAACATATAAATGCAATTTTGGAATATTTTCAGTATTTTGATGCATTTGTGAGCATTTTTAAACGTTTTGCAGTTCAGATTGACCCAAAAATGATGAGTATTTACACACTCATCAATCCCCCACACTAAACTATTGCTAGTCCCTAGCAATCTTTTGAGAAAACATAATGGATTTGAAACTCTTTACCAAAAGCCATTACTTCTGGAGTAGCCAAATGTTTTAGTTCAAGTAAGAACCATGGTACACCGATAACCATGTGATTTTGAGCAAACCACCAGCCTTCAACGGATTTGATTTGTCTTTACCAGAAGCCGTTTGCTCTGGACTAGCCAACTCTTAGATAAATTATCAATATTATCTTTGGTGAGCTGATTACCAATTATGGTTTTTCCACTGCCTTTACCACAAGCCATAAACTTGCGGGCTAGCCAACTCTTCACTTTTAAGGATATGGTGAGCTGAATACCATACAATTTTGGGCAAATTGCAAGCCGTCAACGGATTTGAGATATCTTTACCAAGAGCCGTTTGCTCCTGGATTAGCCAATCCTTTTGTTTATTAGACAAGGCGGACTGATAACCAAATGAGTAAGTGCAAAACACTTACTCCAAAAAAAAAAATTTTGGCCAAAAACGGGGGAATTGGTATAATTATATGATAAAATTCGTGAGAATTCCCCCCCACACTTAGAAATGAATATTGCCTTCATTATTCAAAGTACCGGCGGTTATGCCGAAACAAAGAACGTAAAAGGGAAATACTACGGCCATTATTTAGAAAGGTTTTTTTTTTTTTTTTTTTTTTTTTTTTTTTTTTTTTTTAAGATATATATATATAACATGTGGGGCAACTCCCCCACACTAGGGTGGTACACACGGGTGAAAACCCATGTTAAGCTACTGTTTTTGATTACCGAGTCGCTAGCTTGACTCGACCCCGAATTCATTGGTTCATGGGGAAAGTAACGTGGAAGAGACAATCTCCATCGGACTTTCGTTCAAGATGTTTGGACAAACATTTGAAGCACGAGAAAGTTCCACACCGATGAGATATACATAGAACCGGCTCAAAAATGATAAATGAAAATGCCGGGGTCAAAGATAGTGTCTTCATTCCCGAAGGAGTGAAGAACAGGAGAAGTGACAGAATATATGAAGAAAAGAAAGAAAATCATGATAGAAATCATGACTAACTCTTCATCCTCAATGGGAGAATTCATAGTTTCATGAATCTCATCAGTTAAGCTTGCTTGATCAAGACATATTATGGGAGTGTCTAGATCAAAGTAGAAATTATCATACTCCGGCGGAGATATGATATGAGTGAGTTCATCTGAGAACTCCATGAAGGTGAATGAATCATATTCAGAATTGATATGAGTGGGTTCACTGGTGAACTCCTCCAATGTAAATGATTCATAATCGGGGAGAGAATTATGAGAATGAAAAGTGGTACTGCCACTAATCTTCTCTCCCATATTATCAAAACAGGAAGCTTTCATTTCCGGAATAGAATCATCGGAAAGAATGTCACTATCCTTAATGGGGATAGGAGATGAAATAGGTTTCTCTTTGAAAGCCTCGATTTTAGAAATGAGAAGACTGACATTCAATAATGTTGCTCGAAGTGCTTCATCTTTGATTTCAGTGTCAGTAACTTCATCATTCTCTTCTTCTAAGCTAACAAGCTCAGAAGGTGAATCTTCCACATAAACGATGTCTCCACAAGATAACGAATCATCATCATCAGAATCGGAGAACATCTCAACATGATCATTTTGGAAGACAAGAGGAGGAGGGATATCACACACATGATCAAGAATTCCCTGTGACTCTCTTGGGATTGGGATAAGGTTCTCAACACTAGACTTTATGAATTCGTCCGATTCCTTTTCAGGAACAGTGTCGAGATGCTCGTCCCCCATAATAAGAGAGTGAGTGTGAATCTCGGGTGTGATAGCAGTTGTTTGAGATGGAATCTCAACTGCTGGGATATCAACTGACTGAGGGAGTTGAGAAATATTATCTTTAAACGGATAAAAACTCTCCTCGTCATCATCATATAGAGCGGCCTTAAGAAATTTGGAACGCCTTAGAGCTTCTTGCTCTAGGATTAATAATTCTTCCCTAGATTTGCGAGCTTCTCGTTCTTCTCGTCCTTCGGCCAGCAATTCTCCTATGGTCTTTTCACCACTCACTTGATTCTTAAAGTTTTGAATCATATCATCAAGTGTTTTCATTGCGGTTTCAAAATCTTGGGAGATTTCTTGAGACAACGGCTCAGGTGGAGTTTGAACCGTCTAGTGCTGTGGAGGTTGGGAATTGTCAAACAAGTAAGAGTCATGATTGTTACAAGGAACTGGGTTCCCTATTTGACAATCAGAGCTGAAATGGGGACCTCCACAGTACTCACAACAGTAAAACTGTTGAGTCTGGACAAGTGAATCATATGGATTTTGGTCATAACCAAAGTTCTGAGCATCACCGGAAAACTGTTCATAGACAAACGTGTTTCCGGATTGACACTCAAATCCTTGGTGAGGACCTCCACAAAATTCACAGCAGTTATGTTGATTATATGAAGATAAGTCGGGCTGTGGTGGGTAATTGGAAAAATTTGAGGGGTCGTTAATTGAGTTCGGATTAGGATCATAATCAAATGAATTCCTCGAACCACAAAACAAACAACTCCCGTTATGAATATCATTACCACATTGTACACACGTACACCAACGACAGGGTGAACCAAAGAGAGGCTCACCACAACCGACACAAGGAATAAACGATTGCATTTGAGAGTTATGAAGAGGAATCAGTTTATTCAAAGAATCAACAAAACCAATATGGTGATCCGAATGACTATCAAGTCTCGAAGAACATTCAGAAAAATCAGGAGGTGGGACAAGTGGTGTGCTCTGAGAGCTAGCAATTTCCACCACTTCCGTTATGGTCTCCTGTTCTTAAATGGGTTCATCGGGTTGTGGCGGATGGTCGGAAAAACTTGGAGAATCATCGAGAGAGTTATCAGATAATTCGCACCAATAAAAATATTTGCTTGCACCCATCCTTCCACATTGCTTGCATAAACAATCCGGATTCTGACAACGGAGCTGATCCTCTTCCATACGGCTTTTGCAGTGGAAACAACGAGGATAATCGATCGTCGCCATGAGAATTAAACATGTAGAGGGTTAAAGAAATAGAATTAAACGGTTTTGAGGTTAAAGAAGAGTAGAATCAAACGATACGAGGGGGTAAGAGAAATAGAATCATACGGATATGAGGAATGAGAAGAGTATTTTTGGTATTTTTGAAAAACATGATGTAAAAACAAAGAATGAAAATCTTTTTGGGTTTTTGATTTTTAAAAGAGAATATAAACACATACAGATGGTATAAACAAGGAGTGAATATCCAAATCACTAATCTGCTAAACGTAAGATAATCAGCACAGCTCCCCGGCAGCGGCGCCAAAAATTTGATGCGTGCCAAACAGTCAAGCTAAATCACTCAAGCCTGCCACTTGTGAATGGCAGACCGTAATCAGCTTAAAACTGCTTAAGCACGAATGCAATGAAGATCTGGGGAGTATAGTGTTTCCCCGGGTCGTTATGTCCCAGCGAGCTATGCAATGGATTACCAAACGAATAGTGATCGGGAGATTTGAACGGAAAAAGGATTTGAGATTATTATAACTACAGGAAAAGGACATAAACTACAAGGGCTTAAATGCAAATTAAAGGAAATTAAAAAGATAAAAACTATTAAATAAACGCTATCACTATTTTTACAATGATGTTTTTGTGATTTTATAAAACAAAATATCTTAAATAAACTATTTTAACTAAAACGTAAACTCAAATTATCTAAAAACTAGATTTAAAATGAAAACGTAAGTTATGTATAAAAATTACGCGAGTGCGCAAGCAAAAACGTAAATTTTATGAAATAAAAGTCCTACAAGTGTAAAAACAATTTTTTTACGTACTATATGACAAAAGAAAATTTTAGAAAAAAGATTTATATTTTTTTGAATTTTATATTTTTTATTATGAATTAATTAAGATTTTACACTAATTAAATGTTTAAAAATACTAAAACTAATGAGAAAAATCTGAAACTTTTTTATAAAATACTTAATACTATTACCAAGCTAAGAAAAGTAAAAATGATGTAACAGCTTCTGCAAATAAGCTACTAAAAATTCGAATAAGCTAATAAGCTATATCTTGACAAACTACCTTATATATTAAACATTGCAAATAAAAAACGAGAAAGACCCAAGGGCGCAATGGCATACAGGTACACCACTATCATCCTCTTGAGGGAGAGGTCTCAGGTTCGACCCCTGCCTCTCCCTTTTTTGCAAAATATATTTTTTTCAATTTTTATTTTACAAACTTGTTAAGTTACTGATTATAAGCAATTTTTAAAACTACAACTCTTTATGAAAAGTACTAATAAGCTAAGAATAAGCTTATCTTTTCTTAACAGTGAACAAAGAAATTGAAAATAAGCAAAAGTTTTAAGCTAAATGTCTTATAAACTAATCAATAATCATAAAGTGAATTGAAAATAAGCTATACACTAATAATAAGCTAATACCATAACTGAGAGAGCATAATTACTTAAAATTAAGCACCAAATAAGCTTCAAATAAGCACAACTGTTAACTGCTTAAACAGGACACTCTTTTATTTCCTAGGTGCTTTCTAGCTAAAATTTAAGTACTTATATAAGCTAGGAAATGCAAATAAGCACTGGACTTAACAAGTACACCAGCTGATCTATCTAAAAAGATAAAACTCTCACTGTGGGATTCACAAGTGAGCTTTTAAGGAGCTTATGAAAAAGTTGGAAAACACTGACTGGTTTAAAATGGACAGAACTAGAAGTTAATAGCAAACCTATCAAATAAGCTAAGAATTAGAAAATTAAACTTGGATCCTATAGATGACCAACAAAAGAGCTAACATACCAACTCTCAGCCAAGGAAAAGCTATATTGAAGCCTTGAGAACTTCTGTAAAAAGCCTGTGCACAACTCAGTTATAGCTGAGTGTGCACAGGACATAACAGGCCATATTGAGAGCTTATTTAGAGCTTGTACAGACTTGATGAGATTTCACAAAAAGCTATTTTCAATTCTAGACCAACTTAACTATGATTAACCAAAATTTCAATCACTTTTACTCAGAAATGAATCAAGGAGAGATCCTCAAAGTTTGGTAAAAACCTGATTTATCAACCTTTGACTTTTGAACAATAGTTATGAAATGTTGACCAAAATGAGATTAGATTCAAAATGATGAACTGAACTTGATGAGAAATGATGAAATACAACCATTTTAAGCTAGCTTATCACTTTATCTACTTAAATGCAAGTTTTCCCTTTACTGATTTCAACAGTAATGCAAGTAAAATCAGTTTTACTTAGATTTTGACTTTATGAGTGTTTGGCTGCAAAAATAGGACTGATATGAATTGACCAACCCTTAACAAGCTTGAAACAATAAAACTCAACCAATGAATAACCCTTATTCACAGCTAACTGTTTTGATCCAAACACCCCTTAATGACAAATAATGCAATCAAAATCAAAGTTAACCACTGATCCAACAAACATTAATGATCAAACTAAGTCTAATTAACCTAAACACTACTTAATGAACAGATTAGAACTAGCTATGGCTACAAAAACAGATTATGCTAAAAGGTGAGCTTGAACTTACATAAAATCCCTAGCCACTATGGCTTGCCATCAATCAAACCAGAACTGCTAACCTATCAAAACCAACCCAACTGACTATAAAGCAACCCAAATCCATGTCTGCTTCAACCATTTCCCTTTCTGCATCAATTTTGCTCCTATGTTGACTTTTGTTGACCAGAATCCAATTTTGTTTGAAACTTGATTACAGGCTTACAAAAAGCTATTATGAGCTTATATAAGCTTGTTAGACCTCATAAATAAGCTGATTAAAGCTGATATATGAGAGTTAGAAACTGAGAATTTCAACAGTGGCATATGTATGAAATTTCAACAATAACTTGGAATTGATACTTGAAATCAGTTGTCATACACTAAAACACTTGAGTTTAATACAAAGAAGTTTGAAATTACAACTAAGAACTAATTAAGACATGATAAGCTAAAAGTCGACATACATTTTTAAAAGCTAAACTAACTACCCTTCATCTTGCCTCATTCTTCCTTTATTTATACTCAAAGCTCCTTCTCTCACCTCTCTGAATAGTTCCCAGCATTAATCCTCACCATTGATTGTATAAAAAGGATCTTGGCCATTCAAGTGGTTTTTGGCGCCAAAACCATTTTTAACAGCTGGGTTGAGTGTTAGGTACAAAGGGTGCATTAAATGTATCTTGGAGTGGGGTGAGGTGGAGGGTAGAGTAGGGATGATGGTGGAGTGTTAGCAGAAGGGTTGCAGGGAAGTGATGATGGTGAATGTGGTATCTCGTGAGGGAGAGGGAAAAGAGGAGTCAACAGAGTGTTTGACTGGTGTTATAAAAAGGGAAGGGTCCAATTTGAAGGGTCCAAAAGGAGAACATGGCAGGGGTCAAAAATGGGTAGGCAAGTCCAAAAAGGTATTAAAGGTTTATAATCATAAGGACCAATTGTGTCAATTCTGAAAATTGAGGGACCTAACTGCCAAATCTGCAAAGATGTTTCAGGGGCTGAAATTGATAAGTGTTAATAGTTCAAGGACCAAAGCTGCCATTTTCACATTTTCCAGGGACCAATTTTGCCAATTTTGAAACTTGAAGGACCAATTTGTAATTTTCTCAAACTTTTTATATTTTTCACCAAAGGACTAATTTTGACAACTTATGATTTTAAAAGGACCTTTGGTGATTTTTCTTTTGAAATTAGGACTCAGGGACTATTTTTGACAATTTTAGACACTTGGGGGACTGAAACTGCCAATTATGCAAACTTTGCTCATTTTTCATCTGATTTTAAACATTTTGCATCTGAAACATATAAATGCAATTTTGGAATATTTTCAGTATTTTGATGCATTTGTGAGCATTTTTAAACGTTTTGCAGTTCAGATTGACCCAAAAATGATGAGTATTTACACACTCATCAATCCCCCACACTAAACTATTGCTAGTCCCTAGCAATCTTTTGAGAAAACATAATGGATTTGAAACTCTTTACCAAAAGCCATTACTTCTGGAGTAGCCAAATGTTTTAGTTCAAGTAAGAACCATGGTACACCGATAACCATGTGATTTTGAGCAAACCACCAGCCTTCAACGGATTTGATTTGTCTTTACCAGAAGCCGTTTGCTCTGGACTAGCCAACTCTTAGATAAATTATCAATATTATCTTTGGTGAGCTGATTACCAATTATGGTTTTTCCACTGCCTTTACCACAAGCCATAAACTTGCGGGCTAGCCAACTCTTCACTTTTAAGGATATGGTGAGCTGAATACCATACAATTTTGGGCAAATTGCAAGCCGTCAACGGATTTGAGATATCTTTACCAAGAGCCGTTTGCTCCTGGATTAGCCAATCCTTTTGTTTATTAGACAAGGCGGACTGATAACCAAATGAGTAAGTGCAAAACACTTACTCCAAAAAAAAAAATTTTGGCCAAAAACGGGGGAATTGGTATAATTATATGATAAAATTCGTGAGAATTCCCCCCCACACTTAGAAATGAATATTGCCTTCATTATTCAAAGTACCGGCGGTTATGCCGAAACAAAGAACGTAAAAGGGAAATACTACGGCCATTATTTAGAAAGGTTTTTTTTTTTTTTTTTTTTTTTTTTTTTTTTTTTTTTAAGATATATATATATAACATGTGGGGCAACTCCCCCACACTAGGGTGGTACACACGGGTGAAAACCCATGTTAAGCTACTGTTTTTGATTACCGAGTCGCTAGCTTGACTCGACCCCGAATTCATTGGTTCATGGGGAAAGTAACGTGGAAGAGACAATCTCCATCGGACTTTCGTTCAAGATGTTTGGACAAACATTTGAAGCACGAGAAAGTTCCACACCGATGAGATATACATAGAACCGGCTCAAAAATGATAAATGAAAATGCCGGGGTCAAAGATAGTGTCTTCATTCCCGAAGGAGTGAAGAACAGGAGAAGTGACAGAATATATGAAGAAAAGAAAGAAAATCATGATAGAAATCATGACTAACTCTTCATCCTCAATGGGAGAATTCATAGTTTCATGAATCTCATCAGTTAAGCTTGCTTGATCAAGACATATTATGGGAGTGTCTAGATCAAAGTAGAAATTATCATACTCCGGCGGAGATATGATATGAGTGAGTTCATCTGAGAACTCCATGAAGGTGAATGAATCATATTCAGAATTGATATGAGTGGGTTCACTGGTGAACTCCTCCAATGTAAATGATTCATAATCGGGGAGAGAATTATGAGAATGAAAAGTGGTACTGCCACTAATCTTCTCTCCCATATTATCAAAACAGGAAGCTTTCATTTCCGGAATAGAATCATCGGAAAGAATGTCACTATCCTTAATGGGGATAGGAGATGAAATAGGTTTCTCTTTGAAAGCCTCGATTTTAGAAATGAGAAGACTGACATTCAATAATGTTGCTCGAAGTGCTTCATCTTTGATTTCAGTGTCAGTAACTTCATCATTCTCTTCTTCTAAGCTAACAAGCTCAGAAGGTGAATCTTCCACATAAACGATGTCTCCACAAGATAACGAATCATCATCATCAGAATCGGAGAACATCTCAACATGATCATTTTGGAAGACAAGAGGAGGAGGGATATCACACACATGATCAAGAATTCCCTGTGACTCTCTTGGGATTGGGATAAGGTTCTCAACACTAGACTTTATGAATTCGTCCGATTCCTTTTCAGGAACAGTGTCGAGATGCTCGTCCCCCATAATAAGAGAGTGAGTGTGAATCTCGGGTGTGATAGCAGTTGTTTGAGATGGAATCTCAACTGCTGGGATATCAACTGACTGAGGGAGTTGAGAAATATTATCTTTAAACGGATAAAAACTCTCCTCGTCATCATCATATAGAGCGGCCTTAAGAAATTTGGAACGCCTTAGAGCTTCTTGCTCTAGGATTAATAATTCTTCCCTAGATTTGCGAGCTTCTCGTTCTTCTCGTCCTTCGGCCAGCAATTCTCCTATGGTCTTTTCACCACTCACTTGATTCTTAAAGTTTTGAATCATATCATCAAGTGTTTTCATTGCGGTTTCAAAATCTTGGGAGATTTCTTGAGACAACGGCTCAGGTGGAGTTTGAACCGTCTAGTGCTGTGGAGGTTGGGAATTGTCAAACAAGTAAGAGTCATGATTGTTACAAGGAACTGGGTTCCCTATTTGACAATCAGAGCTGAAATGGGGACCTCCACAGTACTCACAACAGTAAAACTGTTGAGTCTGGACAAGTGAATCATATGGATTTTGGTCATAACCAAAGTTCTGAGCATCACCGGAAAACTGTTCATAGACAAACGTGTTTCCGGATTGACACTCAAATCCTTGGTGAGGACCTCCACAAAATTCACAGCAGTTATGTTGATTATATGAAGATAAGTCGGGCTGTGGTGGGTAATTGGAAAAATTTGAGGGGTCGTTAATTGAGTTCGGATTAGGATCATAATCAAATGAATTCCTCGAACCACAAAACAAACAACTCCCGTTATGAATATCATTACCACATTGTACACACGTACACCAACGACAGGGTGAACCAAAGAGAGGCTCACCACAACCGACACAAGGAATAAACGATTGCATTTGAGAGTTATGAAGAGGAATCAGTTTATTCAAAGAATCAACAAAACCAATATGGTGATCCGAATGACTATCAAGTCTCGAAGAACATTCAGAAAAATCAGGAGGTGGGACAAGTGGTGTGCTCTGAGAGCTAGCAATTTCCACCACTTCCGTTATGGTCTCCTGTTCTTAAATGGGTTCATCGGGTTGTGGCGGATGGTCGGAAAAACTTGGAGAATCATCGAGAGAGTTATCAGATAATTCGCACCAATAAAAATATTTGCTTGCACCCATCCTTCCACATTGCTTGCATAAACAATCCGGATTCTGACAACGGAGCTGATCCTCTTCCATACGGCTTTTGCAGTGGAAACAACGAGGATAATCGATCGTCGCCATGAGAATTAAACATGTAGAGGGTTAAAGAAATAGAATTAAACGGTTTTGAGGTTAAAGAAGAGTAGAATCAAACGATACGAGGGGGTAAGAGAAATAGAATCATACGGATATGAGGAATGAGAAGAGTATTTTTGGTATTTTTGAAAAACATGATGTAAAAACAAAGAATGAAAATCTTTTTGGGTTTTTGATTTTTAAAAGAGAATATAAACACATACAGATGGTATAAACAAGGAGTGAATATCCAAATCACTAATCTGCTAAACGTAAGATAATCAGCACAGCTCCCCGGCAGCGGCGCCAAAAATTTGATGCGTGCCAAACAGTCAAGCTAAATCACTCAAGCCTGCCACTCGTGAATGGCAGACCGTAATCAGCTTAAAACTGCTTAAGCACGAATGCAATGAAGATCTGGGGAGTATAGTGTTTCCCCGGGTCGTTATGTCCCAGCGAGCTATGCAATGGATTACCAAACGAATAGTGATCGGGAGATTTGAACGGAAAAAGGATTTGAGATTATTATAACTACAGGAAAAGGACATAAACTACAAGGGCTTAAATGCAAATTAAAGGAAATTAAAAAGATAAAAACTATTAAATAAACGCTATCACTATTTTTACAATGATGTTTTTGTGATTTTATAAAACAAAATATCTTAAATAAACTATTTTAACTAAAACGTAAACTCAAATTATCTAAAAACTAGATTTAAAATGAAAACGTAAGTTATGTATAAAAATTACGCGAGTGCGCAAGCAAAAACGTAAATTTTATGAAATAAAAGTCCTACAAGTGTAAAAACAATTTTTTTACGTACTATATGACAAAAGAAAATTTTAGAAAAAAGATTTATATTTTTTTGACTTTTATATTTTTTATTATGAATTAATTAAGATTTTACACTAATTAAATGTTTAAAAATACTAAAACTAATGAGAAAAATCTGAAACTTTTTTATAAAATACTTAATACTATTACCAAGCTAAGAAAAGTAAAAATGATGTAACAGCTTCTGCAAATAAGCTACTAAAAATTCGAATAAGCTAATAAGCTATATCTTGACAAACTACCTTATATATTAAACATTGCAAATAAAAAACGAGAAAGACCCAAGGGCGCAATGGCATACAGGTACACCACTATCATCCTCTTGAGGGAGAGGTCTCAGGTTCGACCCCTGCCTCTCCCTTTTTTGGAAAATATTTTTTTTTCAATTTTTATTTTACAAACTTGTTAAGTTACTGATTATAAGCAATTTTTAAAACTACAACTCTTTATGAAAAGTACTAATAAGCTAAGAATAAGCTTATCTTTTCTTAACAGTGAACAAAGAAATTGAAAATAAGCAAAAGTTTTAAGCTAAATGTCTTATAAACTAATCAATAATCATAAAGTGAATTGAAAATAAGCTATACACTGATAATAAGCTAATACCATAACTGAGAGAGCATAATTACTTAAAATTAAGCACCAAATAAGCTTCAAATAAGCACAACTGTTAACTGCTTAAACAGGACACTCTTTTATTTCCTAGGTGCTTTCTAGCTAAAATTTAAGTACTTATATAAGCTAGGAAATGCAAATAAGCACTGGACTTAACAAGTACACCAGCTGATCTATCTAAAAAGATAAAACTCTCACTGTGGGATTCACAAGTGAGCTTTTAAGGAGCTTATGAAAAAGTTGGAAAACACTGACTGGTTTAAAATGGACAGAACTAGAAGTTAATAGCAAACCTATCAAATAAGCTAAGAATTAGAAAATTAAACTTGGATCCTATAGATGACCAACAAAAGAGCTAACATACCAACTCTCAGCCAAGGAAAAGCTATATTGAAGCCTTGAGAACTTCTGTAAAAAGCCTGTGCACAACTCAGTTATAGCTGAGTGTGCACAGGACATAACAGGCCATATTGAGAGCTTATTTAGAGCTTGTACAGACTTGATGAGATTTCACAAAAAGCTATTTTCAATTCTAGACCAACTTAACTATGATTAACCAAAATTTCAATCACTTTTACTCAGAAATGAATCAAGGAGAGATCCTCAAAGTTTGGTAAAAACCTGATTTATCAACCTTTGACTTTTGAACAATAGTTATGAAATGTTGACCAAAATGAGATTAGATTCAAAATGATGAACTGAACTTGATGAGAAATGATGAAATACAACCATTTTAAGCTAGCTTATCACTTTATCTACTTAAATGCAAGTTTTCCCTTTACTGATTTCAACAGTAATGCAAGTAAAATCAGTTTTACTTAGATTTTGACTTTATGAGTGTTTGGCTGCAAAAATAGGACTGATATGAATTGACCAACCCTTAACAAGCTTGAAACAATAAAACTCAACCAATGAATAACCCTTATTCACAGCTAACTGTTTTGATCCAAACACCCCTTAATGACAGATAATGCAATCAAAATCAAAGTTAACCACTGATCCAACAAACATTAATGATCAAACTAAGTCTAATTAACCTAAACACTACTTAATGAACAGATTAGAACTAGCTATGGCTACAAAAACAGATTATGCTAAAAGGTGAGCTTGAACTTACATAAAATCCCTAGCCACTATGGCTTGCCATCAATCAAACCAGAACTGCTAACCTATCAAAACCAACCCAACTGACTATAAAGCAACCCAAATCCATGTCTGCTTCAACCATTTCCCTTTCTGCATCAATTTTGCTCCTATGTTGACTTTTGTTGACCAGAATCCAATTTTGTTTGAAACTTGATTACAGGCTTACAAAAAGCTATTATGAGCTTATATAAGCTTGTTAGACCTCATAAATAAGCTGATTAAAGCTGATATATGAGAGTTAGAAACTGAGAATTTCAACAGTGGCATATAAGTATGAAATTTCAACAATAACTTGGAATTGATACTTGAAATCAGTTGTCATACACTAAAACACTTGAGTTTAATACAAAGAAGTTTGAAATTACAACTAAGAACTAATTAAGACATGATAAGCTAAAAGTCAACATACATTTTTAAAAGCTAAACTAACTACCCTTCATCTTGCCTCATTCTTCCTTTATTTATACTCAAAGCTCCTTCTCTCACCTCTCTGAATAGTTCCCAGCATTAATCCTCACCATTGATTGTATAAAAAGGATCTTGGCCATTCAAGTGGTTTTTGGCGCCAAAACCATTTTTAACAGCTGGGTTGAGTGTTAGGTACAAAGGGTGCATTAAATGTATCTTGGAGTGGGGTGAGGTGGAGGGTAGAGTAGGGATGATGGTGGAGTGTTAGCAGAAGGGTTGCAGGGAAGTGATGATGGTGAATGTGGTATCTCGTGAGGGAGAGGGAAAAGAGGAGTCAACAGAGTGTTTGACTGGTGTTATAAAAAGGGAAGGGTCCAATTTGAAGGGTCAAAAAGGAGAACATGGCAGGGGTCAAAAATGGGTAGGCAAGTCCAAAAAGGTATTAAAGGTTTATAATCATAAGGACCAATTGTGTCAATTCTGAAAATTGAGGGACCTAACTGCCAAATCTGCAAAGATGTTTCAGGGGCTGAAATTGACAAGTGTTAATAGTTCAAGGACCAAAGCTCCCATTTTCACATTTTCCAGGGACCAATTTTGCCAATTTTGAAACTTGAAGGACCAATTTGTAATTTTCTCAAACTTTTTATATTTTTCACCAAAGGACTAATTTTGACAACTTATGATTTTAAAAGGACCTTTGGTGATTTTTCTTTTGAAATTAGGACTCAGGGACTATTTTTGACAATTTTAGACACTTGGGGGACTGAAACTGCCAATTATGCAAACTTTGCTCATTTTTCATCTGATTTTAAACATTTTGCATCTGAAACATATAAAATGCAATTTTGGAATATTTTCAGTATTTTGATGCATTTGTGAGCATTTTTAAACGTTTTGCAGTTCAGATTGACCCAAAAATGATGAGTATTTACACACTCATCATTGTGTTGCTCGCATATGATGTTGTGACATTTGGACCGACATGCTCACATTCTGGATCATGATATCTTCTCATCAGAGTAGCGGAAGCTTTAGTTGATTCATGATATTTGCAGCATCGTAGCAGAAGCATGGAGTGAGAATATCAGATTTGTTGATGCTTTTATCACGATTACTTTAGAGATGAATGTGTTGTGTGAGCATGTGGCTATGGATTGACCTCTCCATTATGATCAGCTGCAAACGTTGGGTATACCTGCATACAACAGTTAGCAATAAAACACACGAAAGTGTCTTTGATCACTTTCGTTGAATTGAGGTACACGGCCCACGGTTCCCCGTTGATCAGTACCCTTACTGCCTGTGATCAGGTATAATTCTGAAGAATCTCCTTGATAGGGTTTCGCAGCTGCTCTAGCTGTTCTCAAACCGGAACGTCTCAAAGAAGACAACACGGAGTGAGTGAACCAGCGAATTGAAATTCACTGATTGATGAAAAATTGATTTGAAAACAATCGCTTATTGCTTAGAAGAAAGAGTTTTGCAATACGACGAAGGTTTTATGAGAAAGATCAATTTTTAATTAAAAATACTTTTTGTATTTGAGATATTAATACATAGTCGATGTGCTAGATAAAATAATTTTAAGCACAACGACTGGTTTTTCAAAGGTATCCGTCAATCCAAAACCTGAACTAGGATTGATTCATAAGTTTGAATCACCTCATTGTTTCTGTTCAGTTGTCACATGGTTGATCTATTGGATAGATCTCACATGCCACCTACCAAGAGCTTGTTTGATGTTGGCTTTAGAAGGCTTTCCATCTTCATTGTGAATATGTTTGCATATCACTCAGATGTTCTGGCAATACCACAAGGATAATGCGTAGGACTCATAAGATATAAACTCTCTTTCCACATTGTGTGAAATAGAGAGTCTTCATTGACAGTGTCCTAAAGAGATTTATTTGATGATCTCATGGCTCTAGACTCAATTGTGCACATTTGGTTCCTATGCCGGAGACTAGGGAGAGGGTCTCCTTCTTCAATATCAACAATCTCTAAGAGAAAGTTGATAGATAATGTCGGTTCCCCGTGAGAATGAAACAAGTCATTTTAAGAGGAACTTGAGTGGTTTGGGAAGTTGTAGTGCAGTGCGTCACTGGGTCCATGACGTCTTGTCTTCAATACCGATGTTACCTTGGTAACCACCAGTAGCATATGAATTGAACCCGGTTTCTGCCCTAAGGTTGAATTATTGGAGGGCTATTTCTTTTCACCCTTTTCACATTTAATTCTTTTTCGTTCTTCAACCCCTTAAGTGCTTACCGAGACTTCATAACTAGAACCTTGTTGGGTTTATTCCAGTTCTAGCTCTATCTCAGTCCGCACTATTCCCATTTCTCACTTTTCTCCTTTTTTCATCATACCTAAGGACTTCTACCCAGTGGATTGTCCCTGGGTAGATCCCTCCGGCTCTGGCGGGATCGTGGGAACGAATACCTAACCTAACCATCCTTATAACTCCATGCATAAAGTAAATTGGTTGGTCTTTTGGTATTGTTCAATCTTCCTTGAAACCAATTGAAAAATCATTTGGAAAATCAATCAAGGTACTTGTGATATAAAATCAAAGCATTTTGTACCTTAATAGTTTTGATCATTTAGAAACGCTACCCCTCAACATGTGCATATGATCTTTAAATTGTTTAGCACATGGAGGCAGGAGTTCTTTGAAACATATTCTTGATCACAATTTCCATGGAAAAAACCATTTGATTTTCTTTGGTAAATTCTCCCCCTCAGTATGTGCATAGGATATTTTAAATCATTTTATCACATAGAGGTAAGAGTTCTTTTGAAGTACATCCATGATTACAAAACATTTATAAACCATTTAACACTCAATCAAGGTACATTATGTTAAAACATAGAAATCTTTGTACCTTGAAGGTTTATATTTGTTATGAAATGCTCCCCCTTAATATATGCTTCGAGATTCGAAAAGAGTTTAGCACATATTAGAGAGCAGTATGCACTTTGAGACAAATTGGTCACCTTTTATCAGATTGCATATTTATATCACATTTTCTCCCCCGATCAAAAATTTCAAATCTTTTGAGATTTTGGATCTCAAGTGATTTAAATATGTAAGAAAAATTTGTTGGAGAAAATGTGTCTGGTTTTATTTAATCTGAAATGGAACACTCCTAAGTTCCCTCTTAGGATAAAAAAGGGAACTCTAACCCATAACCTATCACTACTATATACATCATAGTTATAGTTGTTCATAATACAATCCCCACATTACACATATATTTTAATTCATAACAAAAAACTACTCCAGGAATATGTCTTCATTCAGTTCTTTGAAGCAGTTTGTAATGACCTTCCCGAAGTCTACCACCTACAAAACTCTCAAGGTTGCGATAAATCATTCTAGTCTTTAGCCTTCATCTGATCGCAGCAATGAACTCTTCGCACCTCTTCAAATCCTGTTCTGACCAGAATCTTGTCTTGTTCCACGGCTTCAGGTCAAGTTTGATTTCGTTCACTCTCGAGTTCAATTCTTCTTCTACCATTTTGAGTGTACCATCACTGAATTTGAAAAGCTCGCACAATCTCATTAGCATACGAGACTCGTATCTGTCGGTAAAGATGACGGCTCTAGGGGTGTCCAGTCCATCACTATATAGTCGTGACGATATTCATGTCCTGAGGCTTTCCATTGCGGTCTTGTTAGGTTGACCCGAGTCTGGTAGCTTTCCATGCCTAGCTGAAAATCCTCAACTCTTTGTCGAATGACCAAGCCTCTGATCCAGAGATTGATAGCAACAGAGAGAGCCTTCTTCTCACGAAAAGGTAAGTGGTCAAGATGTCCTTGGAGGTTTAGAAGGTAAAGATCTTCAAAGTCATTTGGCATCAAGTGTTTGAAGTCGTTCTCTTCTATCACATAATCTTTCAAGTCTGCTCTTCGAAGAACTATCTTCTTCAGATAGTCATATCCATAGATTGGGAAGATCTCCACACTGATCACACTTAGAATACGCAGCTTGGATCGAACAGCTTTGCGTCTCTTTTCCGCACCATGTCTGTCAATGTAGAATTTCTTCTTCTTGAACCACCAATGAGAAATGCCATATGAGGCAGAAATGTCATACGTTTGTTCTTTGCCTGCCCAAAAATGATCAGGTACCATCTGCTCAAGACCCTGATCTAAGTAGGTTGCAGCTTTCATTTTAGAAATCGATAAAGCTGGTCTTCTTTCTGTAGTTCGAGCACAGAGATAATTCAGGTCATGGTTGAAGAAGAACTCTGATTGAATAGTCACTTGACCAGGTTCACCACCGAGAGGAAGAGGCTTGTTCACATTGAAACGGCTGATCTGCTCACTGACTTGATCACTCAACATCTTATGACATTCTTCCATCTGGTATTGAAGCTGATTGGCATCTGAGTGGAAGACTTTGACGATTTCAAATGCTGGTCCTTCAAGATCCTTCGGAGTGATGGACGAGATTCCCTTCTTTTCACAAAACCACTTCATAAAGCTGCCCATATCTCCAATGATGTGAAGAAGAGAGTCTTCAGCTGGGGCTTCATAGTTGGTAGTGATGGTTGATGCCTAGTTGTTGTCAGAGATCATCGTGTCAGACTCTGGAATGGACCATGAAGGTTCAGGAGTTTGAGGTCTCTCTTCGGTGAGCCAGCTTTGAGTTATGTCTTTTGAATGTGCAACTCTAGAGGTTTTAGAGTGTTCACCCGAAACGTATGCATCAAACCAATCCTCTTCATCAGGTGGCTGAGGGATATGTTTTGTGGATGCATCATCATCATTAGATTCTGACTCTGCTATGACATAAGACTCTTCATGTAGTACCTGGTCTTCCGGGATAGTAGAGAAGGTGGGTGTAAACCTTGAATCAACCGTGGTCCATGCTGTAGACTTCTTTTGAGTACCCTGATCACCGGATGAACTGGATTGATTTGAAGGTTTTGGAGGAGATGTTGGTGGTTTTTGTGAAGGTGTAGTGGTTGTACCAGAAGATCCACCAGCACCAAAAGTTCCAGCTCCTCCAGTTGGAGGCGAGGAAGGAGGAGGTTTAGGACCTTTGCGCAACGTCTCCAACACCAAAGTCCTCCTTTTCTTCTTAGCCTCCCTTTTACGAATATCCTCCAGAAACTATAGATGATTATCATGCTTAATCGATTCTTCAAGTGCTTCATATAGCTTCTTATGAACCACGTCATGGTGCTCATTAACATCGTACATCTTATCAGCCAGAACATCTCTCATATCAGAAATGGGCAAATCCTTGAATCGTTGAAGCAGTGGAGCCTGCATTGCCCATTCAACAGCATCTTTTACCTCTCCCTCAATTGCATGTGCAACTCCTTGATCGAAGTTAAGATTCTCTAACTTGTAGACACGTTGCTCGAGGACGTTGACAGATTTAGGCAGTTGCCTCTCAAGAGCTTCAATTTGTTTTACTTCTTTGTCGAGCAATTGATCAGATGTTAGAATTTGAGGTGGTGAAGCCGGTGGAGCGTCCGTGTCGATTTTAACCACTGGTTCGAGTGATAGATCTTTAGCCGGTTCAGGTAATGGAAGTGCGGTTGTTAGAGCAGGTTTGGGTGGTGGAAGTGCGGTTGCATGTGTAGGTACTGACATCAGAGGAATGGTTGATGTGTCTTGCTGGATGTCGACTATATAAATGGACTCAGCTTCCTCTTTCTCATCATTAAGCTTACAAGACACAGTGTTTGTCATTTAAGAATTGATCACCAAAAGAGAGGTCAGCATTAAGATTCTTCAATGAGGATAGAGAACCTGTAGACATGTTTGTTTCTTCCATGTGCCTGTGTTCATCAGATCTTGACTCAAGGTTCTCCTGTGAGTCTTTTAGCAATTCGTTTTCATCATTTTTATCTGATTGGGTATCACTTGATGCAAGTGTCCCTTTCTGTGTTTCAGATACCTCCTTTTCCATTCCAGTTTGTTCTTGAGCTGAAGATGACTCAATGCTTCTTTTCTTCAGCTCAAATTGGTTGGTAGTTCTTGACGGTGAAGAAGAGATGGTCATAAGCATGTGAGCGGCTTGTTCAGCTTCTACACCAACAATCCCTTTCCCTTTGTCTTGTGTGATTGAAGTTGTTTGACGTGGCATTGGCTCAGGTTCTCTTATCACAACACCTCCAACTGGTGGTCTCATATTCAGGCTTTCCAGGCTTTGTTTAATCCCTTGTTGCAAAGCAGCATCGTCTTCATCAATCAATCGCATGTCACCCTTTGGAGCCTCGGTTCCTCCAACATTCCCCTTTTCGACATCATTCTTTCTCTTTTTCTGCTTCTGTGATGAAGTGTCGGTAGATTGAGATCTATCACGTCTCTTCTTGGGAAAGGCGGCATATGAGGTTTTAGAGGACGATTTAGTGCTGGAAGTAGACTTTATAGACTTGGGCTGTGAGGGATCGGGAGCGTCATCAACATTGGATCTGGATACCCTTTTCTTGTATAATCTGAAGTAGTCAGTCTTCTTAATATCATCTGTGAGAAGTGCATCAGGAATTGGCATTCCAAATATCTCTTTATTAACACCTCTGGCAACATATTTGAGGTTACCGAGTACAAATTCATCCCTAGCATTATGGAGGACTGACTCACTCCTTGGATTAAAATGATGAGTTTGTTGCAAGAACTGAATGATAAGCTTCAAGAATCTTATGCTAGGAATTACAAGTTTGTGTACTTTCTTCCTTCCTTGGGCTTGATTCTGAACATTTGTTCTGTCGGTGATGAAAGTGTGCATAGACAACGAGAATTCTTCCCAAATACGTTCCGAGACATCAATGTTCAGCCCTTTGATGAGACCCCATAAGATTTGCAGAATAGGTATCCTTACTTTATCGAACTGTTGGGATATATAAAGTCAAAGTGCTGAAGAATTAAAGCACTGAAGTCAAAGTACTGCTAAAGAGGAAGGTCAAAGTACTGCTCGATCATCAAAGTACTGCAAGGTAGAAGGACTACTATGCAAAATTGTTAAGGATTATATTGTAATTCTAGAATGTTCTAAGTATTACTTGACGTACAAGGTTTGTAATTGTAAACCGACTAGGGTTATCCTTAAGCCTATAAAAGGACCCCTAGATTGGCATTAGATGTACGTGCATTATTAGAGTTTATAGAGAATACGATATTAGAGTTTTAGAGTTGTTAAAGAATCTGTATAACAAGCAGATTCAAAGTTTTAATATAATCATTAAAGTTTAAGTTAAGTCTTCTTAACTTTGTTAAGTAAATTCCGCATACTTAATAGAGTTTGCGCAGTGTTTCATTGTTAATAACTTAGGATTTATCCGAGGTTATTAAACCCTTAACGAGCTATATAAGTTAGTTTGGTTAGAGTACATCGATCCAACAAGTGGTATCAGAGCTTATGTGGAAACTCTGACTAAGAAGAAACCCTTAAAACCTAGTTAACAACAAACCCTAAAGATGTCGACTGAAGCTGCACCACCACCATCCATCACCTCACTCTGAATACCAATCATCAAGAAGGGAGAGTACGATCTATGGTGCATGAAGATGAGGCAGTACATTGCCATTACAGACCATGCATTATGGAATGTAATATTCAATGGTAATGAAGTTGTTACAGAACCAGTAGAGATTCCTGGACAACCTAAACCACCCAAGGCTGTCTTACCAGCAGCAATAGTTAGAAATCAAGAAAAGGCTCTCAACATCCTATTGTCTGCTATACCTGATGGTCACCTACTCAAGTTTCATGATGCTAAGGATGCTAAACAACTATGGGCTGCTCTCAAGACAAGGTTGGAGGTAATGATGCTTCCAAGAAGATGCACAGAAATCTGTTGAAGCAACAGTTTGAAACTTTCACTGTTGGTGAAAGAGAAGGTCTTGATGGTGCCTATGATAGATTTTAAAATCTCCTTAGCATGCTAGAGTTATACAAGGCAGCGGTATCTGTTGAAGATGCCAATCTGAAGTTCTTAAGGAGTTTGCCATCGACATGGCATGTGATTGCAACTATGATCAGAGGACAACCTGGTTTGGACACTATGGACTTTGATGATCTCTACAACCATCTGAAGGTGTATGAGCATGAGATGAATGGCCAAACAAGTTCAAAGTCTCATAGTATAGCATTTGTGTCGTCTGAAAAGAGAGGCAGTACTTCCACTAAAAGTACTGCTTATCCTACTCAAAGTACTGTTGCTCAAAGTACTATTAGTTATCCTGCTCATTTTATCACAACCATGACCAACCCTACATCATCACCAACAAACACCATCCATTCTGATGAAGGCGTATGCTCATTCTTTGCTCACCAAGCCACTTTACCTGTTACTTATGAAGAGGATTTATCACAAATTGAAGAGGATGCTCTTGAAGAAATTGATATAAGGTGGCAAGTTGCTATGATCACTGCAAGGATCAAGAAGTTCATGAAGAAAACAGGAAGAGGCATCGACTTCAAACCCAAACAGGGTATCACTTTTGACAAATCCAAGATTGAATGCTTTAACTATCAAAAGACTGGACACTTTGCAAGGGAGTGCAAGTTTGCTAAATATCAGGAAAACAGGATGACTGAGAAACCTAAGCTTGAACTAAAGGAAATTCCTGTTACTGAAACAAAAGCTTTGGTTAATCAAGAGAATCTATCAGAGGTTGACTGGAGTACTGAGTTTGATCATGAACCAGTAACCTATTGTATGGTTGTAGTGGAAGAATCAGTGGAAGAGTTTGATTGGAGCACAGCCTTCGATGAGGAACCTGGACATGCTGTTTTGGAATCTAGAGATGGTCTAGGAAGTTTTGATTGGAGCATGGAGACTGAAGATGAACCTGTTCTGCTTGGTATGGTAGCTACTTCATCAAGTTTACCCCCTATCTCAGAGGTATGCTCTAAGTGTCATAATGTTTATCAAAAAGTGCTTAATGATTATGTAACTGAAAGAGATAACTATAGTAGGGCTAAGTCAGAGGTAGCTAGTTACCAAATCACTTTAGAATATATGGAAGCCAAAATTATAACCCATGAAAATAATGAAATGGCTTGGGTAGAAAAGTATGAACAACAGGATTATCAGTTAAAATTAAGTGAATGGAAGTTAGGATGTAAGATTTCTGAGATTGAAAAACTGACTAAGGAGAGGGATGAATTGCTAGAAATGTTTGCTGCTTGGGGACAATCTGGTCTTTCTCATGTTAGTTATGTTGAAAAACAGAGAAGAGCTTACATTAGAACTGGACTAGGATTTGGTATGGACTTTAGTAGCATAGAGGAAAACCCACCTAGTGATGAGAACCAACTTGATTTTGAGGATGTAACAACTAGTGATGATGAACTCATTAATTATGTAGATAACACATCTAGTGATGAGGAATCAGTTAGTCAAACACCTCCAGAATTTAAGAAAGACAATGGTTATCATGCAATCCCACATCCCACTGGTAGTTTTCAACCACTTAGGGCAGATGTTTCTCGTTTTGGAGTAGACAACCTAGAGTTTAGGAAGAAACTTACAGGCAAATCTAGTGTTGAAACCCCAAAAGAAACTGTTGAAAAACCTAAGGTTGATGAAGTTAAGAGTCAAGCAGTACCTTCAACTCAAAGTACTGCTGCACGATCAGCAGTACCTTTAAGAAAATCCTTTCAAAATACTGCTAAACCTTTTTGGAATAATTTTGGTCAAAACAGTTTTCATCATTCACCAAAAAGACAAGATACTTTTAATCATAGACCTAAAGGAAGAAATTTTGGGAGTATGGATCAAAAACTGTGTTTTGTTTGTTATAGTCCTGATCATCTGATCAAGGACTGTGACTTTCACTCAGATTATCTAAGCAAATTCCCAAAGACCAGAACCGCCAACCAAAAACCAAGGGAGAATAAACTAGTATGGAATCATTCACATAGGGTCAACCACAGCAATTTATCACAAGACCATACGTACCCTCACCAGAGAAGAGCTTTTTCAAAACCACCAGTACTTTCTCAAAGTACTGCTAGATTTTCACCTAATCAATATACTGATAGCACTTTTTGGAATAGAAGCCCTAGGAGATCTAATTACTATCAATCTAGAAGAAGTTTCAACTCAAACAAAGTAACTAGATCAAGGAACTCTACACCAGAAGTTAAAACCAAATGGGTTAAGAAGGAAAGTACTGATGGGGAACAAGTGTGAGTGAATCAAAGATTTTTGTTGAAAATAAAAAGGAAAACTTGGATGAAAAAGAGATTTTTATTGAAAAACCAACACAAGTTTTTGAAAAACCAAAGATAATTGATCATGTGCTTAAACATAGTGGGAATTACATACTTAAAGAATTTAAGTATGTAAATCCACAAGGGGAACACAAGTCAGTAATGGCTTGGGTTCCTAAAATTAACTAACTCGTTTATCTTTGTACAGGGCAACCCAGAAGAGGAGCTTAAAGATCATCTAATTGTGGATAGTGGTTGCTATGGAAGCATGACAGGAGACAAAGAGATTCTGTCAGATTTTAGATCCTATCGTGGAGGAAGAGTTGCATTTGGAAATGATGCTAGTGGAGGAAGAATAACTGGCAAAGGAACCATCAAAACAGGAAGTATAGACTTTGAGAATGTTAGATATGTGAAGGAGCTTAAGTTCAACCTTTTGTCAGTCTCTCAGATCTGTGATAAGAAGCACCCTGTGTTATTCACTGACACAGAATGTCTCATACTTTCTCCTGAATTCAAGCTTGTTAATGATAACTTGGTAGTACTGAGAGTACCAAGAACTAATGATGTGTACAACCTAGATATGAAGAGTCTTTACTCTTCTGGAAGAGCAACGTGTTTGATAGCAAAGGCATCACTTGAAGAAGCACATCTGTGGCATAGAAGATTAGGCTATGTAAATTTAAAAAATATCAATAAATTGGTCAAAGGCAATTTAGTTAGAGGTTTACCTTCCAAAACATACAGGAATGATCACTCATGTTTGGCGTGCAAGAATGGTAAACAACACAAAGCTTCATGCAAGAAGCTTGAGGAAAGAAACATAAGAGAACCTTTGGAGCTGCTGCACATGGATTTATTTGGACCTGTTTCTGTTGCAAGTCTAAACAAGAAGAAGTATTGTCTGGTTGTGACAGATGATTGTAGTAGATTTAGTTGGGTCTTTTTCTTGGGTTTTAAAGATGAAACGTTTGATGCTATTCATGATCTCATAATAGCCCTTGAAAATCAATTGAGACTGAAAGTAAGAGGTATTAGATGTGACAATGAAACTGAATTCAAGAACAAGCTTATGGATGAATTTTGTGCTAAGAAAGGGATCAAGAGAGAGTTTATCATTGCTAGAACTCCACAGCAGAATGGTGTTGCAGAGAGAAAGAACAGAACTTTGATTGAAGCAGCTAGAACAATGCTTGCAGATTCCTTATTACCTATTCAATTTTGGGCTGAAGCTGTAAGTGTTGCTTGCTATGTGTTGAATAGAGTATTAGTCACTAAACCTCAGATAAAGACACCTTATGAGTTGCTGATGGGAAAAAAACCTAACATTCGATTTATGAAGCCTTTTGGATGCCCTCTAACAATTCTCAATACAATTGATAATCTGGGAAAATTTGATGGCAAGTCAGAAGAAGGATATTTATTGGGATACTGCACCAACAACAAAGGATTTAGAGTGTACAACAAAGTCACCAAGAAAGTTCAAGATTGTCTTCATGTTGAATTTTTAGAAGATCAAGAAAATTAGAAGGGTAAAGGTCCTGATTGGATGTTTGATCTTGAGGTTTTGACCCCTTCTATGAATTATGTTCCTGTTAGAGAAGAAACTCAAGTTGTTTCCACAGAAGAAGATTTACAGTACATTGTTCATGGAGTCAACATTAGACCTGATGTTGTTCCTGATAAAGAACCTATCACTGTCGAGAAGGAGAAAAGTACTGATGCACCAAAATCTTCATTATCTGTTGAAGATCAAGCTATACAAGATGAACTTAATAACCTACTTTTTCAGGATGTAGTAGCACAATCTTATGATGATGATAAACGAAGAGCTTATGAAGAAACAAAGAAAAAGGGTAAGTCTACAGAATATCCTTACCGTACTTTGATTCACAGTACTTTAGATCAAAGTACTGCTGCACCTATTGACAGTACTTTTGATGTTGATCCGACCATGCCTGATATAGAAGATACTGATGATGAGTTTGAAGATGAAGGTATTTTCTCAGATTCCATTGAAGATGCTGATTTAACAAATTTGGGTGATAATCTTGAAGTTCCACAGACTCCTACATTCAGAATTAACAAAGATCATCCCACTGGTCAAATCATTGGACCAACTGCATCTGGAGTACTTACAAGGACCAAAGCTAAAGGTTTTTCTAAACCACATAATGCTCTACTTAGCTTTGTTTATAAACAGAACAAATCAAACATGCTTATTCACTTGCTTTATCTCTCAAGATGAACCCAAGAATATAGCTCAAGCATTAACTAAGGAGAGCTGGGTTGAAGCTATGCAAGAAGAACTTCTTCAATTCAAGCTTCAAGAAGTCTGGGTACTATGTAATCTACCAGATGGTAAGAAAGTCATTGGTACAAGATTGGTTTTCAGAGTCAAGAGAGATGAAAGATTGAATGTCATCAAGAACAAGGCAAGGTTAGTTGCACAAGGATACAGACAAGAAGAAGGAGTAGATTATGATGAAGTGTTTGCTCCTGTGGCAAGGATTGAAGCTATACGAATATTCCTTGCTTTTGCATCATATATGGGCTTTCAGGTTTATCAAATGGATGTTAAGAGTGCCTTTCTGTATGGCACAATTACAGAGGAGGTCTATGTCAAACAACCTCCTGGTTTTTAAGATCCTACACATCCAAACAAAGTTTACAAAGTTGTTAAGGCTCTTTATGGCCTTCATCAAACACCTAGAGCTTGGTATGAAAGGCTCTCTACTTTCTTATTGCAACATGGTTACAGGAGGGGGGATATTGACAAGACTTTGTTTATCAAGAGAGATAAGAAGGATATCATGCTGGTTCAAGTTTATGTAGATGATATCATTTTTGGAGCTACAAAACAGTCTATGGTGAAGGAGTTTGAGTAGCCGATGCAACATGAATTTCAAATGAGTTCCATGGGTGAATTAACTTTCTTTTTGGGGCTACAAGGTAAACAGTCAAAGGAGGGAATTTTCATAAGTCAAGATAAGTATGTCTCTGACATTCTTAAGAAGTTCAATTTTGATGCTATGAAGCCAGTCACTACACCTATCAAGTCTATAAACTCATTGGGCAAGGATGAAGATGGTCAACCTGTTGAAGTCAAGCTGTACAGATCTATGATTGGCTGTCTTATGTATTTAACGGCATCTAGGCCTGATATCATGTTTGCTGTCTGTTTATGTGCAAGATATCAAGTCTCACCTAAGGTTCCTCATATGAATGCAGTAAAGAGAATTTTTAGTTACTTAAAACAACAACCTAAATTGGGGTTGTGGTATCCAAAGGATTTACCTTTTCACTTGGAAGCTTTTTCAGATAGTGATTATGCAGGTGACAACTATGATAGAAGATCAACCACTGGAGGATGCCAATATCTTGGAAGAAGATTAGTCTCATGGCAATGTAAGAAGCAAACTATTGTAGCAACAACATCCACTGAAGCAGAATATGTGGCTGCTGCAAGCTGTTGTGGACAAGTTTTGTGGATGCAAAATCAACTCTTGGATTATGGGTTCAACTTCAAGAACACTCCTATCAACATTGATAATGAGAGTACAATTTGCATTGTGAAGAATCCTGTTTATCACTCCAAGACCAAGCACATTCAGATTAGGCATCACTTCATCAGAGATTGTTATGAGCACAGGCTCATTACTGTTGTCAAGGTTCACACAGATGATAATGTAGCTGATTTCCTCACCAAAGGATTTGATGTTTCACGATTTAATCACTTGGTGGTAAGTATTGGAATGATTAATTACTAAGCAACATTTAAGGGGAGGACTGATTAGTTAGTTAGACAGTCCTATGATTTGCTTAAGGGGAGGCAATAAAATGCCTATCTGGAGTTTTTGTCATTATAGAGAAGAGGATGGAAAAGTACTGCTGTTTTGTTTTATGAAAGTACTGCACTGAAAGTACTGCTTTGGAAAGTACTGCACACATGGAAAGAACTGCTTGTCTTATCAACGTACTGTTTCAACGGTCAAAAAAAGGGGTAAAATTTAAATAACGGTAACTTTGTTATTATGGGCTGTGATTTTTTAAATCCTACCTATAAATAACTACTTTCCGATTTTCCCTCTCATCTTTATTCTTATCAATCTTTTCCATATTCTCTCTCTCTAACAATTACCTATTCATCAAATCACTCACTTTTACAATCATCAATGGCGAACCGAAACACCGTTTCTGAACACAACATGGTGGCGAATTTGGATAAAACTGATGCTAATGTTGCATTCCATGACATCATTGATTTTCTCACGGGTCTCCAATTAGTTATGCACTTTTGGTTAAACCAGATATCATTGAGCCCTGGATTCAACAGTTTTGGGCCACTGCTAGGATTCACATGGAGAATGATGATTCGTATATTCAAGCTAAAGTTGCTGGCAGGATTGTGAAAGTTACTGAAGCATCAATTCGTGAAGACTTATTATTTGATGATGCAGAAGGAGCTGTTCGATTTGATAAACAACTTCTTTGGGATACGTTGCGTGATATTGGATATGAAGGGTCTTTAACAGAAACGACATTCAAGAAGCCCTTATTTAGTCCGCATTGGAAGTACTTGGTTCATGTTCTTCTTCACTGTATCAGTTCAAAGAGTACTTCATGGGAGCAGTTTGGTTCTAATATAGCATCTGCACTGGTGGGATTGGCTACAAATCGTATTTTCAATTTTTCAACGCTAATTTTGGATGGTATGCTATCTCACATCTTTCATGGATCACGCTGGTTGATGTATCCAAGATTTATTCAAGTTTTCTTGAATAAACAACTTCAAGATGTACCATAACCTTCAAGCTTATTACCAGTTGTGGTACAACCAGCCAAGATTTTCACCTTCATGGCAAGGAAGATTGATTTGTTTACTGGTAGGAACACTCCATTAACTACATCAATGATGGAACTTGTTCAAGCAATTAGAGATGAGGCTGCATCTAGTGCTGAAAGAGAAGGTACTGCTTCAACTCAAGGTACTGCTTCTCAAGGTACTGCATCTCAAGGAACTGCTTCTCAAGGTACTGATGTCAACAAAGGTACTGCAGTTTCTCCTACCTCATCTCATCATGATACTCCACCTATTGTGTCAGAACCAGATATCCCTATTCCCTCATCATCCTCTGAAGGAGACGCAGCTACTATACCCCCTGAAGGTTTAGTACTGGATAATTATATTCTGACAAGGGAGCTAGTCAAATTGAAGAAAATAACTGAGGCTCAGGCTGCACAGATTGCACAGTTGAAGACCAAGTTTAGAAAACTTAAGAGGTTTGTCTGGCCTTTAGTCAAACATCACAGATTATGGGTCAAGGCTGAAAAGAAGAAACGAAAGCTTTTTAAGAAGACTTCTACGGGCACACATGTTCACCAGCAATCTTCTGTCCAATTGGGGAGGAATTTAGAGCAAGAGAATTTGAAAGAAGATGCTGAATTTTATGAAGAAAAAGAAGATGAACCTCAAAGTACTGAAGTACAGGTTAATATTGAAAGTACAGAGCCTGAAAGAACTGGTGTTCAAAGTACTGATGATCAAGGTGCTGCTGATCAAAGTACTGGTCTTCAAGAAATTCATAGACAAGAACTTATTACACCAAGAACTTTGAATTTTGATGAAGAAGCTGGTCCTTCAACAATTCTACAAGAAGAGGAAACTGTTAAACCAAAAGTAGTGCACACTGCAAGTGATGATGAAACTGTAGCTGAGATATTGCATGACTTATCAAGACCAAGAGGTGTTAGCATTCCAGGAGTCACTGAAGAACAACCACAAGCTTCTCAACCAGATTTAGATCCAAAAGATAAAGGTAAAGGTAAACTGGTGGAACCAAAGAAGAAAAAGAAGTTAACTTTAGTAGAGATAAGAGCAATTCAGGTAGCCAAGAATGAAGAAGCTGCTAGGGAATTACAAGCTAAGTTTGATGCTGAAGTTGCTGTACCAGTGAAGGAGCCTGAAGCTGTTATACCTAGAAGACCAATACGTAAAGCTAAAGAAAGAAATGCTATGATGGCTTACTTGAAAAGTCAAGGGTATACAGGATTATAGAAGCTGAACTATTTTGAGATGAAACAGTTGTATGATTTGGTAAGAGAAGCTTATCAAAAAAAAGTTGATAGTATTAAATATTTTAAAGAGGATGTCAAGCAAAAAAAGGATGATACTAAAAGAAGCTTAAAAAGAAAAAGAACAACAACTGAAGCCGAACAGTTATCAAAGAAGATAGAGTTAAGATCAGATACAGTTGATGAATTGAGGCATTACATTAGAGTTTTCGACTTTGAGAATCTTAAATCCAAAGATGCTGATGCAGTAAAGAAGACAAAGATAATCACTTTTGAAGTAGTAGAATCAAAGGAGGATGGAAATTATTTGATGTTCCATAGGGAGGATGAAAGTTTCAGAGTATTCAATTTACTATGGGATATACTGCATATTATTGATATAGCAGATCTGTTTCAACTATAACAACTAGTGCAAGAATACTTTGAACATATTCCATCAAGTGGAATTGGCTTAGTATTACTAGGAGATCTGACAACTATCTTTGAAACTCAGGAAACAAGCAATGATGAACCCTTGCAAAATCAAGAAAACTGGGAGATTACAAGCTGGAGATTCTTTGAAGAATCAGGAGTTCATGCTTTAGAATTGGAAGATGGAACTATGATCCACATGCTAGCTAAAAAAATATATCCTTTGACAAGCGATCTTATGAGAAGGATGCTGGATCATGGAATGGAAGTTGAGGAAGAAAATGACACAGCCCTGATGGTAATCGAATTATATATTAGATGGACAACTATGGCTGAGGATGAAGTATAAGTACTGGTATGATGTTTAATTGTATAAATTTTTGAAAAGTAAATACTTTAATTAAAGTACTGCTTGCAGTGTAAACCAGTAAATGTTTTTGAAAGAAAAACTTTTGTTATGTAAAGAATATTTTGAAACAAAAGTTAAAAGCAACAATGGTTTTTGAGATGGTTATAACAATAGGTTATCAATTCACCATGTTTATCAAAAGGATTGGCTAATCCTTAAGCAAACGGCTCTGGTAAAGATATCTCAAATCCGTTATATAGTTGACAACTTGCTAATAAGTTGTATGGTAATCAACTTACCATATCAGCAATGTAAAGAGTTGGCTAGCCCACAAGAAAAATGGTTTGTGGTAAAGGCTATAGAAAAACCATTTATATGGTAATTACTTCACCATGGTTGCAAGAACTAACTAGTCCAAAAGGGTACAACTTTTGGTAAAGACAAATCAAATCTGTTGATAGCTGATGATTTGCCAATAATCATATGGTTATCAATGTACCATGGTCTTACACACCTAAACATTTGGCTACTCCAGAGTTAATGGCTTTGGTAAAGAGACATCAAAACCATTAAAATTTCAATGATTCACCTCTCACAGAATTTTACACATCTAGAAGTGATGAGAATAGACTGAAACTTAAATGATCTGATGTACAAATTGTCATATGTTTCTGAAAAGATGGAGCTTGCTGATAATTGCTGAAAAGAATTACTGATAAAGACTACTTTGATGATGATTATACAAGCACAGAGATTACAAACACAAAATCTAAAGATAAAGATACAATCCTTGAAGACAAAGATGTTAAAGTCAAATATACAAAGGAACTTGAAATCAAGCAAGTAGAATTCAAGTTAGGGGAGGATTGTTGGGATATATAAAGTCAAAGTGCTGAAGAATTAAAGTACTGAAGTCAAAGTACTGCTAAAGCGGAAGGTCAAACAACTGCTCGATCATCAAAGTACTGCAAGGTAGAAGGACTACTATGCAAAATTGTTAAGGATTATATTGTAATTCTAGAATGTTCTAAGTATTACTTGACGTACAAGGTTTGTAATTGTAAACCGACTAGGGTTATCCTTAAACCTATAAAAGGACCCCTAGAATGGCATTAGATGTACGTGCATTATTAGAGTTTTTAGAGAATACGATATTAGAGTTTTAGAGTTGTTAAAGAATCTGTATAACAAGCAGATTCAGAGTTTTAATATAATCGTTAAAGTTTAAGTTAATTCTTCTTAACTTTGTTAAGTAAATTCCGCATACTTAATAGAGTTTGCTCAGTGTTTCATTGTTAATAACTTAGGATTTATCCGAGGTTATTAAACCCTTAACAAGCTATATAAGTTAGTTTGGTAAGAGTACATCGATCCAACACGAACCCTGAGGTTTTGCCAGATAAGCATAAGTTGAGAATAGTAGTAATGGCTCTCCAAGGTTGATACATGTGTCCGGTGATGATATCTGAAGACCTTTTTATGTTAACTTGATAACCCAAATCATTTAGAAAGTTTATTAGCTCTTCTGCACTAGGTGGAGGGACAGATTGTTTGGTAGGGTCACATGGTGTGATTCCTAGGCCCTTACTGAGAATGTCAGATGTGATTTCAAATTCCTTATCATTAAGCTTGCAGGAATAAGTGGCAGTGATCTTGTCCCATGTGATGGTGTTCCAAAATTGTTGTAGGTAAATGGAAGGGATCGTGCATTGCTTGGTCAAGGCACTAAAGAAGTTAGTGTTTCTAAGAATGTCAACAGCAACTTTGAAGATTGGATTTTGTTGCAATCTTTCCATGTCCACATAGCAGTTGCTTTTGCCTATCTCTACCCATTTATCTTCTGGAAAAATTTCGTTGTCTGTAAGAACTGTGGGTGGAGCAGAAGTAGCAAGGTTCTCGGATGAGGTTGTGTTTGCCATTGAGATTCTGTAGAAACACAGATACAACACCGGTGTTCGAGAGCATGTTAGATTAGACATTGTTAGCTGAACAACTTTTAATGCAACCTCATGACACAAGCACAACGAGTAGCATACATGACAGATTACCAAAAATCAGATTGAAATGCTTAGAAAATAGGTTAAGATGCTTTAGTAATTTTCAGAGTAACAAATCGTTTTGACAAAGTTTTCTAGAGACAAGTTGTTTTGAGCCAAAATTTTTAAAACAAAATTGCTATAATATGATTTCATGAGACAAGTTGCTATAATGGAAGTGTTATAACAAGTTGCTAAGACAAGTTGTCAAATCAAGTCGCTACAAGAGAAACCAGAATTGTTATAGCAAGTCGCTATGAGTAATTTGTCAAGACAAATCGCTACAAGTAAAGCCTGAACCAAGTCGCTATCATGAAAATATTATAGCAAATCGCTTTAGACAACTTTTCAAAACAAGTCGCTACAAGAAAAAATAGTGACAAGTCGCCATTGTGAAAATGTTTTAGCAAGTCGCTAACTTGTCAAGACAAGTCGCTATCAAAAATTACAAGGCTAAGTCGCTACTATACGTATCACCCAATTACATAGCAAGTCGCTGTCAAGAATGTTTTAAGAATTGACAACTCGCCATGATGAATATGTGAACCAACTCGCTACCAAGAACAACATGCTATCAAATAAGTCGCTAACAAGAACATGACTTGACATAAGAATAAAGCATCAATCTAATCAACAAATGCAACTATGACAACGACACAACCCAATCGCTACAATGATCAAATACAATCAAGCCACAAGCACAAACATAATCAGAAAATCACAACCCAACAAACTCATACGAATATTACAACAATATGAGCAAGGACAACCAATTAAACATACACATGCACCATCAAATCTATCCCAGTGAACTCAAACTACAACCAATTTAATATCAAGTATTCCCATTAAACAAAGCCATTAACAAACCTAGACGAGGGATCAATTGTCGAGGGTAAAAAGCTCGGTGGAATCTGTTAAAAGAGTTGCATTAGAGAAGGTATTGGATATAGAGTATTCAAATCAACAACATTAAAATTACCTACCACACTTAAAACGCTACACGACCGGTCACGAGAGATAGAGAGATGCTCTTTTGGGATTTTGAAATTTTATAACTTGTGACAAGTCGCTAAGGGATTAAGTACAGTTATCAAGATTTGCATATTGACATATTCAGTCCTTGTATATGTGCTAAATGAGTCAACTCGCTAGCTTAAGGTTAGGATGTTGTGAAACAAGTCGCTACTCCTTTAATTGAAGCAAGTCTCTACACTTGATAAAGACAAGTCGCTACACAAGTAATATGACAAGTACCAAATATGACATAGCATAGATAAGCTATCTAGCACAGTGAACATAACGAATCATGACTTAAACATGCAGTAGCACACAAGTAAGAACAATACACATGCAGCAACACACAAGTAAGAACAATACATATATCAAACACTGATGCAGAGATAAATAGAAAGATTCTCCCCCTCAATCAATGTCACCAATTAAGAGTGAACATTGATTGAATTTCAACCCCCCTTTAAAAATAGAATATATTTATTGTTCGAACTTCATCTATGGACCCGTATCATTATTGAATGACATTTCTAGGACCGTAGATGTTATCGATAACAAGAGATACATCTTTAATCAGATTGTGGGAAAATATTTAATTAATAAAAAATAAAAAATAGTTTTAAAATTTTTTTTTACATTCAAGTGAATTTTTTTTTTTTTTTTTTTTTTTTTTTTTTTTTTTTTTTTTTTTTTTTTTTGTTTTTGTTTTTTTTGTTTTTTAAATTCAAGTGAAAATTAATTTTTTACACAGATTCATGAGAACGAGTCCTAGTTCAAGTCGAACAGGAGTCAAAGTACGAGGTACATCAATTCTGACAAGCTACAATTCCTGAGTGACCAATCTTCATTTCTGATGGAAACCAGGTCATGATGTTCATGATTGAATTGAGCATTGTACCTGAAAAAGACTGAGGACACTTTGCACTAATAGCACATGTAGTATTGCAAATAGATGAGTTAGTGACATGAGTAACCTCACTATTGGATGTTGCACAGTTTGGTCTAGGAGTGTCATTGATAGAAATCCCTTTAGGTTTAATATTCTTAAAGATATTTCATGTGGGCATCCACTTAAGGCAAGATCTAGGTGTGTAAGTCCGTTTGGATCCTGAAAACTTAAATAATCGACCAGTAGGAATCCATTTGAAACAACTGCTAGTAGATTTGGATGTATCCACTTCCCTGTTTTGAACATTGGACCTTTTGTAATTAGTTTGTTTCTTAGGGGATTGGTCAGCCATTTGATGCTTCTTATAAGAACTAGATGAACTCCTATTATTCCTGATCATAGGGCTTCGAACATTAAGTTGGGGATTGTTATTCATCATATCGGACTGAATTAGTGAAGTGACTGGTTTTCTCAAAACTATATTCTCATCAACTTTGGAGGCAAGCTTAGATTGCGATGATTTAAATCTTTCTGTTTTAAAAGCATTGGGGTGCCTAACTACAGCTCGTTCTGATTTATTCAGTACAATTGGCTTTGCCAAGGTCGATGGTTTTGCAAACTTAGTGTTCACCCTATTTCCAATAGATTTCCTAAGCTCATTTTTTAAGGCAACAATGGTGAAGCTCTTATCTTGAATTTGGACTTTGAGGGCATCAACGTCTGCCAACAAGGAGTTAGTTTGATCTATCAGTTTGGAATCGTTCTCTAATAAGTTCTTTCTCAAAGACTCATTTTCCCTTAAAAGGTTGGTCACACATAGAGCCAATTCATCTTTCCTAGATTTAAGCGGATCACTCACCTCATAGTAGGAATTGTTCATCCCTATATTACATCTCTTATGCAGATCTGAGAGTTGCAATTTCAGATTACATATGGTTGAATCTTTGTCCAGAATCTGGGTTTTTAACTGGTTAATTTCAAAAAATTCTCGAAATTCTGGGAATTCCGGATTTATGCAAGGTTTTGTAGCAAGAAAACTTTCTTCTTTTAGCTGTATTGCAATTTCTAGGGAAATACAATGTTTTTCAAGAGTTGAATATTTGTTTGAAACTTCATCAAAAACCCTTTTTTCAACCATTTCATTTGTACTAAAGATTCTAGACTCAGACTCAACCAAGAAACATTTATCAATATCATGTTCAGAATTAGGATCATTTCATTTAGGTACATTAGCAGATGCATTATGTTGATCAGTTAAGGGTACCTCATCACATGATATCTGTTCATTTGCCGGTATGATATTTGCATTCACATCGTGCATAACAAGAGTCACTGAACTGCAGGCTGTTTCAACCTTATCTGACTCAGAGCCTCTGTATTCAGTACAGCCGGTTTCATCATCCTTTGTTGTATCAGATATTCTGCATTCAGCATCACCCGTTCTTTCAACTGATCCATTACCCGACATATCACAACTTTCACTTAATTTTTCCTGACACCCATTCAACAGATTCAAATTATCATTCTCTTGAGCAGCTTCCTTAATGTACATTTCCACATTATCCATAAGTTGGATAAATGTGTTGATGAACTCATGAATTTCCATTCCAGTATGTTTCTTGAATGAAATTCCAGTCACGTGTTGATCAAAGTCTGCGGAATATTCCCCATTGATAAATGGCTGAAATTGGTTGTAGATTACTTGTAGTGCAGCATTAGAATCATCCATTAATACCTTCTTTTTGGTAATTTGTAGCTTTAGTTGTTCTAAGTTCAGCAACACGGTTCTTGTCAATGTGGGTAAGTCCTGACGGAAGAGAGTACTGCATGTTCGATCCCCAGTTGTGGATAACAGTTGTGTGAGGTGCTGATGAAGTAGTTGAAAGGGCTCAATGTTGCATTCCATTTGCCTTGCATCATGTGTCATTAACAAGTGTGATACATTGATATTTGACTCAGAATGTAAAGTGTTTTGATCATAATTTGCTGAATCAATCATGGTTAAACATTCTGAATAGCAAACAGTTTCTTTGTTCTGTGAGGTATCATAGAGTTCAATCACTTTGGAGATTAAAGGGTCAGTGATGTAAGACATTGTGTTGATGGTATTAGGCACAAGTTGCTTGCATCAATTCACCAAATCGCTAAATACCTTGAAGACAAGTCGCTACTTACCCAAGTTGCTAGGTACTCAAGTTGCTATAAACCTTAAGAACAAGTCGCTAAGACACCAAGTCGCTAAGTAGCAACTCGCTAAAAAATCAAGTCCCTGTGAGCCAAGTCGCTAGACACAAGTCGCTAAAGCAACAACTCGCTAAGTGGGCAACTCGCTAACGAACAAATCGCTAAGATGCCAAGTCGCTAAAGAGCAACTCGCTAGTAACAACAGAGACAAGTCGCTAGAAATTGTAAAGACAAGTCGCTACGTCGAATAAGTCGCTAGCCGAAGTGGAACCTCCACTACTTTGTACTGTTTGTCGCCTTGTCTCAATAGACAAATATCTAGAGCTCAAATCGCTACCACTTCAACTGCAAGTCGCTACCAACTAACGAAGCAAGTCGCTACGAAGAAATGTCATCCGAGAGTCAAGTTGCTAGGTAGAAAAACTTAAATACAACCCTTTTCAATCCAAAACGAGCCCAACCACAGTGATTTAAGCTTTCCAAATCAAAACCCAAGCACTTACAATGATTCTAAACACAAAAGTACACTAAAAATTCAAACTTTAACACAAGAAATGATCCAAATGATGCAAAAACCACTAAACCTTTTCAAACTCAAAAACCATATAAAACCACTAGAAATCCAAGGATATGTAAGAGAGATGATCAAACCATGGCTCTTGATACCATTTGTAGCATATTGGATTTCACAAACACACAATCAATCACAAATATAGGCGTATAAATGTATGGTTTTTAAAGAGAGAAAGTAGGATATTCTAGGAAGAGAAACACATGGAAGGTTAGATTCCAAATGAACATCCAACCCTCTCCCTTGTGGGGAGAGGGCTATTTATACAAAGAAGCACGCCCTCCTTCGGGCTGTGGATCAGGCATACAATGGGTAAAGACCCGTCCTTCCTCCACGGTGTTGCACTAGACTAAACTATGTTAATAACTAACTAACAAATAACATAATAAAAGATATGTCTACGAGCTAACTTAAGTTAGAATATATTTGGGGTGACCGATGCTTTACAATAGAATTTCCAATTCCTAACACCCCTAATTAGTGCTCTCCACTAAACTGACAATCTTTTTGATGAATGCCCTGAATGAAGAAGTCTTTGGATAATCAAATGCAACTCGTCTTTATTCTTCTAACATGCAGCAGAAAATGTAGAACATACTATAGACTCGACCTTCTTTAAGATTGTCTAATTGGGGAATAGAAAGTTAACATCTTCATCTCACCAAAAAGCATTCCAATTAACTTACATCTAGCGAATACCCTTAACTAAAATTCCTCCCAATTAAACAAGAACAGAAAGATGTTCATCAAGGAAATTAGCCCCGCAACTGGAATCACTTTGTCATTAATCATATCAGCCCATGAGAAGATGTCAACCAACGGCTCTTAGAAGAAACTCCATGTAAAGATATCCCAATAAGAAGAAGCTGGTTCTTACATGAGTTTTGAGCCGTATGACCATTTAATCTTAAAGATATCAATCAACATGCAGTATTATCATACTTCTTCTCCCCTTCAAGAATTGCAGGCGAAGTTGAAATTCTTGATTGAGTAAGTGAGTATCTTCAAATGTAGTCTATTCACATATCTCCCCCGCAAAAACTGCATATGATGTCGCCATCGCCATTATAATTGAGCAAGTGGAATAAGATTACTAGCAACGGTAATTCGGTTCACTTGATGAATTAGCGCGCATGGAAAAAGCATGAAGCATGTTGATGAGAATGGTCATTAATGAGAAGATTTCTCTTCTTTCGAAGAGAAAGCGCACTGAAGCGTACACTTTTCTTTTCTTTAGGGAACGAGGCTTGAACTGTTGTGTTCAAACATCATAAGAAGATTTCTCTTCTTTTGAAGATAATGCACACTGAAGCATACACATTTTTTTCTTTAGAGTACGAGGCTTGAACTAAAGTATTCAAGCGTCATAATCTCTCTCTTTACTACATCTCTCGGCAAACTTGTTATCAACCCCATTATCATTTAGTAGGCTCTTTGTCGTGACAGCTGATGGAGAAAACCCAATATGATGAATTTGACCCTGAAGTAAAATAACCTGAACTCGTGACTTAAACTTGCACATATGTAACAAAGAGCGGTGCCGAGATTACATGCCCCCTTGAATCCCTAAGTACTATATACTCTTCATCCAACCAACCATAAAGTATAAGACTTACATCACCTCTTGAAAATCCACAATTCAATGTGACACTGAGCACTACAACGTAACTCCTTAAAGTGATAGTTATTTTGTGGTGGTAAAAAGAAAAAGAAAAATCACCAAAAAATAACTAGATTTCCAAGTCTTTGTCTTTGAAAATGTTAAAAGCTCCAACAAGGATCTCGAAGAATCTTCATCGAACCATCCCCGATACCTTCAGATACTAAGTACACTCGCCCGTGAAATTTCACATCAACCTCAAATAAATAATAATGAATTAACGCCGTTGTCACATCTTCTGGTTAAAAGCTCAAATCTAGCCTACATTGATGTTTTAAGTAAACTTTGATAATGTTTTCATCCCGACCCTTGTCAAAAGCACATAACCCCGTAAAACCTTGTAATAACCTATCTACCATGAAGAATATCCAAACAGTCACCCAATACATGAAGTACACCCTTTTATCCCTTCTTCGAAGTAGAAACCATAGCACTAGCATCAGATAAGGTCCAGAAATAATTTTTCCGTTCTCCAGGATGGTTCCATTATTACGGGATTTTATAATTCTATGGTTTAAACCGAGAAATAGTTCCTTTCGCGGGATTTTACAAAACCAAGAATAAGCTGTAAGATAAATTCGGAAATGCACTTTACTATTACCAGGATGTTTCCATTGTCACGGGATTTTAAAAATCTATGATTTAAACCGAGAAATAGATTCTTTCCCAGGACTTTACAAAACCAAGACTAAACCGTAAACAATGTCAGCTTGAAATAGTTATGACGAAATTAGTTTTGGTAAATATCTGTTTTAGGGGAACATGCAGTGGTTCGTCAACGCTTCATTCTCCATCATCTACAAATCTTCTCCCATATGTAGAATACTTCACAAACCATACTAAGTAGAGTAGTATACACTACTTTACCCTGAAGTTTAACCATAAAACACCAAAGTACACATTTCTCCCCCATTTCAGAAGCATCATAACGTGTACGACCATTTGCACGAGAAGTTCTTGTCATAAGCAAACATCTTGAAAAATTATGACTGACGCTGACAATTCTTGAAAGATTTTTCTTAGACTGTTAAGTATCATTGACATTCTGTGGCATCGATTTGGTAAGCACGTCTTCCACATATTCTGTCGGCTATTGATATGACCACTTGGTGAATTAAACCCGATATACCAGATTTGAACATGAAGTAGAATTCCCCAGATTTGCTACTTAATCTTGTACTAATCCTTGTGAAAAAGAAACAGTGTACCCAATGTATAAAACCTCTTGACGTATCCTCAACTGCGTGAGACACCGAAGTGATAGCTATATTGTAGGTTAAGTGATAAAGAATCACAAAAGTAACTAAATACCCAAGTCTTTAACACACCCAATAAACGCCCAAACAAGTCATCTTCACGGAAGGGTAGAAAGAAAGAAGATGAAATAAGTGAGTGCACCCGAAAAACCTGATATCAAATCCAAATAAGAAGTACCGTACAAAAAACCCCGTAGTCAACTTTGTTCAATCATCAATTCAAGCTGTGACATAATATTCCCCGTGAAAATGTATAAACCAAAGTATCAAATCGCATATCACAACAACTCTCATCATCAAATTAAATCATCAAATCTCTTCAACAAGGCCGACCGGTTTTTTATTTTGTTCAAACATGGGCCAAACGGGTGGTGCTATTCTCATACTTGGATGTTATTTAGGCTTGATCATGTGTAATTTTTGATTTCTGATAAATGTGATCTATGGGCCTCAACTCAATTAGACCGAATGTTATGCTTTTAAGACTGGGTCGTATATTGTGACCGAGGTGTTGGATCAAACGTGTGGGATTGTGTAAGTGTGCTTTATACGAATGAATGAGATATGATCCTAATGTGATTGGGCTTGGTATAGTTTGAGATGGGATAAGTGTTGTAATGATGCTATTGGCCGAGGTCAAATTTGAGGATGTTGGATATTGGATTGATTTGGAGATATTTTGATGGGATGATTTGTTTGGATATTGTAATTGGATCGAGTGGAGTGACAATGTCTGTGATCGGATAAGGGATTGAATTGATATCCGATGTGCAGATTAATTTATTTTGAACAGGGTAAGATATAAATTGGATTAGATACATATTTGGAACCGGGTTTAATTAAGCCCAAACAAATTTATCCGATCCAATTCCTGAAATGATACCAGGTATACATATTTGCCATAATTATTAGGAGTATAAGAGGCCACTAATCTCACACATACCCTAATCCTTAGCGACCAAACCCTAAAAACTCTCTTAAACTAATCCGCCCCCATCTCAGTTTCTCTCACCCAATCGAAACATATGGATCCAACATCACCACAACTCAAATCTAATACCCATCCAATGATAATCCGAATCAAGCTTGTCCCCAAACGTCCATGATGTACTAAAATATTGTAGAACCTTTTCATCTTTACCTTGCCACAGGGATGGCAAATGGTAAGCTTTAATTTGAAGATTAAAACGTTTTTTGTTTTCATGACATTCACGAATTAAAGAGAAAGTGGTAACATATTTGTTATCAACTTCCTTTTACATTCGGATATTAACAAAATGTTTTTAGATCAATGATGCAACAAATCTAAGATCATGCCTTTTGATTGTAACCGAAACATGGAGTGAATGAAACATTATGTGTTTTGTTCATCTTCTTTTCTTAATCATTCAAATATCACAGAAGTTGATTAGATGTAATTCGATTTTGTCATTATTAGATTAAATAAGATGAACGATTGAAAAGAGATTTAACAAAACTTGTTAAATTCATTTCAATGTTCGAACATATAAATGAAGCCATGCTTCAAAATGGATCAGTGAAGAGTTCCTTTTAACTTTCGTATGATGACCTTAGAGGTCTTATTGTGAGCTTGATGAGCACGAAAGTAAAAGAATCAGAGGTCCTTAAAATCGAATTCCTTTTAGTTTGAGTCAAGGAACGAATGTAACCACGTTGAGTCTTGAACGAATAGATGAAGAGGAATAACATAGTTGATATTTAATCTTCATTTCAGATTCGGATAGCCATTTAGAAACGTTGTTTGAATTGATGATAGATAACTTGATAACTTATGACCATTTAGTTGTGCGCCTCTGATGAATGAGATTCTTTGTAGATGTTGTAGATTTGTTTGTTGATGATGATGGTTGTTGATATCGATGAATAATTGATGTTAGTGTTGATATTTGATTATGATGCCCGTTGATGTTTGTTGATGTGTAAATGATATTTGTAGATGTTTGAATGATGTTGATGTTTTTGAATTGGGTAGATGTTGTAGATGTTTGTAAAACAAATTATAATTTGTTGATGTTGTCACGACGCATTCTTCTTTATCCCATGTAAAATGCAGCAGTTAAGGTTCAAAATCCATCATTTTCAGATGTCATCAAACCGCAGTCTCCCAACTAGCATAAGACCCAAATTTTACCCAGTTCATTCTTCAAACCGCAGTCGATTAATTGTCAAAATGCATAAGCAGAATACAAAACACATTATTACTTATCAAACCGCAACCATTAGTCTCAAAACACGATGACCATTTTAACAAACTGCATCCTGCCTTTTACATCAAAACGCATTTTTTCAAACCGCTTTTGACAAATCGCATTAACCCAGTTTGGTATCAAAACGCAGTCATTTTGGCATCAAAACGATTAGTATCAAACCAAGGCACAAACCGCATAGAATACCAAATCGCTTTTAGTGTCAAAACGCATCTATTTTGGTTCAAATCACTTCTTACAAAGCACAATCTTTTTTTGACAAACCGATTCATTTTGTCACCAAATCGTACACTGAGTCAAACCACATTCAAAACAACGAATTTGGACATGATAAGCACAAACCGCACAGATTCATTGAATCTGGACAAAGTGTGACAAACCGCATATTCTGCATATTAAACCGCATCGAAGAATGACCTCAAACCACTTTGATGAATATTTCACTTTTAGCATAAATCGCATCTAATAATGAACATCAAAACTGTTTAGAAATTAAAACAAGTAGCAACAATTTCACCAACAACATCACACCGACTCCAAAACCGCAACAAACATGTGTACAAAACTGTTAGTGTTCACTAATCATAACAAATCACAACAACATCCCAAAAATTGTTTATCAAACTGCTTAACGACCATGTAGAATCTGTTATACACGAACAACAACAACAACACATCAATACATCAAAAACAACACGCAACTTTAATACCGCATCAAACTGCATCGAGGAACCATACAAACCGCATACAAAACAAGTGCAAAGACCATATGAAACATCAAGAATAACACAACCTTTCTCTGATACCAATTGTAGGATCATACTTTTTATATTGTTTGATGATTAGAGTAACCTAGGATGGTGATAAATCAAGTATGCCATGTTTAGAGAGATAAAGAGTAGAGAGGGTGTTCTTGAGAGAGAATGTAAAAACAAAAAGAAGAAAGGTTAGATTAAGAATCACCACCTCTTCCAAGGATGGAAAAGGTATTTATAGTTACAACTAAACGTCCTCCTGTCGGACTGTAGATCAGGCATACAGTGGGTAAAGACCCGTCCGTCCTCCACGGTGTTGCTCTAAACTAACTAACCAACTATCTAACTAACTAAATAACTAGTAAATAACGTAAAGTCTACGAGCTAAGATATGCTAAAAAATAATTGGGGTGACCGACTCTTCAATATGGATTTTCCAAATCCCAACATTAAGACTACGAGCTTTCTAATGCTAATAGATACTCGAGGTGACCGAGTCTTTAACTTATGGATTAACTAAATCCTAACAATCTCTCCTAAGGGAGGTCACCTCATTTACATATATGTTAATACAAATATCGTCATTAAACGTTATTTATATTTTTGATCTTTGCCTAAGTTTTGTTAAAGACAAAAGTAAATTTAATTTATAAAAGCTTAAAGCTTGTCAAGTCTAATAGGTATTAAAACAAGCTTTCTCAAACAATATATTCATCATTCAAGCATTTACATTTATGATTAGTAACATCTTGATATGACTCTAATCATTATGTATGATAGTAGTTTGTAGAATGTGTTAGGTTCTTAAAACCAAACACTACTTAAGCATTTGCATATTTCTATTAATAGTAATACAACATTTGACATCATGTATTACATCATGGAGATCATTGGAAGATTCCATTAGATATTTTGTGAAGATTTGTACTCTTCATATCTTGCACAATCTTACTTAGATAGAGTTGACTTTAGGCAAGATTTGATATCTTGACTGTCAGACTGGCGGTACCATTTTAGTACACGGGCGGAACCCTTTTAAGGGGTCCGCGGTCCGTGGACGCTCCTGTCCAAATTGGCTATAAATAGCAATGCCAAGCCAAGTAGTTTCTCATCCCTTTCTAACATACTCTCATACATATCTTCTCTCTAACCTTTCTAACTCAGTTTCATATCATATTAGTGATCTCTTTTGTAGCAAAGAAGATCAAGTCATATTCAAGCTTCAACGAGAAGTTGGAAGTCTTGTTTGTTTAGTGTTGTATGATCTAGTGTTGATCTATACTTCATTGTTGTATCAAACCATCATAATCTTGTGAGTGTGAGTGGTTAGTATTTTAGTCCTCAAAATACATTGTGTGTGGGAGTAGTTGTACCCTTGGAAAGAACTCGACATCTAGCTTAGTGTCGGAAATAGTGTAAGCGAAGTGTAAAGGTTTTCTCCGCCGGTGAAAGGAGCTTGTTGACTAGTGAAGTTAAACTCTCGAGTGTGAGACTCGGGGAGTGGAGTAGGGCAAGGAAAAAGAGTCCTTGTAGGCCGAACCACTATAAACAACTTGTTGTGGTTTGATCATTTCTTTCCTTATTTACTTATTACATATTGCTTGCATATTTCATTAACATACTTAAGATCAATATCAATTGATCTTTCAATAAGTTTCAAAACAAAGTTTTTAATCGGTAAACTATTCAACCCCCCTTCTAGTTTTCTACAATTGGTATCAGAGCCTCGTTGCTCAAGAATTTCTAAAATAACTTGTATTTTATAAACTTGAAACGATCCATGGATTCTGAAAACTTTAAAGAAGGGCAATCTATGCAAAGACCACCACTCTTTGAAACCAATGGATTTATCTATTGGAAAAACCATTTTGAAACATATGTAAAATCAAAAGATATAGATCTTTGGTTTATTATTGTTAAAGGAGATTTTAGTTCTACAACAAAGGATATTTCCGTTGATGAACAAAAGAAATTAGTTGCTAAAAATAATGAAGCTAAAATGATGCTTTATAATGCTTTACCTAGAAAAGAATATGAAAGAATTTTTATGTGTGAAACCGCCAAAGATATTTGGGAATCTTTAATTGTTACACATCAAGGTAATTCACAAGTCAAGGATAACAAAATTGATCTTCTTGTTCAACAATATGAACAATTTGTTATCCCTGAAGATGAAACCATTGATTGTGGCTTTGCTCGTTTTAACACTATCATTACATCACTTAAAGCACTTGATGAATCTTTTCGTAGTAAGAACTTTGTCAGGAAATTTCTTAGAGCACTCCATCCCAAATGGAGAGCTAAAGTGACCGCTATTGAAGAATCAAAAGATCTCTCAATAATGTCACTAGACGAGCTAATTGGCAACCTCAAAGTTCACGAAATGGTAATGGAGAAAGATTCGGAGATCATCAAAGGAAGAAAGGAAAAGATCAAATCCGTTGCTCTTAAAGCAAAGGCGGAATCAAGCGATGATGGTGAATCTTGTTCCGATAGTGAAGATGAGGAGTATGCCATGGCCGTTAGAGATTTCAAGAAGTTCTTTAGAAGAAGAGGAAAGTTTGTAAGACAACCTCGAGAAGAAAAGAAGCCATTCCGAAAAGATCGGGATGATAAGAAGATCAAAGGTGAAAGAAAGTGTTTTAGATGTGGTGATGCAAGTCATCTCATAGGAGAATGTCCCAAGCCACCTAAGAGCAAAACTCAACGAGCTTTTGTAAGTGGTGCTTGGAGTGATAGTGAAGACGATGAAGAATCAAGCAAGGAAGAGATCGCTCTAATGGCACATGAGTCAAATGAGGTACTTTCCGACTCTTCTTATTCTTCCATAGATGATGACACCTTGCAAAAACAATATAATCAATTGTGTGAGCTAAGTCTAAAAATCATAACTAAAAATAAATTTCTAAAAACTAAAAAGGAGTTTTTGGAAAATGAGGTATATGAGTTAAAAGAAAAAGCAAAACGACTTGAAAAAGGAAAAGCAAATGACAATGATTGTAAATCATGTCAAGAGCTAAATCTTGAAATAGAAAAACTAAAGCTCACACAAGAAGTTTTAAAAGGTTTAACAAAAACATCGCTATTGCCGATGAAATAGTTAAAATCCATAAAACACCAGGAGACATGAATGGGCTAGGGTTTAATGAAGTATTAATTCCTAAGAGTCAAAACAAAACGGCCGAAAAGGACGAACATTCTGTCAAAACTGCTGCTGTACAGCACGGACCAGACGGAACCAAAAAAAGGGTTCCGTCCGTTGTGCAAAATGGTACCGCGGGTACTTCAGCAGAACAGAATGTTCGCAATACGGACCGTACTGAATTTGTTAAAGTAACAAAGAAAACCAATGATAATGTTAAACTAAAACCAGCCATTATATCAGGAGTAGGACTTATTAAAAATGAATTTAGATCAAAAACTACTCAACAACGACATAAAACTTCTTTTGCCAAACGCCCCTTTCCTAAGAGCAACCACAACGTTCAACATAACTACCAACAAAACGGTTGGAATCAAAACTTTCCTAGACCATATCAAACTCCAGATTACATGCCATGGAACCCTTATCCATCATTTCCATACATGAATCAAATAAATGGTATGTTTAACCCAAACGGACCCATGAGATATTGGGGACCAAATGTTTGAGTTATTCGCTTCTTAGGTATGTTTGAAAGTTGGATTGGAACCTGATGAATGGATAAAAGATAGTGGATGCTCACGACACATGACGGGCAACAAAAGTCTCTTCTCATCATACCAAGAGTATGACGGAGGTAATGTCACTTTCGGTAGCAATCTCAAAAGCAAAATCATTGGCAAAGGTACGATTGCTCATAACTCTCTAACTATTGAAAATGTTGCTCATGTGGATAGGTTAGGATTTAATCTACTTAGTATTAGCCAACTATGCGATAAAAAGTATAAAGTACTATTTGATGAAAATGGTAGTAAAATACTAAAAGATGGTATCACCATAGCTAAAGGAGTTAGGAAAAATAACATATACGTCATGAAAATAGATAAAACATATAATGACAAACTTTGCCTAACAACATTAGACGATAGCTCATCTCTTTGGCATAGACGCTTAGGTCACGCTAATATGAGACTTATACAAAACCTATCTTCAAAAGAGTTAGTTAGGAATTTGCCAAAACTAAAATATGACCAACACTTTTGCGACGCTTGCAAAATTGGTAAACAAACACATAGTAGTCACAAATCTAAAAATATGGTATCTACATCTAAGTGTCTAGAATTATTACATATGGACTTGTTTGGACCATCCGCTATAAGAAGCTATGGAGGCAACTTATACACTTTGGTCATAGTAGATGATTACTCAAGGTTTACTTGGACGTTATTTTTGAAAACCAAAAATGAAGCTTTTGATAAATTTGAAATACTTAGCAAGAAAATTCAAAATCTTCTAGGTGTCAAAATTGTGTCGATCCAAACGGATCATGGTCGTGAATTTGACAACGAAACTCAATTTGGAAACTTTTGTGATACAAATGGTATAACACATAACTTTTCCGCTCCACGAACACCTCAATCAAATGGAGTAGTATAACGTAAAAATAGAACAATTCAAGAAATGAGTAGAACAATGCTTAATGAACAAAACATTCCTCAAAAGTTTTGGTGTAACACCGTTGACACTTCTACATATATTTTAAATAGAGTCCTAATACGTCCTTTCCTAAACAAAACACCATATGAACTTTATAAAGGTAAAAAGCCAACATTAGGATATTTTAAAGTCTTTGGTTGTAAATGTTTTATTCTTAACACTAAAGATTATCTCACCAAGTTTGACCCAAAGTCTTATGAAGGTGTATTTCTTGGTTACTCTCAAACTAGTAAAGCTTACATTGTCCTAAATAAAGAAACAATGATAGTAGAGGAATCGTTGAACATAACATTTGACGAAAGTCCACCTCCCTCTAAGACATCACCTTTGGTAGATGATGACTTAGTTGAAAGTCAAATAATTGAAAGTCAAATTAATAATAACAAGGAAGATGAACCATTAAATAAGGAAATTGTCAACATAAAAGAATCTAAAAGTCATCCATTAGAAAAGGTCATAGGAAAACTTAATCAAAGAACCTTAAGATCACAAGCTCAAAATCAAAGTAATCATTTTTGTTTTGTATCCACCATTGAACCAAAAACCATAAATGAAGCAATAAAAGATGAGTCATGGGTAATGGCCATGCAAGAAGAATTAAACCAATTCGTTAGAAATGATGTTTGGAAACTAGTTCCAAAACCCAAAGATCAAACTATAATTGGAACAAAATGGGTCTTTCGAAACAAAATGGACGAAAATGGTATAGTATCTAGAAACAAAGCTAGGCTTGTTGCACAAGGTTATAATCAACAAGAAGGAATTGACTATGATGAAACTTATGCACCGGTAGCTAGACTTGAATCTATTAGAATATTACTTGCTTATGCATGTGCTTATGATTTTAAATTATTTCAAATGGATGTTAAAAGTGCTTTTCTTAATGGGTTTATTAACGAAGAAGTGTATGTTGCTCAACCTCCCGGTTTTACCGACTTTGAGAAACCACATCATGTCTTCAAACTCAAGAAAGCATTATACGGCCTTAAACAAGCACCTAAAGCTTGGTACGACCGTCTTAAGACTTTTCTTATTGATAACAAATATACTATGGGATTAGTAGATAATACTCTTTTTACTAAGAAAAAGGAATCGCAAATTATTATTGTTCAAATATACGTTGATGACATTATATTCGGATCAACTTGTCAAGAACTATGTAATGATTTCTCTAAAATCATGCATGACGAGTTTGAAATGAGTATGATGGGTGAGTTAAACTTCTTTCTAGGACTTCAAATTAAACAACTAGAAGATGGTATTTTCTTTAACCAATCTAAATATATAAAAGACATGCTTAAGAAATTTGGTCTTGAAGATTCCAAACCAACTAAAACACCCATGTCTTCGGACACTAAACTCACCAAGGACGAAGAAGGTGAATCCGTAGATAACACTAAATATAGAGGAATGATTGGTAGCCTACTCTATCTTACGGCTAGTAGACCCGACATTATGTTTAGTGTTTGTCTATGTGCTCGCTTTCAAGAAAACCCAAAGGCATCACACTTAGAAGCATTAAAAAGGATTTTTAGATATATTAAGGGAACAACGTGTTTAGGATTATGGTATCCCAAAGGAACGGGTATAGAAACCATAGTGTATGCCGACTCGGATCATGCCGGTGATTATGTCGATAGAAAAAGTACAAGTGGTATTTGCACTTTTGTTGGACATTGTCTCACCTCATGGTTTGCAAAGAAGCAAACGGCTTTAGCCATCTCTACTACTGAAGCCGAATACGTCTCAGCCGGAAAAGCATGTCAACAAGCTCTTTGGATGAAGCAAGCTCTCGTAGACTACGGAATTCATCTCAACGATATTGTGATACTTTGCGACAACAAAGGAGCCATCGATCTCAGCAAGAATCCCGTTCAACATGCTCGTACAAAGCACATTGAAATCCGTCATCACTTTCTTCGCGACAATGTTCAAAAAGGAAACATCTCAATCGAGAAAGTATCCTCCGAAGACAACATTGCCGACATCTTTACTAAACCTCTTAAACGAGAACCTTTTAATCTTCTTAGACTTAGTTTAGGGTTAATGGAGCCAAACATGTAGGATAAACATAGTCTAAAACATTAGAATAGTCAAACCAAAACAATTTTGTCTTGTATCTGCTACTGTAGCCACGGCACCAAACGACAACACGGACGGAACCAAAAATTTGGTGCCGTCTGGTCCGTGGTGTCTACAGAAGCAAAACAGCTTTATACATAACATCTTCTTCCTCACAACCCACTTTACCAAAACGTGTAAAACTTAAACCAAGCTCATTATTGTCATCTTCCCACTCACTAATCACTGAAGATAACATCATTGTAAGTATCCTAACTACATTTCATCTCTTAATTCTGAGTCTAGGATTCTTATTTATGCACAAAACTATCACAAATCATTACATGGGGTTTTATGTATGCTTTTATACCAAATATGAATTCAATTGGCAAATTGCATAACTAGTCATTCAAATTAGGTACTACATTATCATATTGCATAAACAAATCATGTTTCCCACTAATTGATAGATAATAAATATAAGACCTTATTCAAACAACCAAACACCCCATGTCAAAAGTTTTGAAAAGCTTCTCACTTGTAGGAAAACATTTTTCATTGCTAATACAAATAGAAACGTTAGAATTTTCATCACTTGCATGCTCTTGAATACTAAAGGTATTGCATAACTAATATGCACTCCCGGGTATATTCAAATGTAGCCACATTGAATTAGGAGCATTTGGGTTATCTCATGGTATTTGCCAAACACTCCACTAAAACCATTTTGTGCATAAAATGAGTCGAGATAACCGCAACTCCAAATTGTTTTCATATAGGCACACACTAGAATTAAAAACGTTAAAATTTGTTTACATTATTTTTTAACATGTTAATTCTTGTCCTTAGGAATAATCATGGTAGCCGCAAGATTCTGTGATCACAAAGACACCCTTAACTACATTCCCAAACACCACAAAACCAAAGGACTCACCAAGGAACAAGTAGAAATATTTAGGGGTCTAGAATCAAGGTATTTCCACGAGGGTAGAACCATTCACTCATCCTTCCTTGAGCATACCAATCTTCGTGAAGAACTAGCCGCCATTCAATTCGATTGTCTTCTTGACATTGATGAACCAATTTGTCCTAGGTTCGTATTAGAATTCTATGCTAGTGTGACCGGTTTTATTGATGAAGATGATGAGTTTTGTCGTAGCTTTAGAATCAACCAAAATGACTACACCATCACTTTAAGTGAATTTGCTAGAGTACTAGGAATTCCCAACCGAGGAACTTGTGTCTACACGGATAAGTGGTCACTCACCGCTCTTGATACAATCAATGACCGCTCTCTTCCCTACATAACCCGTTTAGCCGATAAGGATGTCATCCGTGAACACCTTTTTAACCCAAAAGGTGATACAACCCGAGTTACCCGAAAGGGAAAAGAGGTAGACCGAGATCCATATGGAATGGAGCTCAATGAACTTAAGCACGAATTTAAGAAATGGGAGGAGTTACTTAGAGCAAACGTCATTAGCACCATAGGGAATAGGGATCACATAAACGCTTGTCTTTGCCACATGCTTTACAACTTGTCCACCCGACAACCATTCAACTTAGCCTACTACATAGCTGGGAGAATGATTGATATTCCAACTCAAGGATCCGTTGCTCTTCCATACGGGATGCTTCTCACCCGTCTCTATAGAAACTTCGCTCCAATTCCACCAACCCCAAAAGGGATGCACCTTAACTATGATCTCATCCCTCACATCTTTGTACCTTTGAGTGATGCTCGAGTTGCTAAGACTAAAGGCAAGAGAACTAAACCTCCAACTCCTTCATCATCATCATCAAATAGCTCCGAGGATGGTCTTCCAAGCTCTCGTCTTCCACCTCAAGAGTATTACACATCTCTTCCCGAGATTGAGAATGAATCAGCAGAATTCAAACAAACTAAGGGAATGTTCAAGTGCCTTGGTAGGATGATGAACAAGATTTACAAGAAGTTGGACAAATAAGGGTACTTTAAGGAGTGTTTGGAACAATGATTTATCATTAATGTTTGATACTATTTAGTTGTTTTTATTATGTAGGATGATAATATAACTTAAAACAATGGTGTATGCTAATAATCTCATGCAGGGGGATAGCACAAGTATGCTATCAAATTTTACCCATTTTCACTATATTGTGAAAATCAATAATCCTTGCTCAAAATCTATGCTCCTCTATGTTTAGATATGTGTTATTTACTTTTCCTAACTAGAAATGTTTAGTATAACAGCTTTTAAGAAAAATTTCAGGTTTCGGAAATTTGCCCGACACCTAAAAACGAACTATGTCCAATTTTCAGCACTCCACGGATCCGACGGCACCAAAATTTTGGTACCGTCCTTTATATCGTTTGGCACCGCCATACCTGTACAGGCGGACCAGACGGCACCCTTTTTAGGGTACCGTCCGTGTGCTATTTTGGTGCCGTGGATTCTCCAGGTAATTTTCTGAATTTCGACTCTTTCGTAATTCCAAATTATCTTCCATCACTTATAAATCAATCTTAACTAGTTTATACTGTTATTAGAACTAGTATTATTCACTAAGGTATATAAGAAATCCATTTCCCACCAAAATTCAAAAATTTGAAAAATCCACCCAAGGAGCCCTTTTGCATAAAGGAAGGAACCAAATTTTTGGTACCTTCAAATCCGTGGGTAATCTGAATATTAGGAAATTCCACTCACTAGAACACATTTATTGCATATCTTTTCTTCTTCACTCCATCTTCTTTGTATGGATTGACTTGGGTGATATGACTAGCATTCAACCCACTTCCAAATCATTAGGAACCTCATCTCTTCAATGGTTCAACATCAAATCAAACCTTTTCTCAACAATTTCTTACCTCTATAAATTGAAAGGCTTTACCATGATCATCCTCACACCTTCTTCATTCTCACTACTATCTAGCAAATCAAAACCCAAGTTAAAAATGACTAAATCATCACCAAAACCTTGCAAGAAAACCGCTAGAATGAGCGTAAGGCCTTGTTGTTTTGTTAATCTTAGCTCATCATCCGAATCTTCACCACTCACAATCTCATCTCCCATTAGAGATGATACACACCTTACCTTAGCTACACCCACTTCATCACACATTGTGATCACCACTCCACCACCATCAAAAGCACCTACTTCACCTCCACCGGCACCCATCCAAACATCCAAAACACCCTCACCACCTTCACCAAGGTCTCCCACTCTCACTCCCATGGAGTTATTTTCAACTCCACCAACATCACCAAATCCTTTCCTAGAGGACTTGGAAGACTTGCCTCCTAGGCCAAGTCATCCACCACCATTGCCGTCCTTTGGCACCATTGAGCGAATCGCTCATGAATCACCTCGGTCATCCATGGACCCAAACGCCCCATTAGGGCCAAGACCTCTCCTTTTCCACCCCATTCACAAGGACATTCATGGTCCTTTATACGGGGATCATCCACTTCCATCATCAATGTCCCCTCATATTGAGGACATTCCGGAGAGCATGTGGGATGACAATCCCACTAGAGAGGAGATTCAAGCCGAACTCCACAACCTCCACCAATTCAAAGGCATGGTGGATTCTCACTTAAGTGAGACAATGCAAATGCAAAGTGCTTTGCTTGCATCCATCATGACCACTCCAAACATCCCCAACACCACCAACACATCAACCATTCTACCACCACAACCTCCGCAAACTTTCTACCCTCCAAGGCACGGTTGCTCAACTTGTGAGCAAACGGGTCAAACCGTGGAACGGACCCGGATCATGGTCCATGACTTCCACGAGGAAATGAGGTTCATCCTCAACCACATTCTTGAGCGTCTAAACGCTCTTTCCCATCCACCATCACTTTAGGATGGTTTTTAGAATAGTCGTTTATTTGTTTTTTTTCTTTAGGATAATTTTTATTTTCTTGTACTAGAAACACATCATTGTGTTCTCTTTTCATGATCTTCACTCATGAAAAATTTTAACTAATGAATGTTGTTTATTAGGTTGTTGGTGTCATTACATAGTGTTTGGAAATGCTTGTGAATGATCATTATTACTAACATTTTTTTTGTAGCTTTATTTTCACAATCCATGTATCTTCCCATTAAAGCACCCAATTTAGGGGGAGCTTTGAACAAGGGGGAGATAATAGCTCGGGCTCATTACATTCCGCATAGCCTCTTCTTTTTGTTGAGACAAAAAGGGGGAGAAAATATAGAACTTGGAAATTATTTATATTTGACTTTTCTGAAAAAGTCAAACTGCATACAATTGACTTTCTAAAAGTCAAACAGGAACCCTCATTGATAATACTTGACTTTTCTTAAAAAGTCAAACTGCATACTTTGACTTTCTGAAAAAGTCAACATCATGCATCAACTAGTGAATTCTTTGACTTTCATAAAAAGTCAAATTACATACACTTGCATTATCATTTTCTTTTCAAAGTTCTAAAACTAATATTTTTATAACTCTTGTACAAACTTAGTTTCTTTTATAAAAATAAAATTTATATTTTGTCCTCAACAAAAAGGGGGAGATTGTTAATACAAATATCGTCATTAAACGTTATTTATATTTTTGATCTTTGCCTAAGTTTTGTTAACGACAAAAGTAAATTTAATTTATAAAAGCTTAAAGCTTGTCAAGTCTATTAGGTATTAAAACAAGCTTTCTCAAACAATATATTCATCATTCAAGCATTTACATTTATGATTAGTAACATCTTGATATGACTCTAATCATTATGTATGATAGTAGTTTGTAGAATGTGTTAGGTTCTTAAAACCAAACACTACTTAAGCATTTGCATATTTCTATTAATAGTAATACAACATTTGACATCATGTATTACATCATGGAGATCATTGGAAGATTCCATTAGATATTTTGTGAAGATTTGTACTCTTCATATCTTGCACAATCTTACTTAGATAGAGTTGACTTTAGGCAAGATTTGATATCTTGACTGTCAGACTGGCGGTACCATTTTGGTACACGGGCGGAACCCTTTTAAGGGGTCCGCGGTCCGTGGACGCTCCTGTCCAAATTGGCTATAAATAGCAATGCCAAGCCAAGTAGTTTCTCATCCCTTTCTAACATACTCTCATACATATCTTCTCTCTAACCTTTCTAACTCAGTTTCATATCATATTAGTGATCTCTTTTGTAGCAAAGAAGATCAAGTCATATTCAAGCTTCAACGAGAAGTTGGAAGTCTTGTTTGTTTAGTGTTGTATGATCTAGTGTTGATCTATACTTCATTGTTGTATCAAACCATCATAATCTTGTGAGTGTGAGTGGTTAGTATTTTAGTCCTCAAAATACATTGTGTGTGGGAGTAGTTGTACCCTTGGAAAGAACTCGACATCTAGCTTAGTGTCGGAAATAGTGTAAGCGAAGTGTAAAGGTTTTCTCCGCCGGTGAAAGGAGCTTGTTGACTAGTGAAGTTAAACTCTCGAGTGTGAGACTCGGGGAGTGGAGTAGGGCAAGGAAAAAGAGTCCTTGTAGGCCGAACCACTATAAACAACTTGTTGTGGTTTGATCATTTCTTTCCTTATTTACTTATTACATATTGCTTGCATATTTCATTAACATACTTAAGATCAATATCAATTGATCTTTCAATAAGTTTCAAAACAAAGTTTTTAATCGGTAAACTATTCAACCCCCCTTCTAGTTTTCTACAATATAGATAATACATTTTGAATTCTAGCATTCTATTACACGTTCTTTTTTATGTAGCTCGTAGTCTTTGATTCTTCAAAATCCGCATACCTTGTACTTCCAGTGGAGTTCTTTACATGTTCCATGACTTGGTGATCTTTGAGCTTTCTTCGAGATCATCAGCCAAAGTAAATCTCCGAATCATCCTGTGTTGTATCGCCTCCATGTGATATTTGTGACTTCTGACCGACATGCTCACACTTTGTTGGATCATGATATTTGCATCAGAGTTGCGGAAGCATTGCTTTTGATCTTTAGATTATCATGATTTCTTTAAACGTGAGTGTGAGGTGTGAGCATGTGGTTATCGATTGACTTCTCAATTTCCAACAACTGCAACCGTCAGTTGTTCCTGCAAACAATAGTTAGCAATAAAAGACACGAAAGTGTTTTTGTTCACTTTTGTTGAATAGGGTTGCAAGAACCACAGTTCCCCGTTGATTAATATAAATACTGCTTGTGATTAGGTAGAATTCCAAAGAATCTCTTTGATAGGGTTTCACAGCTTGAGCTAGACGTTCTCAAACCGGAACGTGACAAAGTAGACAATATAAAGTGAGTGAACCAGCGAATTGAGATTTACTGATTGATAGGAAATTGATTTGATAAATAATCGCGTATTTCTGAAGAGAGAGTTTTTGCAATACGACGAAGGTTTTATGAGAAAAATCAAGTTTCAATCAAAAATAATTTTAGTTTAAAAAGTTAACGCCCAGTCGATGTGCTAGAAAAAGAATTGTAGAGCACATTGAAAGGTTTCCAAAAGTATTCGTCAATCCATGTTAGGATTTAGAAAATCCGGTAGTTAAAGAGTCGGTCACCTCAAGTATATGTATTCGTTAGAAAGCTCGTAGTCGTAGTTACGTAATGTTAATAAGTAGTTTGTTAAGTAACACCGTGGAGGACGGACGGGTCTTTACCGACTGTATGCCTGATCCACAGCTCGTAGGAGGCGTGTCTTGTAAGAAACTATAAATACCCTCTACCTCCCAAGGTAGAGGGTTGGAGCTTTCAATATCATTTTTCCTTGTCTCACTAAGTTCCAAAAACTCTCTACTTTCTCTCTCTAAAAATCATAGTGTGCGCCCCATATTATTGATGTGTTATGTGTTTATGAAATCCAATATGTTACAAATGGTATCAAGAGCCATGGTTTGATCACTCATCTTTCATGTTCTTGGAGTTCTAGTGGTTTTCATAAGGTTTTTGGGTTTGAATGAATTTAGAGTAGTTTGCATCATTTGGGTCATTTCTAGTGTTAAAGTTTGGATTTTGATAGTACTTTTGTGTTTAGAATCATTATAAGTGTTTAGGTTTTGGTTTGGAAGGTTTGAATCATTGTTGTTGATTTGTTTTTGGATTGAAAAGTGGTGTTTTTGAATGTTTGTTGGATGCGAGTTGTGTCTCGAATTGTGTTTCTTTGATGCGAGTTGTCCTAGCTTTGTTGCGAGTTGTCCCAGGTTTGATGCGACTTGTCTATTCTGAGCTTGCTTATTGAAGCGAGTTTTCCTATATGCGAGTGTCTATTGAGACAAATCGACAAGAAAGGACAAAGTAGTGGAAGTAGTGGGTGTACTTGTGTACTATGCGAGTTGTCAGCCTATGCGAGTTGTGTCTTATGCGAGTTGTCGGTTAAGCGAGTTGTCTGTTAAGCGAGTTGTCGTTTAAGCGAGTTGTCTTGTACTGCCAGTTGTCTCCTACTGCGACTTGTCTTGGCTGCGAGTTGTCTAGGGTGCGAGTTGTCTTGGGTGCGACTTGTCTTGGGTGCGACTTGTCTAGTGTGCAACTTGTCTTTTGAGACATGTCATTTCTTCGTGTCACGTTTTACGGTTTTTCTTTTGATTTAGTAAAATCCCGTGAAAGAATCTATTTCCCGGTTTAATCAAAGAATAGCAAAATCCCGTAGAATCTGTAATCATGTCTACAATCACTTCCTCTGTTGCTGACGATGTTCAAGCCGCAGGATCTGATACTCGTCCTCCCATGCTGGACAGAACCGACTATGACTTTTGGGCTCAAAGAATCAGACTGTATTGCTTAGGAAAAGAAAATGGGGTTAACATACTTAAGTCAATTGATGAAGGACCTTATCAAGTTGAGACTACGAGAGACATTCTTGAAACTGCTGCTGATGGTTCAGTGATATTAGGATTCGATAGACCAAAGAAGTATGATGAACTTACTGATAAGGAGAAGAAGAGATACGATGCAGACATCAGGGCTTCAAACATCATACTTCAGGGTTTACCTAAGGATATTTACAAGCTGATCAATCACAACACTGAAGCTAAGGCAGTATGGGACAATGTTAAGATGCTTCTCACTGGTTCTGAATTAACTAAAGAAGACAGGGAGTCTCAGCTGTATGATGAATTTGAGAACTTTAAGATGAATCCAGGGGAAAGTGTTACTGAATATCATGTAAGATTCCACAAGCTTGTTAATGATATGAGGAATATCAAAATGACAATGCCAAATATTCAGTTCAATTCAAAGTTTGTGAACAACATGAATCCCGAATGGCACAAATTTGTCACTGCAGTCAAGCTAAACAAAGGTTTGAGGAACACCAATTATGAGCAATTATATGCATATTTGCTCCAAAATGAGAAGCATGCTGTGTTTGAATGGATGATCCTTGAAAAGTTCAACAACAATGCTGGAAATGCAAGCTCTTCAAATGATTCAACTGCATTTTACACTAATGTAGGAATAACTACCAAAGCATCTCAAGTCATACCTACTGGAAATGGTAATAACAAACTCATTCCGGATCCATGGTATAAGCCTCCAGAATCGGACACATTCAAGGAACATCTTGTCAATCAACTGGCTTTAATGATCAAGCAGAAGTTGAACTTCACCCCACACACCAACAATCACCTCAGAACTGCATCTAATCTTCACAATCATGCTACGGTTAAAGATGGAAAGGTAGTGGTGCAAAATGTGCAAGGAAGACAGAATGCATACCTTCCACATAATGAAAAAGGGAATGTTGGTGCTGGATATGGGAATGTTGGTGCTGGATATGGGAATACTGGCGGTGGTGGTGGATATGTGGGTAATCAGAATCGTGAAAGGAACATGGCTCAGGGTCAAGTAAAGCCAATCAAGTTTTACAACTGTGGTGGAGAAGGTCACATCGCAAGGAATTGCACTCTTCCAAAACGTCCACAAAATGCAGAGTACTTCAGGGACAAGATGCTGCTGGTGCAAGCTCAAGACAGTGGAGCTGTGTTGAATGAGGAAGAATTACTATTCCTTGCTGAAGGAAATGCCAGAACTTATGATGCTGATGTGGATGAACAACCAGTGCAGGGTATGTATTAGAACAATCCCAATGCATTTCAAGTTGCTGACTGTGATGCATTTGATTCAGATGTTGATGATGAACCAACTGCCCAGACCATCTTCATGGCTAGTATCTCACCAATGGTAACTCCAAGGGCTTCTACACCAAAACAGGCCAATCCTTTCAGGGAATCTATCATTTCAGAGGTATTAAAACTATACGATGAGGTTGATGTGCAAAAGATGCATGACAAAGTAAAATCTACTTAAATTATTGAATCAGATATTGAAAATATGGGTAATAGCAATGTTGTCCCATATGATCAATATGTGAAGCAAGATGGAAGTGAATATGTACCAAGCGATGCATCTTCTGCAGTCAATGATGACTATGTTTTTGATGGATACACTGCATGTGCCCTTGATGATTCCATAACCTCTAAACTTAATGCCTATAAGGAACAAGTTGCCATTTATGAACAACGTGCTAAGTTTGAATTGACCACCCGTGAGCAGGAAATGGATAACCAAATACGTACAGTCATTAGAAAAAGTAACTTTAGGGAAGAAATGTTAAAACAAGAGTTAAACTCCTTACAAGAAAAGCTTACTAAAACTGTTAAGCAAAAGCAAGAACTTCAAGAAAATGTAAAAGTGCTTAAACAAGAATTTAATGCTAAGGAATCAAAACTTTTGAATGACTTTTCCAACCTAAAAACTTTGAAAAACAAACTTGAAAACAAACTGTACATAGAAGGGAACACCATTCAGACTGCTCCCATGATCACTAAGCATAGAGTCTTAAGCGATAAACATAGCATCCCCCTTGTAGAGGTACCCAATCCCGAGTATGGAAAAGTTGCTAGAGCTGCACAAAAGGTAGTCTATGATGGTAATGAGATTCTTTAGCCTAGGCAAACACCATCATGTATAGGATGCACTGATGATGATATAAAAGTTGAAGAAGCTTCTAGGGTGAAAATGGCAAAGAAGTTAAATGATCCTAAGTGTACAAAGTATAATATAACGTATAAACCCCATGATTACACTAAGGAAAATTGGATTTCCATGAACATATTTAAACCTCAAACTCAACTAACCCCTGAACAAGTTTTCTGGAAGAAAGATATAGATAAGCAAAAGGCAGATAATCTTGTTACAAAGAATCCCCCTTGTTGGAAATTGCCTTCAGCCATTGTGTATCCTACAAATACACCAATGCATTTAGTGCCTAGAAATCTTCCCACCTTAATCAGCCTTTATGTAGTTTACCAACTATTTGTTGATTTTGAGAAAACGTGTAAGAAGAGAATCACACCCACTGGGATAACTGAAGGGGAAAGGGGTTTTGAACAAACTAAAGAATGCTATTTAACTGAGGTCATTCCTTTCTTTGAACAACTTAAAGAACAATTTTAGAGTCTTCAAAAGGGAATTGACACAGAGATTAAAGAAATTGTTGATCCCAGTTGAGCAAACGATCTAATATAGAAACTGACTTAAACAAAGAACTTATTAAGTATTACGCGGAATTTAATACTTAACCTTAAGAAGAAGAACAATAAACATTCAACACCTCATTATTATTATTAATACGAATACTCTAACCAGTATTAGGGTTTTACAACCTTGAAGTGTATAGACCTTAGATATCAAACATACGTATATCTAATCTAACCTAGGACCTCATTTTATAGGCTAAGGAGTCCTTTACATAATACAATACGTAACCTACAAGATAAATATCTTTTCCATATTTATCTAATACAAAATACGAAACCGACTAAACAAGACTAGCAGTTGTTACATATCAATATCCGTAGTTACACAATACTACTAGCCGCGGTTTGTCTTCATCCGTGGTTACATTCTTCTGTCCATGGTTATATCAACTCTGTCCGTAGTTCCAGTACTTAGAATAATTCTTGATCCAAGGAACCAAAAACCCAACAATCCTCCCCTAAACTTGATACATTCCAACAGAATTCTCAAGTTTCCTTTAAGCTCAAAGCATATGAATGTGAGGATGTAGCCAAACACTTACTAGATTTAAGAATTTTCTCATATTTCAGCAACAAATTGTAAGCTTGACTATCATAGGGTAACAACATCTTGATAATACCAGGCTTCATCATCTGAGCAATAACTCCTGGATACTTATTCAGTTGAGGATAATCACCTTCTACAAGCACATGAATAACTTCTCCAGAAACAGTTAAAACATGAACTCCACAAGTTTGATATAAAAACCATCTTGTAACATTACCACCGTAGAGTCCTTTCCATTCAGGTTCATCATGAGTAGGTTCAAATAAAATCTTCAAATGATGATAAACCAGTCTCTCATGATAATCATTTGGATGTACTTCACCAAACTTATTCTTGTAAAGTATCCAAAGATTCATCAAATCATCTCTATCAAAATACTGAAGCATCTGTGAAAATTTATTATACTCATAAACTTCATTGTTGAGTCTTTGAATTTTCCAAACTCCTTCACTTCCAACTTTAAGCTTAAACTCATAAGAAATAATTTGATTAACATCTTCAACTACTTTCAGTCTTTTAGAATCAGATGTCTCCTGAATCTCAGATTTTCTCTTTCGTTTACTTTGAATCCACTCTTCATTCTTTTGAATCCACTCTTCTTCCTTTTTAGAATTCATTGGACAAAAATCAGCATTATTAATCTTCATACATCTCATATAAATCTCACGAATTCTTTCAAATGAACACTTATTAAGATTATCAGGAATATGAATGCCTGAATTCTTAATAATCTTCATCAGTACATTCCTCATCTGTGCAATTGAAGGAGGTTTCTTTCTTATAACTTGCTTCCTTTCTTTATCAATCCTCCTTGCCCATTGACCCAAGAGTCTAGCTCTTTCCTCATCATCCAACAGTGCCCATTCTTGTGCAGTATATTCATCATGTATTTGTTGAGAAGCTTCAAGATAGTTTTGTGATTCATACCATGTAGCTAACCATCTCTGACTAGCTTCCTCTTCTTCTTGCTTCCTTTTCTCAAAAGTTGCTTGTTCTTCAGCTAACATCATTTTTACATACTCTGCATCATAAGCAACCTGCTCTGCTTTACTTTTAAACTTCAACTCTGGTTCTGCAATCCTTTTACCTTTACCAATGTCTTGTTGAATCACTTTCTTCTTTAATAGATCACCTCAAACTTTTACTTCTAGGTTTAGATGCAACAGATTCAAGAGATAAAACAGGTGCAATGATAGGTGTAGAAATAGATGAGGTTTTGCTTAGATTTATCAATGTACTTGCAGATTCTTTCTCAAATTCCTTAGGTTTAGGAGGTGATACAGAGAGGGTTGTAACAATAGTGGAAGTGGTTATAATAGCAGTGGGTATGATAGTAGTGGGTACAAGTGCCATGTCTGAAACTGCAACAGTGGTTACAAGAGTACTAACCGTGGTTGCAGACATACTATTAGTGATTGTGTTCTGCACTACTTCATCTTCTACAACCTTCTTCAAACTTTTAAGAACTGCCTCATTCCCATCTTTATCAGATACCAAAAATTCTTGATCTCCACTATCAACATCTTCTTCCATAGATACATCAACATCTTCTTCCATAGATACATCAACATCTCCAAAACCAATACCCTGTGCTTCAATCGCCTAATGTCTTTTCCCTGAAACACAATCAGCTCCTATAGACCTGAAATTGTATCCTCCATTTTGGCACATTTATCTGTCAATTCATTAAAATGTTCAATAATATCCTCCCTACTTTAACCTGTGTGAACTGGTCTGAGAGGTGGTTCATTGGAAAAGTCATCATGTACCAACTTAGGATCCGTCAATTCAGTTTCATGTTCCAAACTATCCTCATCACTTCGAGCTGTGTTAACTGCTCTGAGAGGTGAATCCTTGGATATAGTAAACATAGCACCAGACCTTGCCTGATCATCTATGCACCCTATATTAGCCAGTTGGCTAGGGATTCCTCCACCTGTGTTAAGTTCCAAGGAACTCTCCACATTAGGAGTTGCCAAAGGTTGGGTCTTACATATGTTTCCACTATCCTGACCATCATCTAAGCATGAATCAGTAGTGGAAGCCCTTCTAATCATGTCACCTCCACTCCATGTGACAGCCTCATGAACAACACCACTAACACCAGCCTGAGGTAGCTTGGTTCCCTTCAGTCTCCTAGTCCAGACAATTGGTTTAACAGTGGTTTGGGTTTGACTAGAAGTAGGTTGAGTGTTACTAACATTGGTTAGAGGTGCACTATCAGTGGGTTCAGATGTACTATCAGTGGGTTCAGTGACTAAAGGTTTTGATTCAAGACTTTCATCAAACTCAGGATTAGTAGGCAAAGTAAGCATATGAGGAAATAAAGGAACATCTCTAATTTGTACATTTTGTAGCTGATTCCTCATATGTGCAAAAACCATAGGAAGCATATGATGTACTTCATACTCCCTAGTATGCACAACAGGTTCCTCTATTTGACTTTCCACAAGCAGTTGAACAAACCTAGGATATAAATAGTATTTACCCTTCTTCCTAATGTTTTGTACTAGCCCCTCATATATCATCCTAGACCAATTAAACTTCCTTCCATCAGACAAAAAAATAATTGCAGTAGCAATTTTTGAAGGAAAGTCATTAAACCCAGTGGTCTTATTACTCATACACATCAACAAGGTGTGAATCAAAAACTTCCATTGCTTTGAAAACAAACTCTTAAAAAATTGTACCTTATCACCCCTGTGTGTATATCCTAACCTTTCCAAACCAGCAACTATCTCAGCATCTGAAAGGTTTACAATACCATCAACCTCATCAAACTTTAAAACATCCCTAATGATCCCCTCAGTAACAGAAATAGCATTCTCATCCACAACAGTGCTAAACACTTCAACTCCTTCAACCTCTTCAAGCTTAGCATTCCTCCAGAACTGATGTATGTAGGCTTTAAGAATGGTTGGTGTGACTGTCAAGGCATAGTGAATAGGACTGTGTATAAGGAAATCAATCATTTGATGAAAACCTTCAGATCAATTGTTTTTGATGAGGTTAGCAACTAGGTTATGTGTGTTGGAGTACTGGGTCGCCATTGTGATTGATGATGGGTATGATGTGGGTTTGTGAATTATGCAACAGAAAGTGATTAGGGTTAATGTAGAGCGCCAAGTTGAAGTGATTTGAAGACCAATGAATGATCCATCCGTGATTTTGGGGAGATAAATACACTTTCGCCAAAGTTACCAAACAGCCCTGTAGTATCCAGAAACAAGTAGCATGCTATCAGTGGTTTGAAGACCTCTATCCGTGGATTTATACATACTATAAGTGGATACAAAGTGTCACTCCAATTGACCAAGAAATACAGCAAGCAAATCTGTGTCAAAACAAAAATATCTCACAAAAATATGAAGAATTCTCACAATCTCTCTCTCTTTTTTTTTTTTTTTTTTTTTTTTTTTTTTTTCATATTAGAAGCTAAAAAAACAAGCTCCAATATACAAGAATCCTCCATACCTGCAAGTCACAAACACAAACCAAATACAGAAAAGAGAGTTATTGTTATCAATGGTTAGAAAAAGCTAGAAGTGGTTCCAAATGACCTATCCGTAGTTTAGCAAAGATAAGTCAATACGGTCAACTTTCAGTATTAATATTAGTCCAAAGCCCAATGAACTCATTAACTCCTCAACCACATTTAACCTGCCCCTCATTTACTTACATAAGCCATATCTCTGCTTATAAAAAGAAACCCAAATCTCTGTTATCTCACACACCAATCAAAACCAAAACCCTAATTCCACAAAAATCCATAATCAACAATCACCATGTGGAATCCTAGTTGGAATAAACCAGAAATCATCAATCTATCAACCTCTTCCTCATCATCATCATCATCATCATCAAGCACGGAGTCTGACACATGGCGTCTTTACATACCTCCACAAGAACCAAGACCAAGAAAATCCCCCTTTCTCCCTTCATCTGAAGATGACAGTGTAGTGGATCCAAGTGAGTCTTCTGATGACTCTGATGACTCCACTAAGGAGAAAACTTCACACCCTCAACCTTCATCACCCCAACCCCAACCAAGAACACGAGCAAGAAATCCACCACTCCCAAAGGACAGAGAGGTGGTTATTGGTCTTCCTGCACCAGGTTGTGGTGCTTCTTCACATATCGTAAAGGGGAATTGTAAAAGGAAGATGGATTGATTGCTTTTTGGTGAAACCAGTAGATGAAGCACAAAGGACAATGTCATATCACATATTCATCTACTGTATTCATCTTCATCATCTTCGTTTTCATCAATCCATCCTTCCCATTTTGATCCTTAGCTCGTCGTACTGGTCATGCATATCATGGTCATGTATATCCAGCAGTTGGAATAGAAGATATGAGCTAGGATAGGTTTAGGAACTCTTGTATAGAACTGGTATTGTAGTAGCATATGAAGTTAATTGTAAGCTGTAAGCTGTAAACTGCTTCTTGAATGAATGAACAATTTAACTTCAGTACTTCTTTTGCTTTTGTAATTTACTTTCTTTTATCTGCAAAATGGTTAGTGGAAACACAGAGCAACAACCAATGGTTTGAACAAAACTATCAGTGGTTAGAAACAAAAATAGCAATACTAAGATCACATAATAACAGGCCAATACTTATACAAACTTTTACAAAACAAGTTGAGAGTTTAGAGATTAATCATTCCAATACTAACAAAAAGGTACTGAAACCTCCCCACATCAAAAGCTTTAGTGAGAAGATCAGCAACATTGAAATCAGTATGGATTTTTACCATTTGAATCAGCCTTTTCTCATTACAATCTCTAATAAAATGATGCCTTATCTCAATATGTTTAGTTCTAGAATGTAAAACAAGATTTTTAATGATTCATATTGTACTGTTATTATCAATGTAAATCTTAGTATGCATAAAATTGTACCCAAAATCCAGCAATTGATTCTGAATCCAAAGAACTTGACCACAACAACTAGCAGCAGCCACATACTCAGCTTCAGTTGTAGAATTTGCCACAATAGTTTGCTTTTTACACTGCCATGAAATTAGTCTGTTTCCCAAAAACTGACATCCTCCAGTAGTAGACTTCCTATCCAAACTAGCACCAGCATAGTCACTATCTGTGTAGGCCACCAAATCAAAAGGAGAGTCCTTAGAGTACCAAAGGCCCAATTTAGGATGACCTTTAAGATATCTAAAGATTCTCTTAACAGTATTCATGTGTGAGCTATTTGGTGTGACTTGAAATCTTGCACACATACATACTGAGAACATAATTTCTGGCCTAGATGCAGTGAGATACATCAAAGATCCAATCATGGACCTGTACAACTTCAAATCAACTTTGGGACTTCCATCATCTGGTAGCAGTGGTTTCTGAGTCTCCATAGGTGTACTTGCACTCTTTACATCTTGAAACCCAAACTTCTTCAAAACATCTGCTACATACTTGTCTTGACTAATGAAGATACCATCAGTCCTTTGTTGAACCTGTAGCCCCAAAAAGAAAGTGAGTTCTCCCATATAACTCATCTGAAACTTATCATGCATAAGTTTCTCAAAATCCTTGCATAGCTCCTTGTTTGTTGAGCCAAAGATGATGTCATCTTCATAAACCTGAACCAATAAAATATCATCTTTGTGCTCTCTAATGAACAAAGTTTTATCAATCAGCCCTCTTTTAAACTCATTGTCCATCAAATAAGTAGACAGGCACTCATACCATGCCCTAGGAGCTTGATGCAAACCATACATAGCCTTTCTCACCCTATAAACCTTGTCAGGATGATCAGGATCTTCAAAACTAGGAGGTTGACGAACATAAACCTCTTCATCAATTGTGCCATACAAAAATGCACTTTTAACATCCATCTGATATACAACAAAATTCTTGAATGAAGCGTAAGCCAAAAATAATCTAATAGCCTCTATTCTTGCAACTGGAGCAAATACTTCATCATAATCCAAACCTTCAGTTTGTGTATATCCTTGAGCAACCAACCTTGATTTGTTCCTTACAACAATTCCTCTTTCATCCCTCTTGTTTCTGAACACCCATTTAGTCCTAATTGCTCTCTTACCATTAGGAAGATCAACCAATGTCCAAACCTCTTGAAGCTTAAACTGTAGTAGCTCCTCTTGCATTGATTCTACCCAGCCTTCTTCTGATAAAGCTTCTTCCACTCTCTTGGGCTCCTTTTGAGATAGAAAACAAGCAAACAAACAATTTTGCAGATCTTTAGGACTGTTTCTTTTGTGAAGTGATCTTGCAAAGAACCCATGTTCAGGAAAGGGTTCAGTATTCTTAACCCTGCTTCTTGTTTGAACTGGAGTATTCAAGTTTCCAAGTATTTGTTCCTTGGGATGAATCTTGTGAATCCTGGTAGAAGTGATTGGACTTTCATGAATGACAGTTTCCAAGTTAGTCAAATCAGCATTGAAGAAATCATCCAGGTCTTCATCATTAGTAGGAGTATCAATTTCTATCAAAGCAGGCATGTTAAGATCATGTGGATACTCCTCTTCACCAAATAATGGCTTTGCATTTGGTCCAAAGAAAGTACTATTACCAGTACTTACAGCCGTGGTTTCACTTGGAGTATCAGTGGTAGAAGATGGCTTAGCAGTGCTTTCAGTTGGCTTAGCAGTGCTTGCAGAATTCTTTTTCTTTTTTTCAATTTCTTCTACAGACACTGAGTTATCTTTCAACAACTCATCCTTATCTTGATGATGATCAACATTGCCTCCATGATTCAGTACATCATCATCAGTGGGACCTTGCTTATGAATGATTGGTGAGACAGTACCAGCTTTCCACTTTTCAACCGAATAGAACTCATTAGGAGAATTAGCTTCCTTAGAAGTTGTTTCAGCATCAGAATCCTTTTGTGTACCTGCATTAACATTAGTGGAAGTTCCTGCAATGATAGGCTCATAATTCATAGATTTGGTTAGCATATCAATGTTAAACAGCCAGTCTGGTCCTTTGGTCTCAACACTAGGAGTCTTTTCACTGAATTGAACATCTAGGTTCTCTTCAACAATTCTAGTCCTCTTATTGTATACTCTAAAGGCTTTACTATTAGTAGAATAGCCTAAAAAGTATCCATCATCAGCTTTTTCTTGAAACTTGCCTAGGTAGTCTATGGTATTCAAGATAGTAACAGGACACCCAAAAGGTTTTAGGAATGCAATCATTGGCTTCATATCATGTAACAGCTCATAGGGGGTCTTGTTATGAGGCTTCACTACCTTACTTCTATTCTGCACATAACATGTAGTGCCTACAGCTTCAGCCCAGAAGGTAGTTGGTAACTTAGATTCTGACAATATTATCCTAGCAGCCTCAATTAGTGTTCTATTTTTCCTTTCAGCTACACCATTTTGTTGTGGTGTTCTAGCAACACTAAACTGTCTCTCTATACCCTTAGCTACACAAAACTGATTCATCACATCATTCTTAAACTCAGTTCCATTATCACATCTGATTACTTTGACCTTATGATTTACTAGATTTTCTATCTTAGTAATGAAACTCTTGAGGATCTCATTAGTCTCACTTTTAGCAGCCAAAAAGTAAACCTAAGAAAATCTACTATAATCATCAGTGATAACTAGGCAATACTTCTTATGATTCAAACTTCTAACAAAGGTAGGTCCAAATAAGTCCATATGAAGCATAAACAGTGGTTGTGTGATGGTGTTTACAGTTTTGGTCTTACAAGAAGCTCTATGTTGTTTTCCTTTTTGAAAAGCCACACAAAGTTCTTTACACTCAAAAACCTTTGAAGGTAACCCTCTCACTAAGTTTCCTTTTACCAGTTTATTGATTGTCTTGAAATTTAGGTGACCTAGCCTTCTATGCCACAATTTGGACTCATCTACAGATGCTTTAGCAAACAAACATGTTAAGGACCTATTTGGAAGAACATCTTTAAGATCAAAACAATATATGTTTTCCTTCCTAGGTACCCTAAGTTGTATAAACTTCTCATCAGGCATCTTAAACTCAGGAGACAACACCACACACTTAGTTTCACCAAAAAGTACCCAATATTATTTACCCTTCTAGGATATAATAAACTTCTATGATGGTCCAGCTCTCCTTTGACCATCATACTTAACCTGTCTTCCAATCCTCCTCAGAAACTTCCTTGCTTGGAGAGTCAACATTGCCATTTGCCATTGAAGATTAATCTCCTCAAGATCATCAGGATCAATTTGATCTAGATCTTGATTTAAAACAGTAACACTGGTAGTTAAATCAGCCAGAAAAGCGCAAATTGCACCATCACTGACATTATCACTAACAGTGGTATTATTTGCAATAGCCGTGGTTATTCCATAGGCAGCAGTGGATACATCTTGTGAACTCATGTGATTGGTAGAAACAAAAGCAATGTTTTGATTTGCAGAAGATGCACCAGCAACGTTTTTCTCAGACTCATAAACCTTCAAGTTGTTGTAGAGATTGTCCAGAGTCATCTTATCAAAGTCCTCCTTATTTCTCCACACAATCGTATGAAGAGCCCATTCAGGAGATAAAATTCTAATGAACTTCAAATTTATATCTTCTGGAATAACATTGTAGTCCACTGACTTCAATTGGCTGATAGGTTTTTTAAGCCTGTTATAAGTGCCATCAAGTTTTTCTCCACTTAGTGCAGTGAAGTTTTCAAACTGATGCTTGAGCATATTCTTCCTTGATTTCTTTGTAGCTTCATTACCAGCAAATCTTGTCTCAAGAGCATCCAGTAACTCTTTAGCAGGCTCATATCTTTCAAAGTCCAAAGCATACTCATTAGGTATTCCCATAGAAAGAATACTATGAGCTTTAATCTCCAATTTCCTTCTAGCCTTGTCAACTTCACTAACAATTTCTATCACTTTACCATCAACACCCTTCTTAGGAAGAGTATCACCTTTTTCAACGACATCCCAGATGGCATAGTCAATCATACGAATGTATTGCCTCATTCGCATTCTCCAGATTTGATACTCACCATGCTTGAGCATGGGTACCTTTGAAGCAGTCACCATATGAGTTTCGTCAGACATCTTAGCTTACTTGAATAGAACTTAACAGAACTTCTTCTTGGTTACAGTTTCTAGATCACAAGCTCTGATACCACTTGTTGATCCCAGTTGAGCAAACGATCTAATATAGAAACTGACTTAAACAAAGAACTTATTAAGTATTACGCGGAATTTAATACTTAACCTTAAGAAGAAGAACAATAAACATTCAACACCTCAATATTATTATTAATACGAATACTCTAACCAGTATTAGGATTTTACAACCTTGAAGTTTATAGACCTTAGATATCAAACATACGTATATCTAATCTAACCTAGGACCTCCCTTTATAGGCTAAAGAGTCCTTTACATAATACAATATGTAACCTACAAGATAAATATCTTTTCCATATTTATCTAATACAAAATACTAAACCGACTAAACAAGACTAGTAGTGGTTACATATCAATATCCGTAGTTACACAATACTACTAGTCGCGGTTTGTCTTCATCCGTGGTTACATTCTTCTGTCTGTGGTTATATCAACTCTGTCCGTAGTTCCAGTACTTAGAATAATTCTTGATTCAAGGAACCAAAAACCCAACAGAAATGAAAAAGATGTTTAATGATATGGAATTTGAGGTCAGTATATATGAACGTGAGCTTAAGAGTAATGAAATTGAGATAAAGAATCTGCACATCATTAATGATAATTTGATCTCTCAATGTGTTGCTCAAGATGTGTTCTACATTATTACAAATTATTCTATTACTGAGTCTTAATTTCATGAACTAAGTGTTGCATTACAAGTTTCCCATGATCCTGTCATTGAGCCTGAAACCACAAATTCAAAATTGCATGATAAAGTTGAACAGAATGATCATGATAACTTGGTCAAACATTTTTCTAAATTGGAAGTTGAACATCTTGCTTTGCAATTAAAATATCAACATCTCAAAGATAAGATTAAAACATCAAATGTCAAGACATCCTCGGATGCTCCTGAGTTTGATGCAGTTTTGAAATAAGCAAACGTGATGAACATATTCGAGCTCATTGTAACACGATCAAAAGATTAAAAACCCAAATTTCACAATTGAAAGGTGATAAGAATAATGTGAATGGCTCCCAAATGCCTCCTCCTTTAGATTCTCAGAATTCTCAAAACTTTCATCTTCAAAACATCATTAATGTTTTACAACAAGAAAATGAGAGTTTTCTTGAAGAAAATGAAAGAGTTAAACAACATTTCAAAGAGTTATATGATTCAATGAAAGTCACTCGTGACAAGAACAATGAAAAAATAACTTCTTTACAAAAGGAAATTGAGAATCTGAAAAGTCATGTAAAAGGGAAAATGCCATTTGTCTGTGATGAGAATTTTGTATCAAAGGCATCTGCGGATTCTAAGTATGCTGTGACTGTAAAGTATATTCCCCCTCATCTTAGAAATAACGAACGTGTGTGTCAAGAATATTTTTCGTATCTTAAGGATAGTCTAGAATGCCTCCGTGAAATTGTCGAAGAGGATAGCATAAATAAACCACTTGATAGAGAAGTTAGGTATGCATGCTTATATGTCAAACGATCTCAAGAGCTTTTAGAATGTTTAAGAGCAACATGCCCTAAATCCTTTTGTACTAAAGATAAAGTCATTATGCCTTGTTCTATGCCTAAAGTTAAACATGTGAACTTTGATGTGCCTGCGAGTACTTCAGATCGCATCACTTCTAGATCAGGAACGCAAAAAGTAGCAAAACCAACTAATGTTCCCATCATTCCCTCTACAGGAGTAATCAGTGACACTAAGGCAAGCGGGTCAAAGCCTCCAATCAATACAAAGCAAGATAGGACCTGGCAAGCTAAGAGTGATCAATGGAAGAAAGTAGAAGAATAAGTTTTTGTTGAATAAGACGAATCGTGTTGATTCTAGTGTTAGCTATAAGCGTACTGTATTTAATTCGAATTCTGCTACTAATTGCAAAACATGTAATGAATGTTCGATTTCTGGTATTAATCATGAATGTGTTGTGAATGATTTGAGTAATGCTGTCAAATCTCTGATAAAAAATGTTAATGCTAGAAAACAGGATAAGAAGGTCAGAAAATCAAGGTGGAAGAGGACTAGAAAACATTGGAAACCAACAGGAAGAAAATTTAGTAATGTAGGTTATCAATGGATACCTACTGGCCGTAAATTCAATCTTAATGAGTTGTGCCCTAAATTATCTAGATCAATGCCCGTTAGGAAATGGATGCCTACTGGTAGAACTATACCTTTAAGAAGTGAACATACTTTGAATGGATTTACTGTTACTACTAGCTTAGCATCTACCTCTAATGATATCATTGTTTCAGCTTCTGATGTGGGTGTTCCAATCTCATTTACTAACCAAATGGAAACCATTCTCGCATGGGGATCCCAATTTTCCAATCATCCCTTCTTGTCTGTGTTCAATTGCAGGTCATTCAAATCGTTCTGTGGTACCTGGACTCAGGCTGTTCCAAGCATATGACTGGAGATCGCTCACGGCTCATGAACTTCGTGAGTAAATTTATCGGGACTGTTGATTCGGGAACGACCATTTTGGGGCAATTATGGGTTATGGAGATTATGTGGCCGGTGATAGTGTAATTTCCAGGGTATATTATGTTGAAGGTCTTGGTCATAATTTGTTTTCTGTCAGTCAATTCTGTGATTCTAATCTAGAAGTGGCCTTTAGAAAACATACTTGTTTCATTAGAGAACTTGATGGTGTGGAACTTTTAAGAGGAAAACATGGAAAAAACCTGTGCACCATCAATATCGAAGACATGATGAAGTCTTCTCCAATCTGCTTGTTATCAAAGGCCTCTAAAACAAAGTCATGGCTATGGCATCGTCGTCTCAATCACTTGAACTTCGGAACCATAAATGATTTGTCTAGAAAGGATCTCGTAAGAGGTTTACCCAGATTGAAGTATGAAAAAGATCATCTTTGTTCAGCATGCCAATTGGGAAAGAGCAAGAAATATGCCCATAAACCCAAACCTGCAAACTCCGTAATGGAAGTTCTTCATACTCTTCACATGGATTTGTGTGGACCCTTGAGAGTGCAAACTTTAAACGGGAAGAAATATGTGTTAGTCGTGGTTGATGACTATTATCAGTTTACATGGGTTAAGTTTTTAAGGTCAAAGGATGAAACTCCAGATGTCATCATCAAACTTATTAAAAAGCTACAGGTTCGACTTAATAAAACTGTCAGAATTATCCGAACAGACAATGGAACTGAGTTTGTTAACAAAGAACTGAGTCAGTTCTATGAAAGCATTGGAATCAGCCATCAAAGAAGTGTTCCACGTCATCCTCAACAGAACGGTGTAGTTGAAAGACGAAATCGGACTCTTGTCGAAGCTTCAAGGACTATGCTGATTTTCTCAAAGGTAACAATGTTTCTCTGAACTGAAGCCATTGCCACTGCTTGCTACTCCCAAAACCGTTCTCTTATTCACACTTCTCATGGAAAGACTCCTTACAAACTTGTCCACAACCAAAAACCAGATCTATCTTTCCTTCGTGTTTTCGGTGCCTTATGCTATCCACCGAATGATGGTCAAGACTTAGGAAAGTTAAGAGCTAAGGCGGACATTGGAGTTTTTGGTGGTTATGCCCCAAACCGGAAGGGTTACCGAATCTACCATAAAATAATCCGAGATATCATGGAAACTATTCACGTCACGTTCGATGAGCTGTCTGAGCAAATGGCTCCTGGACAATCAAGTTCTGGACCCGCATCTCAACATATATCTTGTAGTACTATGAGTTTCTCTCTTGTACATAATCCTTCACCTGCAGTTCCATATCTACCTCCTTCTGAAGAAGATTTAAAGAAACTGTTTGATCCAATGTTTGATGAATATTATGAACCTATTGTTAATGATCATTTTATACCATTAACAGTGGCGGCTTCTAATCCAATCAACACAGATAATCCATCTGTTTCAATGACTCTGTCTCAAGAAGCGCCAGCTGCAGATCACTCATCGTCATCCTCAAATCCTCTATCTTCAGCTGTACATCATGGAAATGAAGCTGCAAATTATGATGAAGATAACCCTTTTGCTACTCCCAAAGATGCTCCATTTGAGAACATATTTGCTCCTGATCCAACTTCAGAACCATCTTCATCAGGAGATCCAAACTCTGCTACTTCAGTCTCTCAACTACAACCACTTGAGCACCTTAGAAAATGGACACATGACCATCCATTGGACAACATCATTGGGAACCCTTCTCGTCCAGTATCCACTCCTAAACAACTTGCAACTGATGGCTTGTGTTGCTTCTTCAACTTCGTACTATCTAAGGTCAAACCAAAATATGTTAAAACAGTCATGACTGAGGACAGCTGGTTCAATGCCATGCAAGAAGAAATTCATGAGTTCGATCGACTAGATGTATGGGAATTAGTACCTGCTCCTGACTGTGCTATGATCATTTCTCTAAAATGGATCTTCAAAGTAAAACATGATGAGCATGGTGATGTGCTAAAGAACAAGGCTCGACTAGTTGCGAAAGGATATCGTCAAGAAGAGGGTATTGACTTTGAAGAATCATTTGCTCCAGTTTCACGTATCGAGGCAATCCGAATCTTCTTGGCTAACGCTGCTAGTTAGAACATGGTAGTCTATCAAATGGATGTAAAGACTGCTTTTCTTAACGGAGATCTGAAAGAGGTTGTATTCGTCAGCCAGCCTGAAGGTTTTGTGAATCCAGAGCATCCTACTCATGTCTATCACTTGAAGATGGCCCTTTATGGTTTGAAGCAAGCTCCAAGGGCATGGTACAACATGCTATCAAAGTTTCTTCTATCTAATGGATTCAGCAAAGGAGCAGTTGATCCAACATTGTTCACCAGAAAGTCAGGCAAACACTTAATTCATGTTTAAATCTATGTTGATGATATTATTTTTGCCTCGACTGACCCCAATGAATGTGACCGTTTTTCTAAGGAGATGGGCTCCAAATTTCAAATGTCAATGATGGGACAAATGTCATTTTTCTTGGGATTACAAATTTCACAAAGTCCCAGAGGCATTTTTATCAATCAATCTAAATATGCAAATGAGTTCTTAAAGAAATTTGGATTTGATTCTTGTGACCCTGTTGACACTCCCATGGTGGAGCGTACTAAAGTGGATGAGGACCACTCAGGGATCATGGTTGACCAAACTAAATATCGTAGTATGATTGGATCCCTGATGTACCTTACCACCAGTAGACCAGACATTCTATTCGCTGTATGCATGTATGCTAGATACCAGGCTAAGCCTACCAAAAAGCACCTTGAAGCGGTTAAATGGTTCTTTCGGTACCTCCAAGGAACCATCAACATGGGACTTTGGTACCCGAAGGACACTGGTATGTCACTAATAGCCTATGCAGATGCTGACCATGCAGGGTGTCAAGATACACGTCGAAGCACATCAGGAGGTGCTCAGTTTTTGGGTGATAAGCTTGTGAGCTGGTCTTCAAAGAAACAAATGAGTACCTCAATATCCTCTACAGAGGCAGAATACATAGCCATGTCATCTTGTTGTGCTCAAATCCTATGGATGAGATCCCAATTATCTGACTATGGCTTTGAATTCAACAAAATCCCTTTGTACTGTGATAACAAGAGTGCCATTGCTCTCTCATGCAACAACGGTCAACATTCAAGAGCAAAGCACATCGACATACGACATCACTTCATCAGGGAGCAAGTGGAGAATGGTGTGGTGGAACTATATTTTGTGAAGACTGAATATCAGTTAGCAGACATCTTCACCAAAGCTCTTCCTAGAGAACGTTTTGAGTTTATTCTTCCACGACTTGGACTTAAGAGTCTACAACCGGAGACACTCAAATGTCTTCAAGAGGAAGACGAGGAGTAAAGGATTTTCTTTATCTATCTATTGTACATATTTATTCAAAAAGAAAAATAAAAAATTATAAAACCCACAAAAAGAAAATAAAAAAATATAAAACTTCAAAATTCCATAAAAAATCAGAGAATCTTTGAAAAAGCCCAAAATATATATATATATATATATATATTGTTAGGATCCAAATATTATTGTGCTGATAATTCGGGTGGTCTTGGATGATCAAAATACATGTTTGCCATAGTTAGAGAGTTAGTTGAGAGAGAGAGGGTGTTCTTGCTAGAGGTTTACTCAAAGTATGGAATATTAGATTATGAAGCACCACCCCTTCCATGGATGGAAGGGGTATTTATACTTACAAATACACGACCTCCTATCGGCCTGTGGATCAGGGATACAGTGGGTAAAGACCCGTCCTTCCTCTACGGTGTTGCACTACTCTAAACTAAACTAATAACTAACTAATAAACTGATAAATAACGTAACTACCGACACGTCTACGAGCTAACATATGATAGACCTTAATTGGGGTGACCGACACTTTAACATGGAATTTTCTAATTCCTAACAATCTCCCCCTAAGGGAGGTCACCCCATGATTTACATTTTGAATCCTAACATTCTATTCTTGACTTCGTTCTTGAGCTCGTAGACTTCAATTCTTCAAATCTGCAATCTTGTGCATTTGTAGCGATTCTTCAAAGTCCGCATTGATTTGTACTTTAAGTGGAGGCCTTTAACTGATCCACATCTTTGATGATCTTCGAGCTATCATTGAGATCATCAGCCACAGTAAATCTCTCTGGATCATCCATAGTTGTGTTGCCTTCATGTGATGTTGTGACTTTTGGACCGACATGCTCACACTTTTGAATCATGACATCTTTCCATCAGAGTAGCGGAAGCCTTACTGGTTCATGATATTTGCAGCAGCGAAGCATAAGCATAGTATGAAATATCAGAGCCAGGTTATGTAGATATGCACCAGTCATGAATACTTCAAATTAAGTGTGGATGCTGTGAGCATGCGGCTTTGGATTGACTCCTCAATTATGATCAGCTACAACCGTTCAAGTGTACCTGCAAACAACAGTTAGCAATAAAACACACGAAAGTGTCTTTGACCACTTTCGTTGAATTGAGGTACACGGCCCACGGTTCCCCGTTGATCAGTATAAATACTGCCTGTGATTAGGTAGGATTCCTAAGAATCTCCTTGACAGGGTTTCACAGCTGTTCTAGCTGTTCTCAAACCGGAACGTCTCAAAGAAGACAACACGGAGTGAGTGAACCAGCAAATTGAGATTCACTGATTGATGAAAAATGATTTGAAAAACCATCGCGTATTGCTTAAGATAAAGAGTTTTGCAATACAACGAAGGTTTTATGAGAAAGATCAATTTTCAATCAAAATACTTTTTGTATTAGAGAATGAGTACACATTCGACGTGCTAGCGAAAAGAAGAGATTCGCACATCGAACGGTTTTTCTAAAAGTATTTTTCAATCAGAGATACTTTTTGAATTTTGAAAACATAAGTACACATTCGACGTGCTAGAGAAAAGAAGATTTGCACATCGAACGGTTTTTCCAAAAGTATTCGTCAAATCCATTCCTGGACCAAGGTTGATTCACGAGTGAATCTCCCCATTGTTTCTATCCAGTTGTCACAAGCTTGATCTTTTGCAAAATCTCACATGTCACCCACCAAGAGCTCGTTTGATGTTGGCTCTAGAAGGATTTCCATCTTCATCGTGAATATTTTTACATATTACTCAGACGTTCTGGCAATATCACAAGGATAATGCGTAGGACTCTCAATATATAAACTTACTTTCCACATTGTGTGAAACAGCAAGTCTTCATTAATATAGTGTCCTAACGAGATATTGTGGATGATCTCTTGGCTCTAGACTCAATCGTGCATATTTGGTTCCTGTGCCGGAGACTAGGGAGAGGGTCTCCTTCTTCAATATCAACAATCTCTAAGAGAAAGTCGATAGATAATGTCGGTTCCCCGTGAGAAATGAAACAAGCCCTTTTAAGAGGAACTTGAGTGGCTTGGGAAGTTTAGTGTAGTGCGTCACTGGGTCCATGACGTCTTGTCTTCAATACCAGTGTTACCTTAGTAACAACCAGTAGCATATGTATTGGACCCGGTTTCTGCCCTAAGGTTGAATTGATGGAGGGCTATTTCTTTTCACCCTTTTCTCATTCATTTCTTTTTCATTCTTCAACCCCTTCAGTCCTTACCGAGACTTCATTACTAGAACCTTGTTGGGTTTATTCCAGTACTAGCTCTGTCTCAGTCCGCACTCTTCCCATATCTCACTTTTCTCCTTTTTTCATCATGCCTAAGGACTCTACACTATCTAGTGGATCGTCCCTGGGTAGATCCCTCCGGTTCTGGCGGATCGTGGGAACTAATACCTAACCTAACCATCCTTATAACACCATGCATAAAGTAAATTGGTCGGTCTTTTGGTATTTTTCATTCCTTCTCGAAACCAATTGAAAAATCATTTGGAAAACCAATCAAGGTACTTGTGATACGAGATCAAAGCATTTTGTACCTTAATAGTTTTGATCATTTAGAAAACCTCCCCCTCAATATGTGCGTATGATTTATAAATTGTTTAGCACAAGGAGGCAAGAGGACTTTGAAATATTTTCTTTGATCACAGTTTTCATACGAAAAAGCCATTTGATTTTCATGGTAAAATTCTCCCCCTCAATATGTGCGTAGGATATTTAAAATCATTTTATCACATAGAGGCAAGAGTTCTTTTGAAGTACATCCACGATCACAAAAGCCATTAAGAAACCATATGAAAACTCAATCAAGATACTTTATAAATCTCTTTAAAAAGCTTTTGTACCTCGATAGTTATGCTCCCCCTCAATATGTGCTTCTAGATTCGAAAGCGTTTAGCACATATGAGAGAGCAGCCTGCACAATTTCATCAAATCGATCACCTTTTATCAAATTTCATTATTAAATCACAAATTCTCCCCCGATCAAAAATATCAAACCCTTTGAGATTTTGGATCCCAAGTGATTTAATTAGGTTTAGAAAACATGGGAGAAAATGTGGCCTTGTTTAAATACTCATCTGGTTTTTGGATAAATCCTCCTCCTCAACATGTGCATTATGTATTTGAAATCGTTTGGCACATGAAGGCAGGAGTGCCTTTAAAGGACTAAAACCAATTCCATTTAAACAGATTTGAGATTTAAATCACGATCTCTCCCCTGATAAAAAAATTCAAACCAACTGAGATTTGTGATCCCAACTGATTTAAATCATTTAGAAAAATTTGGGGAAAGACGTGGCGAGATTTAATTTTTGAAAAATGATAGATAAGGATCAATTTAAGACATTAAAGATTGTTAGTATCAGGTATGAAAGTTTTTAAGAGATCTTTTAATAAAATAAAACAATTTCACAATCAAACAAGAACAGAAAAAATTTCATTTTGAAAGACCTTGATTCTAACGAAAAAATCATACCATGACATAACATTAAATCTTTAGATCACCACTTATATAGTACAAAGCGGAACTTTTGTGAAGAAATATCGTTTGAAAATATATTATTTTAAATCACTCTCCCCCTCAATCCATGACCGTAGTCGATAATTGGATGACTCAAGTTTTGATAAAATGAAGTCCGGTGATTTTCAAAATTAAGTTCAATTTATTTTCAAAACAATATTTTTCCATTTTCAAAACAATTTAATCAACTTATTCAAAATTGTTTAAAAATGGTATCCTGCACAAAGATATATTAAGTGGTTGAGAAGCTTCTGTTGTTGCTATAGGGCTTGGAAGAAAAACCGTCTGCAGATGCAGTGAGACTTCTTCTTATGTTGCATTTTGAATGCCAACTGAGGTCAAATTAAGCTCCGTTTCTTCAATCACTTAGAAGAAAACCATCTGCTGATGCAGTGATACCTCTTACGTTGCATTTATGCCAACTCTCCATTGAAGTCCAATTAAGCTCCGTTTCTTCATTTGTCAACCCAAGATATCGTTACCCTTTCCTTGCGGCATCCAATCATGTTCATTTGTGGGATCCGGATCGGGAACATTCTTATATACCAATATACTTGCATATGTTAGTGAACACACATACAAATATATGGTGGTCGACAACACCCAAACAGCAATCGACTAATAAAAGTCAATCCAACATATCAATCAGATCATGTAAGGTATGGGAATAATGTGTTTCTCAAACTCTAATCATCTAAACCTAACAATCATATCCTAGAAACCTAGTCCTTCAACATAGGCAATTATATTTTTCCAGATAAGCACGTAGGATAATTAAGAAAGTCTGTTAGATGATATAAATTTGAAAACATTCTCCCCCTCAATCAATGACTTATTTTCTGAAAAGATTAAAAGCGCTGAAGTCATTGATTGAGTTTTCAATTTTCACAAAAACTCTGAATCTGATAGATTTACAGCAACTCATTTACCACCACTTTTGAAAACACAACAAATATTTTTCTGAAGAATTTTAGACGGAAAAACATTTGTGTAGGAACAGCAGTCTTTTTGAAGACATGCTTTCCTTGTTTTGTTTAAGGATAAGTGCACGAAATATTTTGAAAATAGATTTAGCGCAGCACTTTCCTTCCTTTAAAGAACGGGTTGCTATCTGAAATAATAGCAAGCCATAGTTTTAGCACGGGTTACAGTCTGAGGTAACTGCAAGCCATTTCTTGAAGTGCGGGTTACAGTCTGAAATAACTGTAAGCCATTTGATTTGTGACATGTTTAGAAAGAAATATTTACACCTCCTGTTCGAACTTCAATATCCAAGAACCCGAAGTACACCAATATCCAAGAACTCTCCCGAATACACATCATGAGGGTAATGAAGAACACCTCCCCTATGTTCACATCTTTCATCCCTGATGAATGTGTATGAAGCTCAAGGACCCGAAGTACACACATTCCCCAAAGAGAGAACAACCGATAACATTGAAGAAGCAGGCCGAATCACTGATTATCTTTGCGGGTGACAATCTCTGCGGATGTCAACACCGGAATAAGTGATTATATCTCTGAATCACAGATTAAGCCCTCAAGTAAAACAGCTGAGCATCCCCAACGTACACAATTCTCTCTCCCCTGATGATTGCGATAACATCGAGATCATCACACACCAGTGTACCTCTTATATCATCAGAAACTAACTCTTACATCTCTTCCCCCACGTAGTTGGAATAAGAACACTAAACGCCTTGATGACTAAACCTTGAGTTTCTCTGCGGTCATGACACATGCTTTCCCGGGATATCTTCAATCACTTAGAAGAATTAAGTTCATCAAGTTTACTCGCCATGAGTCAAACCTTGAGTTTCTCTGCGGTAATAACATTTGTCTTCCCGGGATATCTTCAATTACTTAGAAGTATTAAGTTCATCAAGTTTACTCGCGTTTAGATACGTGTCTCCTTCCCCCTTGTTGGTTTTGATACTTCAGAATCAGCAACACTTTGAAAGCCCAAATACAAGAAATCTGTTGAGAAGAACCTTAAAAGTCTTTGTGAGAATCAACTTGCTGAAGAATATGAGCAAGTCTAATTAGGGATTAAATTCGACATATCACTCTCTCCCAATTAGTGCTCTCCCCTAAACCGACAATCTGTTTGATAAATGCCATGAATTAAGAAGAAGTCTTTAGATCGTTAAATGCAACTCGTCTTTATTCTTCTAACATGTAGCAGAATATGTAGAACCGACTGTAGACTCGACCTTCTTCAAGATTGTCCAGTTGGGGAATAGAAAGTTAACATCTTCAACTCACCAAAAACAAGAACATCACCAAAAAGCATCCCAATCAACTTACATCTTGCAAATCCCCTTAACTAAAATCCCTCCCAATCAAACAAGAACAGAAAGATGTTCATCAAGGAAATCAGCAATCAGGCCGCAACGAACACACGAAATGGTAATACTAAGCAAACAATCACATCAAACAAGAACAAAAGGTTGTTCGGAATCATCATGTTGATGTGCACGTGAAGCATTAACCGGAAGCACTTTGTCAATAAACTCATATCAGCTTGTGAAGATGTCAACTAACGGCTCATAGAAGAAACTCCATGTGAAGATTACCCGATAAGAAGAAGCTCGGTTCTTACATGAGTTTAGAGCCGTATGACAATTTAAATTCTCAAATAATAATCAACCATGCAGTAATTTCACACTTCTTCTCCCCCTCAAGAATTGCATACGGAGTTGCCATTCTTGATTAAATAAGTGAAAATCATCCGAATGTTCTATTCACACTTCTCTCCCGCAAAATAAGCACATGATGTCGCCATCTTCATTATAATCGAGCAAGTGGAATGAGAAAACAATCAGTGGTAGCCCGGTTCACTTTATGACTGAAGCGCATGGAAAAAGTATGAAGCATGTTGATGAGAATGGTCATAATAGAGAAGATTTCTCTTCTTCAGAAGATAAAGCGCACTGACACGTACACTTTTCTTTTCTTTGGAGAACGAGGCATGAACTGTTGTGTTCATACGTCATAAGAAGATTTCTCTTCTTCAAAAGATAATGCGCACTGAAACGTACACATTTCTTTTCTTTGGAGTACGAGGCCTGAACTGATGTGAACAGACGTCATAATCTCTCTCTTTTCATCATCTCTTGGCAAAACATGTAATCAACCCATTATCATTCAGTAGGCTCTTTGTTGTGACAGCTGATGGAGAAAACCCAATATGATGAATTTGACCCTAAAGTAAACTAACCCGAACTCGTGACTTAAACTTGCACGTATGTAACAAAGAGCGGTGCCGATTTCAATTAGCATCTCTAAGTACTCTCTATGTACTCTATACTCTTCAACCAACCAAACATCAAGTAAAAGATGTACATTACCTCTTGAAAATCCACAATTGAATGTGACACTGAGCACTACAACGTAACTCCTTAAAGTGATAGTTATTTTGTGGTGGTATGAGCCCAATTCCCCCAAGTGGTAAAAGAAAAGGTAAAAGACACCCAACAATAACTAGATTTCCAAGTCTTCGTTTTTGATAATAAGCTCGAACAAGGATCTTGAAGAATCATCATCCATCCATCCCCGATACCTTCAGATACTAAGTACACTCGCCCGTGATAATTCACTTCAACCTCAAATAAATGATACTGAATTAACGCCGTTGTCACATCTTCTGAACTGCTCAAATCTAGCCTTCTTTGACCTTTTAAGTGAACTATGATAATGGTTTCATCCCGACCATGGTTTAATGAGCATAACCCCGTAAAACTTTGAAGTAACCAAACCGCCATGACGAATATCCAAACACACATCCAATTCATAAAGTACACCCTTTTATCTCTTCTTCGAAGCAGAAACCGTGGCACCAACATCAAAAGATCCAGAATTACACTTTCTCTTCTCCAAGATGGTTCCATCATTACGGGATTTTACAACTCTATGGTTTAAACCGAGAAATAGTTTCTTTCGCGGGATTTTACAAAACCAAGAATAAACCATAAGATAGATCTGGAAATGCACTTTACTAATACCAGGATGTTTCCTTTGTCACGGGATTTTACAAGTCTATGATTTAAACCGAGAAATAGGTTCTTTCGCGGGATTTTACAAAATCAAGACAAAACCGTAAACAATGTCAGCTTGAATGTGTTACGACGACTTTGGTTTCAGAGAATATCTGTTTTAGGGGAACATGCAGCGGTTCATCAAAGGTCCATTATCCAACATCATCAACCATCCAATCAGCACTTTGGAAAACACATCAATCATGCAATCTGTCGGCTATTGTAATGACCACATGGAGAAGTAAACCCGATATACCAAACTTGATGATGAAGTAGAATTTCCCAGATTTGTTACTTAACCTTGTACTAATCCTTGTGAAGAAGAAACGGTGTACCCAATGTACAAAACCTCTTGACGTATCCTCAACTGCGTGAGACACCGAAGTGAAAGTTACGTTGTGGGTTAACCGAGAACGAATCACAACCGTTCCTAAATAGCCAAGTCTTTATCACACTCTATAAATGCCCAAACAAGTCATCTTCGCGAAAGGATAGAAAGAAAGAAGACGAAATAAGCAAACGCGCCCGGAAAACTTCACTTCAAATCCAAATAAGAAATACCAAGTACAAACAACCCCGCAGTCAGCTTTGTTCAAATAAACAATTTCAAGCCGCGACAAACTATTATCCATGAAAATGTATATATCAAAGTACCAAGAGGCATAACTCAACAATTCTCATCATCACGCTAATTCTCATAGTCACAAATCTCATTTATGTCAATTGTCACACGATCCAATTAAGAGAAGCCCAATTGACCAACATCCACATCCACGTCATCATATCAAGATTAACACCCGGTCAGAGAAACAAATCTCACATATTAATTCAAGTCTATATCCGGGTTTAATCTTAGTCATACCACACGAACCAGTTCCAAAATTCAAACAAATTAACCCATCAAAATATCATCCGATCCATTTCATCAAAAAACCATATGACATTTTCAAAATATTAGCAACCGGTATTAAGAACCCATGTCCATATAATCAATGGTTAACATCTTCAACCATATCACGAGACCACGAATAATACCATTGTAAGAATTCAAAACATTTCGTATAATAATGCCAACCCCATACTATCAGACATAATCCACGAGACCATAAGAACCAAATAATACATAATCATACGGGCAACTTAAGCACCTCCTGGCCTCATATGTTATATCACGGCCCATGATAAATATCCGTTAATGAGAAAATCTGTTCGGCCCATGATCATTGACCCATCCATATACGGTCCAAGCCCATTAATCAAACTAAACAAATGATCCAATTTCAAGTCTCACTCGGTCCAACTCTCAACACATACAATGGATTTAGTCATCTTTCAACCTCGTGTTACATAAACACCATGACCCAATGTTTAAACGAAATTGTAATTCATTCACATATACTCCCATCATGATATAACAAAAATATGAAATTATAGTCACGTTCACACACAAATGTATATCCAAGTCCAAGTGAATAATACACGAATTCACTGATAATAACAACCGGCCCAAAGTAACACGATTGTAACACCAATCAAAAAACCCATGTATCCAAGAGTCCACAATTGATCTTCAAGTGAGATTGCAAAATTAGGCCCAAACACATTTGAAACTGCCCGGTCCGTAGCACATATCTAGCCCAGCAATCCATTTAACCGGTTATAAAACATGTCTCACCCTAATAATTCTCACATTACACACTAAACCTAATCTCACTAAACTCTCCGCCCCCCTCTTCCTTGTATCTCTCAAACCCTAAAATACTCATAACATTAACGCCTCACCTTTTTACACAACCAAAACCGGATCTTTAAACACACTCCTCATCTCATGAAACCCTAATCACTTTCTCAAAAACAAAACGCAGACACACTTAACTTTTCCTGAAACAACACATATCCACCAATCATATCACAAATGCAACCCCAACACATTCGTCTACCCCATCTTAACACCAAAACTGGGAACGATTTACAGCTTCAACACCATGACAATTAAGCGCATCAATCTTATAACAAGCCTCGCCATAGGATTGGCAAGAGGCACGATTAGACTTAGCCACAGGGATGGTTATGAGCGTTATGCTATTAGCAACGAGATTAAGGCACGTTTGAGTTAAGATAAGGTAGGTTTTAATTGTTTTGAGCATCTATTTGTTGAGTCTTGAACGAATCAAAGGGATAAAAATAACACCCTTGTTATAAATTATTCCTTGAATGATTCGAACATCATTGAAGTGTGACTTCGAAAAATTGATCAGTGATGATATATCATTCCTTTTAGTTTAAGAGTCTTTAAACGAACCATGGAACCGATTTAACATATTTGTTAAAATCGTTTCTTTAATTCGTATATTGTCACAACGGTCAATGATGATAAATGTTCTTCTCATGTGCAAGGCCTTTGAGGTATAAAGATACTTTGTAAAGCACGAGAAAACGAATATGAGACCATGACTTTTTGTGTTTTCCGCATTTGATTTTCAATAAGAACGGATCTGTGATGTTGTGGTTTTGTGTGATAGACCCATGTTGGTCTTGATTTAGCTTCGAATGCACATGAATCCGTGTTGTTATGAATACACATGAGCCCATGTTTGTTTTGATTGTTTTGAATCCGAGGACTGATGATGGTAATGGTACTGAGGTCTCACGAGTCGTTTGATATATGGTTTAAGTTTTGAGTGGTCGTAGTCATGGTGTATGGTTTTCATGGTATTTGAGTAGTGGTCAAGTGGTCAAGGTCTATCCTCTTCTTCATCCTTTCTGTTACAGTCAAGTCGTTATTTTACGGGTCAAGTCGCTAGCAACATTATTTAGCCAAGTCGCTAGCCAAGTAGCTAAGCCAACTCGCTAGCCAAGTTGCTAGCCAAGTCGCTAGCACTTTTATTTGACTCAATAGTCAAACAACCTTAAATCGCTACATTTTATCAAAACAAGTCGCTAGACAACTTTCAACATAACTCGCTACTTGAAATCAAAGAATATAGACAACTTGTAAATACAAGTCGCCACTATGCTTGACACAAGTCGCTAGGAAGAAGAACCCGACCATATTCATGTCTGCCCAGAAAAACTGCATAAAGTTGCAACCTTTTTAACCTTTATGACCATGAGACTGACCACATGAAGATGACATATCTATGAGCCAAGTTTAGGACCACAAAGCTGCATCAGTTAATAACTCTAAACCATGACCATTTTTTGACCACATAAAAGTGACTACACCATTAACGAGTTACTCTTTATGTGGTGCCAAAGACTGTTAACAAATTGAAATCTGTTTTGGACAAAATAACGAGACAAGACATGAAACCATTGATAAACCATTAGACTGTTTTGACCAAGAGAAATGTAAAACATCAACAACATATGTAAAACATCAACAACAGTACCAAAAACAATTTACACATGATTCGAAGACCACAAAAAAATCATCAAAATATAAAACCTTGGCTCTGGTACCAATTGTTAGGATCCAAATATTATTGTGTTGATGATTCGGGTGGTCTTGGATGATCGAAATACATGTTTGCCATAGTTAGAGAGTTAGTTGAGAGAGAGAGAGGGTGTTCTTGCTAGAGGTTTACTCAAAGTATGGAATATTAGATTATGAAGCACCACCCCTTCCATGGATGGAAGGGGTATTTATACTTACAAATACACGACCTCCTATCGGCCTGTGGATCAGGGATACAGTGGGTAAAGACCCGTCCTTCCTCCACGGTGTTGCACTATTCTAAACTAAACTAATAACTAACTAATAAACTGATAAATAACGTAACTACCGACACGTCTACGAGCTAACATATGATAGACCTTAATTGGGGTGACCGACACTTTAACATGGAATTTTCTAATTCCTAACATATATATATATATATATATATATATTATTTTTCCCATCTATTTCTATTCTTCGATAACATCTACGGACTTTGTTTTGTTACTCAAAGAATGGCACATGTCTTTAGATGAAGTTCGAATGTACATAAACTTTAAAAACAAAGGGGATGGAGAAAAATGGTAGTTTATTGTCATGTCAGGCAGTAACCAGTTTTAAATGAAAGAACAGAGTCATGGTTTAATTAATTTTTGAATCTCATCCTCTGATTCTAAAAACAAATATTTGTCGCCAAATGTTAGGATTTAGTAAATCTAGTTATTGAAGAGTCGGTCACCTCAAGTATATGTAATCGTTAGAAAGCTGGTTTAGGGTTATATATATATATATTTATTTATATATTATTTTTCCCATCTATTTCTATTCTTCGATAACATCTACGGTCTTTGTTTTGTTACTCAAAGAATGGCACATGTCTTTAGATGAAGTTCGAATGTACATAAACTTTAAAAAAAAAGGGATGGAGAAAAATGGTAGTTTATTGTCATGTCAGGCAGTAACCAGTTTTAAATGAAAGAACAGAGTCATGCTTTAATTAATTTTTGAATCTCATCCTCTGATTCTAAAAACAAATGTTTGTCGCCAAATGTTAGGATTTAGTAAATCTAGTTATTGAAGAGTCGGTCACCTCAAGTATATGTAATCGTTAGAAAGCTTGTAGTGGTAGATTATTATAAGTTAATTAATATTTAGTTTAAGTAACACCGTGGAGGACGGACGGGTCTTTACCCACTGTATGCCTGATCCACAGCCCGTAGGTGGCGATTTATGTAAGTACTATAAATACTCTCTACCTTCTAAGGTAGAGAGTTGGAGCTCATAATAAGATTTTTCTTTCTCTCACTAAAGTTCCCAACCTCTAACTTTCTCTCTCTAAAACTTCTTTTATACGGCTACTTGTGTTTGTGTTATGATGTGTATGTGAAATCCAATATGTTACAAATGGTATCAAGAGCCATGGTTAGATCATCTCTTACATATCCTTGGATTTCTAGTGATTTTTAGATGGTTTTTGAGTTTGAAAAAGTTTAGTGGTTTTTGCATCATTTGGATCATTTCTTGTGTTAAAGCTTGGATTTTGATTGTACTTTTGTGTTTAGGATCATCATAAGTGTTTAGGTTTTGATTTGGTAAGCTTGAATCACTGTGGTTGAGCTTGTTTTGGATTGAAAAGTGTGTTTTTGAAGTTTTTCTTGGTAGCGACTTGGTTCTCGTTGTGATATTTATCGTAGCGACTTGCTTCAGTAAAAGGTAGCGAGTTATAGTGGTTTTTGGTAGCGACTTGGTCCTAGCGACTTGTCTATTGAGACAAGCCGACAAACAGTACATTTAGTGGATTCTCCACTACGGGTAGCGACTTGGTGAAGGTAGCGATTTGCTTTCAATTTTGTTAGCGACTTGTACTTTAGTTTTCTTAGCGACTTGGTGTTAGCGACTTGAACCTTAGCGAGTTGCTATTTAGCGACTTGACGACTTAGCGACTTGGTGCTTAGCGACTTGCTGTCAAAATTTGTAGCGACTTGGTGCTTAGCGACTTGTTGTCATAATTCTCAGCGACTTGGTGCTTAGCGACTTGGTTGAACTTTTGGTTGTAATACGGTTTTCTCTTGATTTAGTAAAATCCCGTGAAAGAATCTATTTCCCAGTTTAATCATAGAGTTTTAAAATCCTGTGTAATCTGTTAACATGTCTACCAACGTACCTACAATCATCTCCACTGTTGCTGAGGATGTTTACGCAGCTGGTTCAGATACTCGTCCACCTATGCTTGGCAGAACTGACTACGACTCTTGGGCACAACGAATCATATTGTACTGTCTTGGAAAGGAAAACGGTGTCAACATTCTCAAGTCTATTGATGAAGGACCTTATCAGATTGAGACTACAAGAGACTTAATTGATACAGCTGCAGATGGAACAATGATCTATGGAATAGAGAGACCAAAGACGTATGATGAGCTCAATGATAAGGAGAAAAAGAGGTTCGATGCTGATATCAGGGCCTCAAACATCATACTACAGGGTCTTCTAAAAGACATCTACAAGCTGATCAATCACAACACTGAAGCCAAGGCAGTTTGGGATAATGTCAAGATGCTTCTCTCAGGTTCTGAATTAACTATTGAAGATAGAGAATCACAACTGTATGATGAATTTGAACAATTGAAGATGAAACCTGATGAGAGTGTCTATAAGTACTACGTGAGATTCCATAAGCTTGTGAATGACATGAGGAACATCAAAATGACCATGCCAAACATTCAGCTGAACTCAAAATTTGTGAACAACATAAATCCTGAATGGCACAAGTTTGTCACCTCTGTGAAGCTAACCAAAGGATTGAAGAATACAAACTATGAGCAACTCTATGCATTCCTTCTTCAGAATAAGAGACATGCTATGTTTGAAAAAAGGATTCTTGATCACTTCAAAACCAACCAGGGAGAGACAAGCTCATCAAATGATTCAACTGCTTTTTATACAAATGTTGGAATTACCACCAAAGCTTCTCAAGTTATACCCATGGGTAATGGTAATCACAAACTCATTTCCGATCCAATGTTCAAACAAGCTGATGCTGATGCACGCGTGGGACACTTCATTAATCAACTGGCTCTCATGATTAGTCAAAACATGAACTCTCTCCCACACACCAACAACAACCTCAGAACAACATCCAATCCACACAATCAAGCCACTGTCAGAGATGGGAAGGTTATGGGGCAGCTAGTTCAAGAAAGGCAGTACGAACAAGGAAGAGGTGGAGTTGGTAGAGGATATGTGGCAAATCAGAATCGTGGAAGGAATCCAAATCAACGACAAGCAAAGCCAGTCAAATGCTACAACTGTGGTGGTGAGGGACACATTGCTAGGAACTACACTTCTCCAAAACGCCCTCAAAATGTTACTTGTGCAAGCTCAGGATAATGGAGCTGTGTTGGATGAAGAGGAGCTTTTGTTTCTTTCTGAGGGCAATGCCAAGACATATGATGCAGATGTGGATGAGCAGCCAATTCAGGAGATAGGTCATAATCATCAGAATGCCTTTCAAGTTGCAGACTGTGATGCATACGGCTCTGACGTCGATGATGAACCTACTGCACAAACAATTTTCATTGCTAGAATTTCTCCAATGGTCTCTCCAAAGGTCCCCTCACCACAACAAGCTAGTCCATCCAAATAATCAATCATCTCAGAGGTATTAAAACTATACAATGATGTTGATGAGCAAAAGATACATGACAAAGTACAATCAACTGAAACTTTTGAGTCAAATATTGAAAATATGGGTAATATTAATGTTGTCCCATATGATCAATATGTGAAACAAAGTGAAAGTATGACTGTACCAAGTGATGCATCTTCTGCAGTCAATGATGACTATATTTTTTATGAATACACTGCATGTGCTCATGATGATTCTGTTGTTTCTGAAATGAATGCCTAAAAAGAACAAGTTGCTATTTATGAACAGTGTGCTAAGTTTGAGTTAACCACCCGTGAGCAGGAAATGGATGACCAAATGCGTACAACTATTAGAAAAAGTAAGTTTAGAGAAGAAGTATTAAAACAAGAGGTAAACTCCTTACAAGAAAAGCTTTCTAAAACTGCTAAGCAAAAACAAGAACTTCAAGAAAATGTTAAAATGCTTAAGCAAGAATTCAGTACTAAGGAATCAAAACTTTTGAATGATTTTTCTAATCTAAAAACCTTGAAAAACAAGCTTGAAAATAAGTTGTACGTATAAGGGAATACCATTCAGACTGCTCACATGATCACGAAGCATAGAGTTCTCAGCGATAAGCATAGTATCCCCATTATAAAGGAATCCAACCCTGAGTATGGTAAGATAGCAAAAGCTGCTCAAAATATTATCTATGATGGCAATGAAATCCTTAAAACTAGGCAAAAACCTAGTTGCGCTGAGTGCACTGAGGAAGATAAGAAATCAGATGAGGTCACTAGGGATAAAATGGATAAGAAACTCAACAATCCTACATATAAAGAGAAAAACATAATTATCAGACCCCATGACTACAAAAAGGAAAATTGGATTTCCTTGAACATGTTTAAACCTCAAACGTTGTTAACACCCGAACAAGTGTTATGGAAAAAGGATTTAGATAAGCAAAAGGCAGAGAATCTTGTTGTAACAAACCCCCCCCCCCTTAGGAAAATGCCTTCAGCAACTGTGTATCCTCCAAATACACCAATGCATTTAGTTCCTAGAACTATTACCACTAAAGCAAGACCTTAATCAGTCAATATGTTATCTTTCAATTATTTGTTGATTTTGAGAAAACTTGTAAGAAAAGGATCACACCCACTGGGATAACTGAAGGGGAAAGGGGTTTTGAGCAAACTAAAGAATGCTATTTAACTGAGATCATGCCTTTCTTTAAACAATTAAAAGGTCAATTTGAGAGTCTTAAAAAGGGGATGGACTTAGATATTAAAGAAATGGAAAAGGAATTTGATGCGATGATTGTTGAGGTTTGTGACTATGATCGAGAATTAAAATATAATGAGATTAAGAGGAAGAACATGCATACCTTGAATGAGAATCTTATTTCTGAATGTATTGCTCAAGATGTGTTTTACACTGCTACAAATTGTTCCATTAATGCTTCTCAATTTCATGAATTATCTGTTGCTCTGAAAGTCTCCCATGATCGTGTCATTGAGCTTGAAAAAACTAACTCTAAACTGCATGATAAAGTTGAACAGGATGATCATGATAACCTGGTAAAACAATTTTTTAAATTGGAAGTTGAGCATCTTGCTTTGCAAATAAAATATCAACATCTGAAAGAAAATGTTAAAACCTCAAATATCAAGACATCCTTGGATGTTCCTGAATTTGATGCAGTTTTTGAAATTAGCAAACGTGATGAACAGATTCGAGCTCATTGTAACACGATCAGAAAGTTGAAAGCCCAAATTTCTCAATTAAAGGGTGAAAAGAACAGTGTGACTGGCACCCAAATGCCTCCTCCTTTAGATTCTCAGTATTCTCAAGCTTTTCATCTTTAAAACTTAGTAAATGCTTTACAAAAGGAAAACGAGAGCTTTCTAGAAGAAAATGAAAAGGTTAAACGTCAATTTAGAGAGTTATATGATTCAATGAAAGTCACTCGTGACAAACACAACGAAAAAATAACCTCTTTACAAAAAGAAATTGAGAATCTGAGGAGTCAGGAAAAAAGGAAACTGCCACTTGTTTTTAATGAGAATGTTGCATCAAAATCATCCTCAGACTGCAAATATACTGTGACTGTTAAATACATTCCTCCTCATCTTAGGAATAATGAACCTGTGTTTCACAACTATTGTGCTCACCTTAAGGATAGTCTAGAATGTCTCCGTGAGATCGTGGAAGAGGATTTCTTAAATAAGCCTCTTGATAGAGAAATTAGGTTTGCTTGCATTCAGGCCAAACGATCTCAGGAGCTGCTAGAATGTTTAATAGCAATATGTCCTAAATCCTCAGGTGCGAAAGGTAAAGCTGTGATGCCTTGTTCTATGCCTAGTGCCAAGCATACAAACCATTCCATGCCTAGCTTTAAGAAAGTGAACACTAATGTGCTTTCTAGTAGTTCAGATCCTTGCACATCTAGTTCAGGAATGCAAAAAGTAGATCAACCAACTAATGTTCCCATAATTCCCTCTACATGAGTAATCAGTGACATTAAAGCAAGCGGGTCAAAGCCTTCAGGCAATACCAAGCAAGATAGGACCTCGCAAGCTAAGAATGTGCATTGGAAGAGAGTAGAAGACCAACCTAGGAACTTTAAGTTTGAGTTGAATAAAACGAATTATGTTGATTCTAGTATTAGCCATAGGCGTACTGTAATTAATTCGAATTCTGATACTATCTGCAAACCATGTAATGATGTCTGCTTGAATTCTGTTGCTAATCTTGAATGTGGTGTGAATGTTTTGTCTAATGCTGTCAAATGCCTAGTTAAAACTGTTAATGCTAAAAAACATGCTAAGAAGGATAAAAGGCAAAGACGAAAGAAAGTTAGAAAACAGTGGAAACCCACAGGAAGAACATTTAGAAAGATAGGTTATCAATGGATACCTTTTGGCCATAAGGATAAACAGTTATGCCCTCAATCTGCTAAGACAATGGCCATTAGAAAATGGATGCCTACTGGTAGAACTATTCCTTTAAGAAGTGAACATACTTTGAATAGGTCAAATACGGACACCAGCACTGCATCTATTCCTAATGATTCCATTGCTTCTATTTCTGATATGGGTGTTTCTATTTCTGATGTGGGTGTTTCAATCACTGTTACTAACCAAATGGAAGCCATTCTTCCATAGGGATCCCAATTATCCAGTTATCCATTCTTGTATGTGTTCAACTGTAGATCGTTCAAATCGTTCTGTGGTACCTGGACTCAGGCTGTTCCAAGCATATGACTGGAGACCGGTCACGGCTCATGAACTTCGTGAGCAAATTCATCAGAACTGTGAGATTCGGAAACGATCATTTCGGTGCAATTATGGGTTATGGAGATTATGTGGTTGGTAAAAGTGTAATTTCCAGGGTATATTATGTGGAAGGTCTTGGTCATAACTTGTTCTCTGTTGGTCAATTATGTGATTCCGATCTAGAAGTGGCTTTTAGAAAGCATACTTGTTTTGTTAGAGAACTTCATGGTGTGGAACTTCTCAGAGGAACTCATGGTTCAAACCTATACACCATCTCTATCGAAGATATGATGAAATCCTCACCCATCTGCTTGTTGTCAAAGGCTTCAAAAACAAAGTCATGGTTATGGCATCATCGTCTCAATCACTTGAACTTCGGTACCATTAATAACCTTTCCAGAAAGGATCTTGTCAGAGGCTTACCCAGATTGAAATATGAAAAAGATCATCTTTGTTCAGCTTGCCAGTTGGGAAAAAGCACGAAATATGCCCACAAACCTAAACCCACAAACTCAGTAATGGAAGTTCTTCATACCCTTCATATGGATATGTGCGGACCAATGAGAGTGCAAACGATAAATGGGAAGAAATACATTCTAGTAGTTGTTGATGACTACTGATCCGTTCCAAACCGTCAAGTTTTCTCACACAAGCCGGCCACTTGTGAATGGCCGACCGTAAGAAACTTAAAACGGTTCAGAAACAAATGCAATGAAGATCTGGAGAGTATAGTGTTTCCCCGGGTCGTTATGTCCCAGCGAGCTATGCGAAGAATCACCAAACGAATAGTGATCGAGAGATTTGAACGGAAAAGAGGATTTGAATGATTATAACTAAGGAAAAAGTAAATAAATTACAGAGGCTTAAATGCAAATTAAAGAAAATTAAAAAAAAAATATTAAATAAACGCTATCACTATTTGCAAAATGATGTTTTTGATTTTTCTTTTTATAAAACTTGAATTAAAACTACGCAACGTACTAGAGAAAATGTGAAACTTACACAATATAAATCCTAAAAATATGAAAATGAACTTTTTGCAAACCTAATGATAAAAGAAAAAATTTTAGAAAAAGAAAATTATTTTTATAACTATTAAATTAATTATTATTAATTAAAAACTATTTTTAACTATTTAATAATAGCCTAAAATACAAGAAAATAGGAAATAAAGCTAGAAAAATAAAATTTTGACTTGGAAAAATCTAAGATAACAAAAGAGAATTTTCAAAACTATTTTTATATTTTTCTGATTATTTTTCTATTTTCTAGGAATTAAAAACTATTTAAAACCACTTAAATTGCTTAAAAATACAAATCTAACTAAGAAAAATCTGGAAAAATATTTTTTTGACTTTTTATATTTATCTTAACTTAAGAAAAATGAAAAATTATTTTTTTGAAACTTTTCTTAATTAATTGTATTAAATGCTAATTAAAAAGGCTTAAAAACTAATTTAAATCAAGAAAAATACCAAACTGACCTAGAAAAATCTGAAAAATTCAAGAGAAGTCTAAAATAATATTTAGAATCTAGGAAAAATATAAAAACAGGGGGCTATGTGTGAGAAAATGCAACTGCTCAGCAAAGTGCTTATAGAATAAGCACTTCAAATAAGCAAATGAAAACCACAAGCTACCCAAATGAAACAGAAGCTATAATATGTTATAAATACGTAAATGCAACTAATCTCAACAAGCTTTAACCTCTATTGAGCTTGATTGAACAGATTTGATGAAATGAGTTAAAGTGCAAAAACAGGTTCCAGGTACCAAGTTTGAGCTTAAGTACAAGCTTCCCAATAAGCTAAAATTGAAAACCAAGATATGGGACCTAAACTAGACCTGGGTGACTACTTGTGAACCAAAAACCAGACTTGGACTAGCTAAAATGAGCACTAAGCAAGGCTTGCACAAAACCTGTGCACACTCAGTTAATACTGAGTGTGTGCACAGGGCATATAAGACCCAATTGACAAGCCCATTTGAAGCTTATAAAAATTTGACAAAAATCCACAAAAATGACTATAAGAAAATAGACCAAGGGAAGTTTTTAAAACCACAGTTTCCACTTAATTTGACCCAGATATGAGTCAATGAAAATTCAACTCAGATAGGCTCAAAACCACTTTTTCAACTTTTTGACTTTTGAAGTAAGAATGAAATGTTGACTTTTGTGAGGTTTGAATCCAATTTGTGGACAGATTATGATGTTATATGATGAAATAACACTACTGCAAGTTATACCTATGAATTATAAACACAAATCAAGTATTGAAATTTCCAAAATCCCCACAGTTATGCAGTTAAGACAGATTCAATAGAGTTTTGACTTCTGTGGTTTGCAGTTGCAAATTTAAGACAGAAATGAGTGTAAATAAGCTTAACAAACCTAGAACTACAAGTCTCAAATACTGAACCAACCTCTAATGCAGTTTAACTAACTAATCCAAACACACCTTTTTATGACTGTTATGCAATTTTAATGGCCTAACTACTGATTCAACTTGTATAACTGATTAAACTGAGTTAAATTAACCTAACTGCCACTAAATAAACAAGTCTCAACTCTTTCTAACCACAGATACCAAATATGCAATGAACATGAAAATAACTTACAATAGGTCCCAGCCACTATGGCTTGAAATCAGTAACCAATGAACAACTAACCTATTCCAACCCCTAACCTAGCTCTGATTCAACCCAAATCCAGCTCTGATTCAACCCAAATCCATTTCTATCTCCATCTTTGCCCCAGTTTGACTTTCATTGACCAATATCCAAAGTGACTTGAAACTTAAATATAAGCTTATAAAAAGCTATGAGAAGCTTGAATAAGCTTATTGGAACTGAGAAATAAGCTGTTTGAAGCTTGGGTATATGAAATTAAAACTGAAATATTCAACAGTAACCATGAAATATGAAATCTCAACACAACTTCGAATTAATACTTAAAATGAGTTGTAATACACTTAAACAAAGTAATTTGATACAAAGAAACTTGAAATAACAACTAAAGATCTATTTAAGGCTTGAGAATAAAAAAAACGACATACATTTTTAAATTTAACTAAGTGCTGCCTCTATCTCTCTTCTTCTTCCTTTATTTATACTCCAAACTCCTTCTCTCTCATCTCTGAACAGTTCCCAGCAATAATCTTGGCCCTTGGATTGGTTGGTATCATTTTGGCCATTGGATTGAAAATTGGCGCCAAAATGAGTTTATACCAGCTGGGGTTGAGTGTTAGGTTGAATGGGCATTAAATGCACCTTGGCTTGGGGTGAGGTGGAGGGTAGTAGTGATGATGATGGAGGGGGGTTGAGTATGCAGGCAAGGGTGTACAGAGGTGTGATGATGAAGGAGGCAAGGGAAACCCGTGACTGGTTTTTTTTTATATTTTAAATGGGCGGGGTGGTTTGTTTGACCTGTGGGTTGACCGAGTATAATAAAAGGGAAGGGGTCAAAAGGACATTGGCAGGGGTCCAATTGGCTTATGGCAGGGTCCAAAAAGGGAATGACAAGGGTCCAATGGGTGTTTATTACAAGGACCTATTATGCAATTTCTGAAAATCAAGGGACCACTTCTGCCAATATTTCAAAGTTGTTCCAAGGGCTGAAAATGACAAGTTTCAATAGTACAAGGACCAAACTTGACATTTTCCAATTTTCCAAGGGCCATTTTTGCCAATTTTTAAACTTGGAGGACCAAACTTGTAATTTCTCAAAACTTTTGATATTTTTCACCAAAGGACTAATTTTGACAACTTATGATTTAAAAAGGACCTTTGGTGATTTTTATTTTGAAATTAAGGCTCAGGGACTATTTCTGACAACTTTTTGAAACTTGGGGGACTGAAACTGCCAATTATGCAAACTTAGCTCATTTTTCATCTGATTTTGAACATTTTGCATCTGAAACATATAAAATGCAATTTTGAGATATTTTCAGTCTTTTGATGCATTTCTGAGCGTTTTTAAACGTTTTGCAGTTCAGATTTAACCAAAAATGATGAGTATTTACACACTCATCAATCCCCCACACTAAACTATTGCTAGTCCCTAGCAATCTTTTGAGAAAAACTTAATGGATTTGAATCTCTTTACCAAAAGCCATTACTTCTGGAGTAGCCAAATGTTTTAGTTCAAGTAAGAACCATGGTACACCGATAACCATGTGATTGTGAGCAAACCACCAGCTTCCAACGGATTTGATTTGTCTTTACCAGAAGCCGTTTGCTTCTGGACTAGCCAACTCTTACATAAATTATCAATATTATCTTTGGTGAGTCGATTACCAATTATGGTTTTTCCACTGCCTTTACCACAAGCCATAAACTTGCGGGCTAGCCAACTCTTCACTTTTAAGGATATGGTGAGCTGAATACCATACAATTTTGGGCAAATTGCAAGCCGTCAACGGATTTGAGATATCTTTACCAAGAGCCGTTTGCTCCTGGATTAGCCAATCCTTTTGTTTATTAGACAAGGCGGACTGATAACCATAAGATGAGTAAGTGTAGAACACTTACTCCAAAAAAAATTTTGGCCAAAAACGGGGGAATTAGGCGGTATAATTACATGATAAAATTCGTGAGAATTCCCCCCCACACTAGAAATGAATATTGCCCTCAATATTCAAAGTACCGGCGGTTATGCCGAAACAAAGAACGTAAAAGGGAAATACTACGGCCATTATTTGAAAGATTTTTTTTTTTTTTTTTTTGGAACTCTTATATACAACAGCGGGGGGCAACTCCCCCACACTAGGGTGGAACACACGGGTGAAAACCCATGTTAAGCTACTATTTTTGATTACCGAGTCGCTAGCTTGACTCGACCCCGAATTCATTTGTTCATGGGGAAAGTAACGTGGAAAACCAATCTTGATCGGACTTTCGTTCACAATGTTGATAAACATATGAACATCAGAAAGTTCCACACCGACGAGATATAACCGCGGTATTGTTAATAGTAGAAACTATAAAGGATGATACCGGGGTCAAAGATGGTGTCCTCATTCCCGAAAGAGAAAAGGGAAAGAGCAACCACACCATCTGTGAAGAATGGAATAAAGACGTACATGAGAATGCAAGTCCATTCCTCATCAGAGAGAAGCAAATCACCAGTTTTGACATTTTTAAGCTTAAACTTGAAGCTTAGATGGTGATTGTCAATAAGATGTCCGGGAGGGAGGGTGGGAAACGGTTCTTCAATCAACAGATTTTCTAGAAAAAGGATGTCTCCCTCCGGATCAAAGTAAGTATTATCAATTCCTGTTGGAATTGACTCATCACTAAGAAAGGCATCGACTTCATTCCAAAATTTGTCATCTTCCTCATCAGGAGTGAGAGAAGGGATGGAAGAGTCGGGAATAAGACTAGAGGATGATGGGTCATTTTTGAGCAATTCATCAATGGGAAGAATGTCTCCCATTGGATCACAAACATCATCATCCAATTCAGATGAAACTGAAGAAAGTTTGGCTTCATCCACAGAGTTAACAAACTCGATACGACAAACTGATTCCGGAGGTGGGACAAGTGGTGTGCTCTTAGAGCTAGCAATTTCCACCACTTCCGATGAAATCTCCGATTCTAGATCATCATCATCATCAAGAACACTCTTGACTTCCCTGGTACAACTCTCAAACCATTTGTTTGAACCAGGGTTGATTTTCAAAGCTTTTAACTCCGCACGTTTTTGATGATTCCTTTTAACCGTGAAATTTGAGAGTGTTGCATTGAATCTTTCTGATTTTTGATCAATTGTGGCAACACTCTGTTTGGGTAGAGGTTTGGAGTTCTGGTTGATATTCAACGTGAGTTCTTCATTGTCAACCCGTATGGTTAACTCTTCAGCAAATACATCAATCAGAGCACGACTCGTTCTCAAGAAAGCTCTCCCTAAGATGAGGGGAACTCTGGGATCTGCATCGAAGTCTACTACAACAAAGTCAGTAGGAAAGTGAAACTTTCCCACCTTCATCACGACATCCTCGGCTATCCCAAGTGGACGAGTTATGGTACGGTCCGCTAGCTCGAGTATCATACAAGTGGATGAAATTTTATGAAGAGAGAGTTTCTTCCATACTGAGAGTGGCATGAGGTTAATGCTAGCGCCAAGATCGGCCAAGGCGGAGCATTGAACCATCCCCAAGAAATCACACGGGATTAGAAATCTGCCAGGGTCTTCAAGCTTTTTGAGAAGCTTCTTGAGAAGGACCGCTGAGCATTGCTCATTGAGAGGGGTTTTAGCCATCTCTGATAGCTTATCTTTGTTGGTCAGTAAGCCTTTAAGCGTGGATGCAAATTTAGGCATTAGAACGAGAGCATCAACGAAGCTTATATCAAAGTGCAGCTCATTGAAGATTTGGAAAAAAATTTCCATTTGCTCTTTGTTTTTGTCTTTGAGCTTCTCATCATTCATTCTTGATGGGTAAGGAAGCTGACTAGACTTTTGAGCCGGGATGGAAGTATTTTTTGGCTCAGAATTTGTCTTCGGAACTTCGGGTTCCGGACTTAAAGCTTGGACTACCGAAGGTGGGACGTGTGCGGTACTTTGTGGGCTTGAGAATTGCACCTTGTCCGTTGTATCCTTGGTAACTTGACTCATTGCTACAGGAGGAGGGGGCATTGGAGTCGAAGGTCCATTGTGCGCCTTACCACTACGAGTGGTGACGGCTTTCAACTCGGCATTGGGATTAGGAATTGTATTGCTTAGGAGTCCTCCAGAAGATGATGAAGCTTTGTTCATATTCATGTTCATGAAACTGCTCATCATATTCTTTAACTCATTTGTCTGCCGAGACATTGTGGTATCAATTTCCTTTTTAAGCTCAACTCTCATGTTATTGATCTGAGTTTGCATTGAACGTATGCTTGACTCAGTAATTTTCATGAAGTCATTTGGCATGGGAGCTTGAGAAGGTTGTTGATAACTTTGATGATTTGGAGCTTGATAAGGTTGGTTGAAATTGTTCCGGTTTTGATTGAAATTTTGAGAGTTATTGAAATTTTGTCCTTGATTCGGAACAAAGCGATTTTGATTTCCATGGTTTTGCACAGGAGGAAAACCAGGTGGTGTCATACCGCTAGGTGCACGGTAGTGAGGATCAGCTTGTGGTCGGTATTGATTGTGGTTTACCGAAGCTACGAGAGCTTGGTAAAAAGAAGCATCGGTTGCTTGACAATCATAATACGCATGTGGACCACTACAAGTTTCACACACCTTGTTTACGGCTTTGACTGGTTCCGGCTTATGAATTTCGCTTTTGATTTCCTTTACATCTTTAATCATACAATGGATGGCGTCCGTTAGAGCGGCTATCGGAGCTGCTAACTCAGAAGAGTTACTGGATGAAGGAGCAGGAGTGTTCGGAGTATTGACTTTGTTGCGAGAAATAGGAACTTTTGATTTTTGCTCACAAATCTCAATCACATCTTTAGGTCTACGATTCAAGATATTGCCACCGGCGGCTGCGTTCAAAGAATCTTGATCATTACCGTTCAACCCATTATAAAAGATATTAACTTGTTGAAGCTCCGTGAATTCATGATGGGGGCATTTCCTGAGGAGATCTTTGAATCTCTCCCATGCCTCTCCAAAGTTTTCATCGAAATTTTGACGAAATCCAGAAATTTCATTTTTAAGATTAGTCGTCTTTGATGGAGGAAAGAAATAATTGACAAACTTTTGAACAAGATCCTCCCAAGTTTCGATAGATCGAGGGGGTTCTTTCTCCAGCCAAATCCGGGCTGTCCCCTCAAGTGAGAATGGAAATAGCATCAACTTGATGACTTTTTGAGGCACATCCTTGAAATTGATAGTTGAAGTCAACTTGTTAAACCAACGGATGTGTGCATACGGGTCTTCACGATCAAACCCGTGGAATTGATTCGTAGACACAAGTGTGATCAAATGTGTCTTCAATTCGAAGTGATCAGAATTGATTACCGGTAAAACAATGGCATCTCCATAACCCTCGGTGGGTGCCTGGAGCATTTCCGCCATAGTTCGTTCGTCTGCCATATTTTTGCTTGAAATAGTACGAATCTCGGGTTCGACTATTTGGGCAGCACGTCTACGAGAACGTCTTCTAGGAATTTCTGCTAGATCACGCAAAGGACTCAATGATCTAGAAGAACGAGTGCGCATGCACTAGAGTTAACTCTAAGGAACTCAGATTTAAGGAAAGGAATGGGAATTATGAAGATGAATTATAAAAATGGGGTGAGAAGAATCTTTTTAGGTTTTCTGGTTCTGACAAGTAGATATAACAACAAATCCAATTAAAACAAAATCGAGGCAAAACAACAGTGAACTTAACCAATAATCACAAGATGAATGGCTTCTTTGAAAAAGGTACACCAATCACAAGGACACAAAGGCAAGTTTTAAATCTTTGGTTCGGGAACTTATTATGGTCGTACCCCCAGTTAGGTAGTACACTGCCTTGGTTTGCGGTGGTAATCTTTTATGTTGTTATTATTAAAGAAAACGACAAATCTTTTTGTATTTTTATTTTTGATACATATATAGAAACAAAAGGAAAATATTTTTGTGTTTTATACGTTTTTGGATGTTTTTGGGTTTTTGGATTTTTTATAAGAAAATATATATATAGATATAGATAGATGGATGGTATGAACAAAGATTGAATATTCAAATTACTAATCTGCTAAACGGAAGATAATCAGCACAGCTCCCCGGCAGCGGCGCCAAAAATTTGATCCGTTCCAAACCGTCAAGTTTTCTCACACAAGCCGGCCACTTGTGAATGGCCGACCGTAAGAAACTTAAAACGGTTCAGAAACAAATGCAATGAAGATCTGGAGAGTATAGTGTTTCCCCGGGTCGTTATGTCCAAGCGAGCTATGCGAAGAATCACCAAACGAATAGTGATCGAGAGATTTGAACGGAAAAGAGGATTTGAATAATTATAACTAAGGAAAAAGTAAATAAATTACAGAGGCTTAAATGCAAATTAAAGAAAATTAAAAAGAAAAAAAAAATATTAAATAAACGCTATCACTATTTGCAAAATGATGTTTTTGATTTTTCTTTTTATAAAACTTGAATTAAAACTACGCGACGTAATAGAGAAAATGTGAAACTTACACAATATAAATCCTAAAAATATGAAAATGAACTTTTTACAAACCTAATGATAAAATAAATAATTTTAGTAAAAGAAAATTATTTTTATAACTATTAAATTAATTATTATTAATTAAAAACTATTTTTAACTATTTAATAATAGCCTAAAATACAAGAAAATAGGAAATAAAGCTAGAAAAATAAAATTTTGACTTGGAAAAATCTAAAATAACAAAAGAGAATTTTCAAAACTATTTTTGTATTTTTATGATTATTTTTCTATTTTCTAGGAATTAAAAACTATTTAAAACCACTTAAATTGCTTAAAAATACAAATCTAACTAAGAAAAATCTGGAAAAATATTTTTTTGACTTTTTATATTTATCTTAACTTAAGAAAAATGAAAAATTATTTTTTTGAAACTTTTCTTAATTAACTGTATTAAATGCTAATTAAAAAGGCTTAAAAACTAATTTAAATCAAGAAAAATACCAAACTGACCTAGAAAAATCTGAAAAATTCAAGAGAAGTCTAAAATAATATTTAGAATCTAGGAAAAATATAAAAACAGGGGGCTATGTGTGAGAAAATGCAACTGCTCAGCAAAGTGCTTATAGAATAAGCACTTCAAATAAGCAAATGAAAACCACAAGCTACCCAAATGAAACAGAAGCTATAATATGTTATAAATACCTAAATGCAACTAATCTCAACAAGCTTTAACCTCTATTGAGCTTGATTGAACAGATTTGATGAAATGAGTTAAAGTGCAAAAACAGGTTCCAGGTACCAAGTTTGAGCTTAAGTACAAGCTTCCCAATAAGCTAAAATTGAAAACCAAGATATGGGACCTAAACTAGACCTGGGTGACTACTTGTGAACCAAAAACCAAACTTGGACTAGCTAAAATGAGCACTGAGCAAGGCTTGCACAAAACCTGTGCACACTCAGTTAATACTGAGTGTGTGCACAGGGCATATAAGACCCAATTGACAAGCCCATTTAAAGCTTATAAAAATTTGACAAAAATCCACAAAAATGACTATAAGAAAATAGACCAAGGGAAGTTTTTAAAACCACAATTTCCACTTAATTTGACCCAGATATGAGTCAATGAAAATTCAACTCAGATAGGCTCAAAACCACTTTTTCAACTTTTTGACTTTTGAAGTAAGAATGAAATGTTGACTTTTGTGAGGTTTGAATCCAATTTGTGGACAGATTATGATGTTATATGATGAAATAACACTACTGCAAGTTATACCTATGAATTATAAACACAAATCAAGTATTGAAATTTCCAAAATCCCCACAGTTATGCAGTTAAGACAGATTCAATAGAGTTTTGACTTCTGTGGTTTGCAGGTGCAAATTTAAGACAGAAATGAGTGTAAATAAGCTTAACAAACCTAGAACTACAAGTCTCAAATACTGAACCAACCTCTAATGCAGTTTAACTAACTAATCCAAACACACCTTTTTATGACTGTTATGCAATTTTAATGGCCTAACTACTGATTCAACTTGTATAACTGATTAAACTGAGTTAAATTAACCTAACTACCACTAAATAAACAAGTCTCAACTCTTTCTAACCACAGATACCAAATATGCAATGAACATGAAAATAACTTACAATAGGTCCCAGCCACTATGGCTTGAAATCAGTAACCAATGAACAACTAACCTATTCCAACCCCTAACCTAGCTCTGATTCAACCCAAATCCAGCTCTGATTCAACCCAAATCCATTTCTATCTCCATCTTTGCCCCCGTTTGACTTTCATTGACCAATATCCAAAGTGACTTGAAACTTAAATATAAGCTTATAAAAAGCTATGAGAAGCTTGAATAAGCTTATTGGAACTGAGAAATAAGCTGTTTGAAGCTTGGGTATATGAAATTGAAACTGAAATATTCAACAGGAACCATGAAATATGAAATCTCAACACAACTTCGAATTAATACTTAAAATGAGTTGTAATACACTTAAACAAAGTAATTTGATACAAAGAAACTTGAAATAACAACTAAAGATCTATTTAAGGCTTGAGAATAAAAAAAACGACATACATTTTTAAATTTAACTAAGTGCTGCCTCTATCTCTCTTCTTCTTCCTTTATTTATACTCCAAACTCCTTCTCTCTCATCTCTGAACAGTTCCCAGCAATAATCTTGGCCCTTGGATTGGTTGGTATCATTTTGGCCATTGGATTGAAAATTGGCGCCAAAATGAGTTTATACCAGCTGGGGTTGAGTGTTAGGTTGAATGGGCATTAAATGCACCTTGGCTTGGGGTGAGGTGGAGGGTAGTAGTGATGATGATGGAGGGGGGTTGAGTATGCAGGCAAGGGTGTGCAGAGGTGTGATGATGAAGGAGGCAAGGGAAACCCGTGACTGGTTTTTTTTTATATTTTAAATGGGCGGGGTGGTTTGTTTGACCTGTGGGTTGACCGAGTATAATAAAAGGGAAGGGGTCAAAAGGACATTGGCAGGGGTCCAATTGGCTTATGGCAGGGTCCAAAAAGGGAATGACAAGGGTCCAATGGGTGTTTATTACAAGGACCTATTATGCAATTTCTGAAAATCAAGGGACCACTTCTGCCAATATTTCAAAGTTGTTCCAAGGGCTGAAAATGACAAGTTTCAATAGTACAAGGACCAAACTTGACATTTTCCATTTTTCCAAGGGCCATTTTTGCCAATTTTTAAACCTGGAGGACCAAACTTGTAATTTCTCAAAACTTTTGATATTTTTCACCAAAGGACTAATTTTGACAACTTATGATTTAAAAAGGACCTTTGGTGATTTTTCTTTTGAAATTAAGGCTCAGGGACTATTTCTGACAACTTTTTGAAACTTGGGGGACTGAAACTGCCAATTATGCAAACTTAGCTCATTTTTCATCTGATTTTGAACACTTTGCATCTGAAACATATAAAATGCAATTTTGAGATATTTTCAGTCTTTTGATGCATTTCTGAGCGTTTTTAAACGTTTTGCAGTTCAGATTTAACCAAAAATGATGAGTATTTACACACTCATCACTACTCTCGATTTACTTGGGTAAAGTTTTTGAGGACAAAGGATGAAACTCCAGATGTCATCATCAAACTTATCAAACAGCTTCAGATTCGACTCAACAATACTGTTAGAATTGTTCGAACAGACAATGGCACAGAGTTTGTTAACAAAGACTTAATTCAGTTTTATGAAAGTGTTGGAATCAGTCATCAAAGAAGTTTTCCACGCAAGGTTGTCAAGATCGGGATCCTACCCAGGATCGTTTTCATCTTTGCAAGATCGTGATCGTAAGATCGGATCGGGATCTTAAGATCCTACTCTAATGTTATTTCTTAATAGTTTAGGTAATTTTATACTAATATACAAATTCTAATATATTATAACCATAAAATACTATGAATGTTTCTTATAAATGTTGTCCTAAATTATGATTATAAAATTTTTAAAAAGATTAACATGTTGTTTTTTGAATTCTACAAACAAACAACCCATAAATTTGTAGTTTTTTAGTTTGTAATTCGAGAAAAGTAATATCGGATCGGATTAGATCGTATGGTAAAGATCGGGATCCTATAAGATCTTAAGCTTGCAAAGATCCTATGTAGGATCCGGATCGTTTTTGCTTTGCAGTATCGTAAAATCGTAAGATCCTAAGATCAGGATCGGGATCCTGACAACTATGGTTCCACGAACTCCTCAACAGAACGGTGTAGTTGAAAGACGAAATCGAACTCTTGTGGAAGCCGCAAGAACAATGCTAATTTATTCAAAGGTTCTGATGTTTCTATGGGCTGAAGCCATTGCCACTGCTTGCTACACCCAAAATCGTTCCCTTATTCACACCTCTCATGGAAAAACTCCATATGAACTTGTCCATAAACGAAAACCTGATCTTTCCAGCCTTCGTGTGTTTGGTGCTTTGTGCTATCCAACAAATGACGGTCAAGATTTAGGAAAATTAAGAGCTAAAGCGGACATTGGAGTTTTTGTTGGTTATGCATCAAACAAGAAGGGTTACCGAATCTACAACAAGAGAACCCGAAATATCATGGAAACAATTCACGTTACGTTCGATGAGCTGACCGGTCAAATGGCTCCAGGACAATTTAGTTATGGAACCGCATCTCAACCTTTATCAAGTAGTCCTATCAGTTCTACTCTTGCTTCTAATCCCTCTCCAGCAACTCCATATGTACCTCCATCAGAAGATGATTTAAAGAAATTGGTTTATCCAATGTTTGATGAACACTATGAACCGAATGCTGATGAAATGTCAATTCCATCAACAGAGGCTGCTCCTATCCATGTGAATGAAGTAAATCCTTCAGTCTCAATATCATTAAGTCAAGAAGCGCCTGCTGCTGATCACTCTGTCTCATCAACGAATCTTCAATCATCGAATGTACATCATGGAATTGTTTCTGGCATCAATGATGAAATTAATCCCTTTGCTCCTCCAGAAGATGAACCCTTTGAAAACATATTTGCTCCTGAGTCATCATCAGAACCATCTTCTTCAGGAGATATCAACTCTGCTACTTCAGTTCCTCAACAACAGCCACATGAACACCTCAGAAAATGGACACATGATCATCCATTGGACAACATTATTGGAAACCTCTCTCGTCCAGTATCCACACGGAAACAACTTGCAACCGATGCCTTATGGTGCTTCTTCAATTCCGTACTCTCTAAGATCAAACCAAAAGACGTGAAAACTGCCATGATTGAAGACAGTTGGTTCAATGCCATGCAAGAAGAAATTCATGACTTTCATCGACTAGATGTATGGGAATTAGTACCTGCTCCAGATTGTGCTATGATTATTGCTCTAAAGTGGATCTTCAAAGTGAAACTTGATGAGCATGGTGATGTTTTAAAGAACAAGGCTTGATTGGTTGCAAAAGGATACCGTCAAGAGGAGGGTATTGACTTTGAAGAATCATTTGCTCCAGTTGATCGTATCGAGGCAATCAGAATCTTCTTGGCTAATGCTGCAAGTAAGAACATGGTAGTATATCAGATGGATGTTAAGACGGCGTTTCTAAATGGAGATCTTAAAGAAGTCGTCTACGTCAGCCAACCTGAAGGCTTTGTGAATCCAGAGCATCCTACTCATGTTTATCGTTTGAAGAAGGCTCTTTACGATTTAAAGCAAGCTCCAAGGGCATGGTATGATACGCTATCAAAGTTTCTTCTATCAACTGGATTCAGCAAAGGAGCAGTTGATCCGACATTGTTCACCAGAAAGTCAGGCAAACATTTAATTCACGTTCAAATATATGTTGATGATATCATTTTTGCCTCGACTGACCCCAATGAATGTGACCGATTTTCATGTGAAATGGATTCTAAATTTCAAATGTCAATGATGGGACAAATGTCATTTTTCTTGGGTTTACAAATTTCACAGTGTCCCGGAGGCATTTTTATAAATTAATCTAAATATGCAAATGAGATTTTAAAGAAATTTTGATTTGATTCTAGTGACCCTGTTAACACTTCCATGATAGAGCGTACTAAACTGGATGAGGACCACTCAGGGATCATGGTTTACCAAACAAAATATCGTAGTATGATTGGATCCCTGATGTACCTCACAGCCAGTAGACCAGACATTCTGTTCGCCGTTTGCATGTGTGCTAGATATCAGGCTAAGCCTACCCAAAAGCACCTTGAAGCGGCTAAACGGGTCTTTCGATATCTCCAAGGAACCATCAATACGGGTCTTTGGTACCCAAAGGACACCGGTATGTCACTAACAGCCTATGCAGATGCTGATCATGCAGGATGTCAAGATACTCGTCGAAGTACATCTGGAGGTGCTCAGTTTTTGGGTGATAAGCTTGTGAGCTGGTCTTTAAAGAAGTAAATGAGTACTTCTATTTCCTCTACAGAGGCTGAATACATAGCCATGTCATCCTGTTGTGCTCAAATCCTATGGATCAGATCCCAATTATCTGACTATGGCTTTGAATTCAACAAAATCCCTCTGTACTGTGAAAATAAAAGTGCTATTGCTCTCTCATGCAACAATGTACAACACTCAAGAGCAAAGCACATCGACATTCGACATCATTTCATCAGGGAGCAAGTAGAAAATGGTGTGGTGGAACTATACTTTGTGAGGACTGAATACCAGTTAGCAGACATCTTCACCAAAGCTCTTCCTAGAGAACGTTTTGAGTTTATTCTTCCACGACTTGGTCTTAAGAGCCTACTACCGGAAACACTCAAACGTCTTCAAGAGGAAGAAGAGGAGTAAAAGGTTTTCCTTCATCTATCTTTTGAAAATAGTTATTCGAAAAACAAAATACAAAATTTCAAAACCTTCAAAAAGCAAATAGAAAAATATAAAACTTTTAAAAATCCATATAAAATTGAAAAATCTTGAAAAATTCCAAAAATATTGTCTTTTTGTCATGTTTTCCTCGATTCGATAATATCTACGGTCTTTGTGCTGTCATTCAAAGAATGACACGGGTCTTTAGATATTGTTCGAATGTTTAAAAAAAATAAAAATAAAATAAAATAATTTTTGGGAGAAAGTGAAAAAAATGGTTTATTGTCATTTCAGGCAATAACCCGCTTCTCAAAGAAAGAACAGAGCCATGCTTTATCTTGTTTTTCCAATTTCTTGCTCTGATTCTATAAACAATAACTTACTATCTAATGAAAGCTAATTGCTTTGAAAAATAACTTGGACTCTATTTTTGAAAATCATCTGGACTTAACATTTGTCAAAAACATCTATCTCTCAATCAACAACTTATATCATTGATTGAGGGGGAGAATGATTTCAATTAAATCAAAAAGGTTATTTGTCATACAATTGTTTGTCAAAAGTTATTCATGCATGTTTAATCAATGGAGTTTAAAGTCTCAAAATCCTATCCGTATCAGTTAAAACGTTTTCATAATCAAGTCACAATTCTCCTTAAAAGCTTTCAAAATCAATTTAAATCTACAGAGATCACAAACCTCAAATGATTTGATAATTGTGATCGGGGGAGAATTTGTGATTTAAATTGGATTTAATCTGATATTTCGGTAAATGGTTTTATAAGGATGTACAAGCTCTCCTTCCCACATGTGCCAAACGATTTCAAATTTCCATGCACATGTTAGGGGGGAGCATCTATCTTAAACCACTAAGATTTGAAATGTGATCAATTTATTTCAATGTGCAGTTTTTCTCCTAATATGTGCAAAACATTTTCAAATATCTATGCACATATTGAGGGGGAGCAACTATTTTGAAAACCACTGTCTTTATATAACTACTCTTAGATGCAAGCCAACCCCTCAAAGATGAAAATTATTTCTATTACAAAATGATGCATGATGCACATGTTGAGGGGGAGCTCTTGTTCTAAAAATATAAAAAACAATTCAGGTACAAAATGCTTTGATAATATATCACAAGTATCTGGATTGATTTTCAAATGGTTTTCAATTGGTTCCAATAGCAGATGAACAATACCAAATAGACCGACCAATTTACTTTATGCATGGTGTTATAGGGATGGTTAGGTTAGGTATTTGTTCCCATGATCCGCCAGAACCGGAGAAATCTACCCAGGGACAATCCAATAGTTAGTGTAGAAGTCCTTAGGTATGATGAAAAAATGAGAAAAGTGAGATATGGGAAGAGTGCGGACTGAGCTAGACACCGAGTTCAATTCATATGCTACTGGTGGTTACCAAGGTAACATCGGTATTGAAGACAAGACGTCATGGACCCAGTGACGCACTGCACTACAACTTCCCAAACCACTCAAGTTCCTCTTAAAAGGACTTGTTTCATTCTCACGGGGAACCGACATTATCTATCGACTTTCTCTTAGAGTTTGTTGATATTGAAGAAGGAGACCCTCTCCCTAGTCTCCGGCATAGGAACCAAAATATGCACAATTGAGTCTAGAGCCACGAGATCATCTATAAATCTGATTAGGACACTTTCAATGAAGACTCTCTGTTTCACACAATGTGGAAAGAGAGATTATATCTTATGAGTCCTACGCATTATCCTTGTGGTATTGCCAGAACATTTGAGTGATATGCATACATATTCACAATGAAGATGGAAAGCCTTCTGGAGCCAACATCAAATAAGCTCCTGGTGGGTGGCATGTGAGATCTATCCAATAGTTCAACCATGTGACAACTGAACAGAAACAATGAGGAGATTCAATCTTATGAATCAATCCTGGTTCAGGTTATGGATTGACGGATACCTTGAAAAACCGGTCGTTGGGCTTAAATACTCTTTTCTTTAGCACATCGACTGTGTACGAATATTTCAAAATAAAAGGTGTTTATGATTGATAATTGATTTTCATTAAAACCTTCGTTGTATTGCAAAAACAATTTCTATTAAGCGATACATGATTGTTTTTCAAATCTCTTTTTATCAATCAGTGAATCTCAATTCGCTGGTTTACTCACTCCGTGTTGTCTTCTTTGAGACGTTTCGGTTTGAGAACAGCTAGAGCAGCTACGAAACCCTGTCAAGGAAAGTCTTCGGAATTTTAACTGATCACAGGCAGTACTTGTACTGATCAACGGGGAACCGTGGGCCGTGTGCCTCAATTCAACGAAAGTAATCAAAGACACTTTCGTGCACTTTATTGCTAACTCTTGTATGCAGGTATGCCCGACGTTTGCAGCTGATCAGAATGAAGCGGTCAATCCATAGCCGCATGCTCACACATCACATTCATTTCAAAAGAAATCATGATTAATGCATCAATGACTCTGATATTCTCAATCCAGGCTTCTGCTACGCTGCTGCCAATATCATGAATCATCAAAAGCTTCCGCAACTCTGATGAGAATATATCATGATCCAGAATGTGAGAATGTCGGTCCAAATGTCACAAAATCACATAATACCAAACACCACAATGGAAGAGTCGGAGATTTATGATAGCTGATGATCTCAAAGTTGGCTCAAAACTCATTATCACGTGAATCAGTAAAAGACCTCCACTTGGATTAACCAAACATGCAATGTGAAGAATCAATGACTACAAGCTTCAGAGCAAAGTATTACATCAAGAATTCAAGAACACTTTTTAATGTAATATCTGTTTGTATTCAATGTAATTTTAATGTGTGTTTGAGGTGACCTCCCTTAGGGGGAGATTGTTAGGATTTAGTAAATCTAGTTATTGAAGCGTCGGTCACCTCAAGTATATGTAATCGTTAGAAAGCTTGTAGTCGTAGATTATTATAAGTTAAGTAGTATTTAGTTTAAGTAACACCGTGGAGGACGGATGGGTCTTTACCCACTGTATGCCTGATCCATAGCCCGTAGGTGGCGATTTATGTAAGTACTATAAATACTCTCTACCTTCCAAGGTAGAGAGTTGGAGCTCATAATAAGATTTTTCTTTCTCTCACTAAAGTTCCCAACCTCTAACTTTCTCTCTCTAAACTTCTTTTATACGCCAACTTGTGTTTGTGTTATGATGTGTATGTGAAATCCAATATGTTACACCAAAAAGACAAATATTTCCATCAAAAATATTTTTCCTTATAAATATTCTTCTGAAAAATATTTGTCATCTAATGAAAATAACATTGCTTTGAAAATAACTCAGACTATATTTTTAAAAATCATCGGGACTTATCATTTGTCAAAATCTCTAACACTCAACCAACAACTTATGTCATTGATTTAGGGGGAGAATGATTTCAATCAAATAAAAAGTTTTTTCAAACAACTGGCACGTAAACGAGCAAGGCCTAATTCTGGAGAATCAAAAAGAAATTTGTTTTGCACAATTGGATCCCGACCTTGGCTAATGTTATGTTTTCAAAGATGTTTATGCATGTTTGAACAATGGAGTTTAAAGTTTCAGAATCTGATCCTTATCAGTTAAAATGTTTTTTCAAAAGCAAGTCACAATCCTCCTCAAAAGTATTTCAAAATAAATCTAAATCAACAGAGATCACAAATCTCAAAGGATTTGAAAAATGTGATCGGGGGAGAATTTGTGATTTAAATTGGATATAAACTGATAATTCGATAAGTGGTTTTGAATTATAATAACAAGCTCTCCTCCCTACATGTGCCAAACGATTTCAAGTTTTCCATGCACATGCTAAGGGGGAGCATTTATCTTAAACCAAAAGGAATTGAAACGTGATTGATTTGTCTCAAAGTGCAGGTTCCTTCTAATATGTGCAAAACTCTTTCGAATCTCGATGCACATATTGAGGGGGAGCAATCATAAGAAAACCTCATCCTTCCCAAATTTGTTTTATCCAAAGTATTTAAAATACTGGATTTGATCAAGAAGTGATGATGATCATTTTAGAAAATGTTAATCAAAGATTGGATCTTTAATTTTTTAATCTAAGATTTCAATGTCCTCTTGCCTTCATGTGCTAAAACAATTTCTAATACTTGAAGCACATGCTGAGGGGGAGCATTTCTAAAATATCAAAAACAATTAAGGTACAAAACACTTTGATTCTATATCACAAGTACCTTGATTGATTTTCAAATGATTTTGAATTGGTTTCGAGGCGGAATGAACAATACCAAAAGACCTACCAATTTATTTTATGCATGGAGATATAAGGATGGTTAGGTTAGGTATTCGTTCTCACGATCCCGCCAGAGCCGGAGGGATCTACCCAGGGACAATCCACTAGATAGTGTAGAAGTCCTTAGGTATGATGAAAAAAGGAGAAAAGTGAGAAATGGGAAGAGTGAGGACTGAGATAGAGCTAGAACTGGAATAAACCCAACAAGGTTCTAGTAATGAAGTCTCGGTAAGCACTGAAGGGGTTGAAGAATGAAAAAGAAATGAATGAGAAAAGGGTGAAAAGAAATAGCCCTCCATTATTTCAACCTTAGGGCAGAAACCGGGTTCAATTCATATACTACTGGTGGTTACCAAGGTAACACCGGTATTAAAGACAAGACATCATGGATGTTGGTTTGTGGGAGTCTTAAAACACGACAAAACAACTAAACATGTATGAGCTGATGGGGGCACACGCGATAAACACGAGTATACGTGTTGAACATTAAACTATACTTGAATATATTTGTACCCGATATGCATTATTATGACCCGATCACATATTTGACCCGTGGGCTGTTTTCAGCTTATCATATGGGTCGTTTAGGTGTTTCCTTGGGCCTAGTGATCCTAAACCGATTGGGTATAAGTGTTTGAATGGGATTTGGGTTTGTTTATTAGCTTGTCGACCAAGTTAGGGATTCGACTTGTATACTATATAAACAAACACACCCTCAACCAAAACACACGCATAACATATCTCATCTTTTATCCCTAAACCGATTTCCAACCTCTGCTTTTTGCTTCCTCATCGATTGGTAACACAAGTCGATCAAGGAAATGTTTGGTTTGATTCTTAACTTGTAACTAAGAACAAGTTTTAAGTGGAATTGGTTTGTACCTGCTTCTGGTCTCCTATTCGACACTCAACAACAGCAAACAAAAGTGATTTTGCTCCTGCTCATTTTCTTTGATCTCGGACAGAAGTGAAGGATATCAGACAAGCCGTGTCCGATATCGGGTGACTCATAGAAGCTGTTTTCCAGCTTGTTTTCTCGGACAGAATTAGGCAACCTGTTTCCTTGGTGTTTTCTGGTCGTGGGTTATATTTAAGAAGACAAGGGTTGTTTGGTTTTATAGTTACGTTCTTGACTAGCATTAATCGAACGAATACGTTAATCGGGTTTGTGTGTGATACTCTTCAAGGTATCTATTTTAGGTACTTAAGGTTTCTTGTTCCGTTACTAGAGGTCAATTGTCAAGCAAGGTTAGCTTTTCTTATCCCTTTTAATTAATTAATATTGTATTAATTATGTGTTTACTAATTACGTATTAACATAATTGTATTAAATTGATCCAATATCCGCTGCGTACTTGTAGAGGTTAATGGTTAACTGGTTCTAAAATCCCAACAGTGGCATCACGAGTCAACTCGTTTTTGCGATTATGGGTTACACGTTTCTGATATTAATAAACATGTTTTAAAAGGGCTGCATGAAACCTAGTTTAGTTATTTTGTTTTATTTTAATTTTGACAATTACATGCAATACTTGTCAATTTTTTTATAAATAATAACTAGTCACACACAAATTAAAATTATATTGATAATTAGAATTAATTTGTTAATTGTAAATTACTTGTTAATTTGAATTTAATTTACATGTGAATTATAATTACCTTGTTAATTAAAATTAAATTGTTAATTAAGTAATACATGTTAAATTATAATTACTTGATAATTAGAATTAAAAGTTAATTTGTATTTATTAATAGTTAATTAGAATTATTATGATAATTTGAATCACATATTGGTTTATAAATACATATATTGCGTAATTACTTGTTAATTGAGATTGCCATGCTTTTATGTGTTTTTCCGGCCACAAGACCCACTCAATTGCTTTTCTAAGTGATGTATGGGGCGATCTAGGTATTGCATCCTAGTGACGGTGTTATCGTTTTCCGTTTGAGGAAGACTCGCAAGAGGACTCGGAACAATATGTGGTTATTTATATTGATGTTTATGCTTGTATGTTTGAGATTCCTATATGTGCATTATTACTTGCTTTGACACCTAATTATATGCAATATGGAATAATACATATCGTAACCATAACATTAATATTGGTCTTTATTTACACGCCTAAATACCATGCTCATTGTGACCTGATATTTGATTCGTGGAAAATTGTTTTTGTAAAATAAAGTGACCTATTATATGAAACACGTTTTCAAGAATTTAAAAACTAGACGCTATGGACACTTGGGATGTACGGCTCACCCACTAGAACAAACTCAAAAGGGGGTTCAAAGAAGTGCGCACAGTCACACTGAAAGGATGTCTAAGGTTATGCTTCAGCGCTTACCTGGTCCTCTGCCCCCTGTGCGTTCGATTGGAGCTACCGTGAACCATGATGATCACTACAGTGTCATAACCAAAAAGTTTTTAAAATTAGCGTTACAAAGTTGGTTTTCATGCTTCTTTGTACACGAATTTTAACACATTTATGTGTGCATACCTATTTGTTAATATTAAGTCTATGCCACCCAACTATGGACACGTGCACTTGGATTTACTTCTCTAGTCAGACCTAAGGGCCTTTCCAACCCATGGTAATTATTTCTCACTGGTCAGACCTCTGGTTATTTTTACATGCTCATACTTGGTCGACTTATATCGAGTTAACCTGGTCAGACCTTGGACCCGAGGCATAAGATGAGAACCAAACATGCTTTTAACATTATTACTTAATACTAATGCCTTAAACAGTCTCATAAATCTAAGAGTTACATTATGCAATTAACGCTCGTCGCTTACCTCTTGTCCTATTTTTTTATACACTGGTCAGACCTATGGTAATTAAATGGGGTTGCAAGATGGATCTTAGTCTTATTAGTAATTAATTGGGTAGTTAATTCTTTAAGAATGTAATTATCGAAAATAGTAATTATTTGAACTTTTCAATTGTAGATGACTACTTCAATCGGAAACAGTTCGGTACTCAGGAGTTTCTTTGAGAAACAAAAACTCACTGGACCTAATTTCATTGATTGGTATCGCCAGCTTCGCATTATACTATCAGCTGAAGATAAGGAAGCTTATCTAGAGCATCCCATACCTGCAGCACCTGTTGCTACTCCTGGCCACCCTGTCCTACCTGAGGCTCTTGCAGCTCACACTGCTTGGGTCAAAGGTTTAAAGGACATAGTTGCCTTCATGCTCATGACCATGGAGTTAGAGATCCAACGAAATCTAACTCATCTTGGTGCTTATGACAAGCTTCAGGAGTTGAAGTCTATGTTCTCCCAACAAGCAGGACAAGAGCTTCTACAAACTGCACGTGAATTCCACGCTTGCAAGCAAGAAGAGGGTCAATCGGTTAGCTCGTATGTACTAAAGATGAAGAGCTACATTGACAGCTTGGAACGTCTTGGTCACCCAATTACTCTGCACTATGGCATTAGTCTGATCTTAATTGGTCTTTCTAAAGAGTACATCTCTTTTTTGTAGAACTTTAATATGCACAACATGGGGAAGACTATAAGTGAATTGCAGGCTATGCTTAAGCAACATGAGCAGACGTTGCCAAAGAAAGATGTTGGACCTGCACTCCATTATGTGCGTGGTGGTAAGGTCCAGAAAAACCAAAAGAAAAACAAATCGTTCAAGGCTGCTAAGGGGAATCGTGGGAATGGAAACAGCAAGTTTGGTTATGATGCTTCTTCCTATAAATACAAACCCAAGATTCCTCCACCACCCATGAAGGATAATCCAGAAAAGGACGCTACCTCTCACTAGTGTGGTGAGACAGGACATTGGAGAAGGAATTGTCCCCAGTATCTCGCCGAGTTAATGAAAAAGAAGAAACAGTCTCTTGCAGCTAATTCTTCAGGTATTTTCACTATAGAACTCTACTCTTTCCCTAAATCATCCTTAGTATATGAAACTGGTTGTGGTACTCACATATGTAATAATACTCAGGGTCTAAGGGGAAGTAGGAAGCTGAAGCCAGGAGCTTTAAGTCTGTACGTGGGAAATGGTCAACGCGCAGAAGTTGAAGCTATTGGAAGTTATCATTTATCTCTCCCAAGTGGATTAGTTATTGTTTTAAATGATTGTCATTATGCTCCCTCTATTACTAGGGGGATTATTTTAGTTTCTCATTTGTATGACGATGGTTTTATTAACCGCTTTGAATCGAATAATTATATTTCAGTTTCTAGGAATAACGTTGTTTATTTTACTACTATTCCTCGTGATGGTGTTTTTGAAATTGAAATGTCTTGTTCGAATACAAATGAAAGTTCTATGTTTGCTGTAAGCAATAAAATATCCAATGCTAACTTGAACTCTGCTATCTTGTGGCATGATCATCTTGGACACATTAGCAAGAAACTCATGGAGAAGTTGCAACACGATGGACTTCTCAACTCATCTGACATTAACTCTCTTGAAAAGTTTGTTGCTTGTATGTCTGGTAAGCTGGCTAGAAAACCTTATTCACATCAAGTGGAAAGGGCTAAATATTTACTTGGACTTATACACTTAGATGTATGTGGCCCATTTAGAATCACATATAGACAAGGAGAAAATTACTTCGTGACTTTCACTAACGACTATAGTCGGTATGGTTATGTTTACTTGCTGAAACATAAACATGAAGTGTTTGAAACATTCAAAGTGTTTCAAAAGGAAGTAGAAAATCAACTCGGGAAGAACATAAAATCACTACGTTCTGATCATGGAGGTGAATATATGAGTCAAGAGTTTTTGGATCATCTAAAGGAGCATTGGTTTATTGCCCATCGAACTCCTCCTTATACTCCACAACACAATGGTGTATCTAAGACGAGAAATCGAACCCTGCTTGACATGGTGCATTCTATGATGAAACAAACTACTCTTCCAAAGTCCTTTTGGGATTATTTCCTTGAGTCAGCTGCACGCATTCTCAATATGGTTCCAACTAAAAAGGTTGAAAAGACACCATACGAAGTATGGCATGGGCAAGCCCCTAAGCTGTCTTACTTAAAAGTCTGGGGTTGTGAGGCACTTGCTAAGCATGATACACTTACCAAACCGGAAAAACTTGAATCTAGAGCTATTAAGTGTATCTTCGTAGGATACCCTAAGGAAACTATGGGGTATTCTTTCTATCTTCCATCTGAGAACAAAGTTTTTGTTGCTCGAAATGTTGAGTTCTTTGAGAGTAATCTTATGGATCTTAAAGCAAGTGGGAGTATGGATGATCTTGAATTAATTCAAGAAGAAGATACAAATCCTTCTTTAGACACTAGCATTCATCACGATGAGGATGATCAAGAAATTGAAGAACCTCAAATTGATGTTATTCCCATTCGAAAGTCCAATAGGACATGCCGTGCTCCTGACCATATGTGTTTATACATTGACGCTGAGGAACATGAGTTAGGGGATCTTGGTGAACCAAATAACTATAAAGCTGCATTGTTGGATCCTGAATCCAAGAAATGGCTTGATGCAATGAATGTGGAAATGCAATCCATGAAAGACAATGATGTCTGGGTCTTAGTTGAGCTTCCTCCTAACTGCAAGACAGTTACAAGCAAGTGGCTCTTCAAGAAGAAGACTGACATGGATGGTAAGGTATACACCTTTAAAGCTCGTCTCGTAGCAAATGGCTTCACTCAAACCTACGGGGTTGATTATGAAGAAACCTTTTCTCATGTAGCATACATTAGAGCTATAAGGATTCTCATATCCATAGCTGCATACTATGACTTTGAGATATGGCAAATGGACGTCAAACCACTTTCCTCAATGGACATCTTTACGAAGAGGTCTATATAGAGCAACCTGAGGGTTTTGTTGATCCAAAATATCCTAAATGTGTATGCAAGCTCAAGCGTTCCATTTATGGACTTAAGCAAGCATCGAGGAAATGGAATAAACGTTTTGATGATGAGATAAAGAAATTTGGATTTTCTCAACATCAAGACGAGCCTTTTGTATATCAGAAAGCTAGTGGGAATTATGTCACTTTCCTAATTCTATATGTTGATGACATATTGATTATGGGAAACAATATTCTAATGTTACAAGATGTAAAATCCTATCTTGGAAGATGTTTCGCCATGAAATATTTAGGAGAAGCTGCATATATTCTTGGAATTAAGATCTATCAAGACAGATCTAGATGATTGATTGGTTTGAGTTAAAGTGCTTACAATGAGAAAATATTGAAAATATTTTGTATGGAGAACTCCAAACGTGGCGCGATCCGAATGCAAGATAAGCCTAAATTGAGTAAATCACAAGGTGCTGAAACACCTACTCAGAAAGAGCGCATGCAAAGAATTCCTTATGCTTCGGCTATAGGTTCTATTATGTATGTTGTGAGATGTACTCGTCCTGATGTTGCGTTCGCACAGAATGTGACAAGCCAATTTCAACAGAATCCAGGTGAACTTCACTGGACTGCTGTGAAAAATATTCTTAAGTATTTATGCAATACTAAGGATATGTTTATGATTTATGGAGGGAAAGATGAACAAGAGCTCAGGGTTTCTTGCTACACTGATGCTGGATATCTGACAGATGCTGATGACTTAAAATCTCAGACTGGATATGTATTTGTTCTTAATGGAGGTGCTGTTGATTGGAAAATCACTAAGCAAAGTATTTTTGCTACTTCATCTACTGAAGCTGAGTATATTGCTGCTTGTGATGCATCAAAAGAGGTTGTATGGATTCGTAAGTTCATTTCTGGGGAACATTGTTCCCACACTTGAAGAACCCATAAATATGTATTGTGATAATACTGGAGCCATTACTATAGCAAATGAAAGCGGAATCACTAAAGGTGCTAGACATTATCGCCCTAAAGTTCATTATCTTCGAGAAACCATTGAAATGGGCGATGTGAAGATATTCAAGGTTCACACAGATGACAATCTAGCTGATCCATTTACGAAAGCTTTGGATTTCCCTAAGCATTCTAAATTGACTAGAGATATAGGTTTGGTACCTGCTAGTAGTCTCATGTAAACTGTGTGTTAAATAGTATTTGGATAATTTGGAGTTGTAATACAGTTATTATTTTCTGATTAATAAAGATACGAGGTATTTGTTATTATATTCATATAATCTGTTATTCCATATTTGCATGTTTAATCCATGAAATGATTTATCATTCTAAATATGTCCATTGTCGGTTAACAATATGAGAATATTGTTATGATAAGGGAAATGTGAGTGTTGGTTATAATTCTAACGAGAATTCGGATTGTTCCCGCCAAACTCATATGTATTCTGTTGGAATCACTCCTAAACAATATTTCAAGTATTTATATTTCATATGTAATAGGTAGCTTTATTATGGCCTTTATGTTTGTTTAAGGTCAAGCTTATGTAGAAGGCCCATAAGCTTAGGCCCAAGCCCACATAAGAAAGGATGGGAACTAGGAGTGTTGCCCTAGCTTCCCTCCTATAAATACTCTTGTAAACCCTCATTTGAGGGTTGGTTGTTCAAGTTATTATCTTTCACATTCACCTACGCATAACCGCCTCTTATTATTGTTTGTGTGTGTGTTAGATCTTGTTCAATCGCCTTATCTCTTTCTTTATAACTTGTGTTTGTAAAACTAGTGACCTAACAGTGGTATCAATCGCCAAATAGTTGGGTGTACACTTTGTTTTTGAAGTTTTTGGTTTTGGGTCTTACGCGTAAAGATAACGCAATCTTTGATTCTCTTAAAAACTCGTTTTTTACACTTTTTAATCCAAGATTCTTGTAATTTTAATGTTTTGAGGTGTTAAAATACTGGTTTTTGGCAAAAAGTTTCAAACTTTACGCGTGGTTCTACGTTTTTAAGCTTGTTTTTGTTCGTGGGTGTCGTTCTACGCGTAACCCATCTAGCAGTTTTGGTACATCAAATTTCACATTTTTGTGTTCTTTTGGTACTATTGAAGCTATTCCATAACAAAAAACTGGTTTAGAAACACATTTGGGCAAAATCAAATTTACGAGTAATCCTACGCGTATCAAAACCCTAAAATTACGCGTAAGATTTTTCCTTGGTTTGATCTTCATTTTCCTGGTTTATTCCGTGTTTTCTTACTTGGATAAGTCTGAAAATACGTCGACTTTGGATATCTTTTGCACTGTGAAGTGTAAAAGATCATTTGGGCAAAAACCCTAAAATTACGCATAAGCATAAGCTTACGCGTAGAAATTCTACGCATAAGATTCACTTTACGCGTCAACTTAGGTCTACGCATAAGGTAATCCTACGCCTAACTTTCTACGCCTAACTTTTGTCTACGCCTAACTTTAGTGCTTTTATCCTACTTACGCGTAAGCTAAATCCTACGCGTAACTCCTTATTGTTACGCGTATCTTTTGGTGTTTTTACGCATAAGTACTACTTGGTTTCTTGTCTTTTCTACGCCTAAGGACACTTCATCAACAAAGGTTTATTCGACTACAAAGATCCATTTTTACCACACAAGTTTATCATCATGTCTCCACAACATCAACAATGGAATCAACAACAAGCTATTTATCAACAACAATTTAATCAGCAACATACTCCACAACTTGGTGCAATTCCACAACCACAAATGGTTCAACCACCACCAAGCCTTCAAGTTCAAACTTACACAAATGATTTCAATCAACATCCATCAAGGAACACTATGAAGGAACCCACTTGGTTTGCAAAGATGTGTGAAGCTTTAAGCAGCCAACAATCAATTCATGAAGCTGGATCACTTGATAGACCTCCAATGCTCACTCCAGGAAACTACGATCAATGGGTGATAAGGTTCTTTAGGTTTTGTGATCTAAAGAAGCCACATGGAAAGTTCTTAAAGAAGGTTATCTTGGAAGGTCCATTTGAGATGCCTACTGTCATTGTACCCGGAGATCCAACTGCTGTTCCACCAAGAGATGAACAAACCAACATTGCTACTGTTGCAGATTTAAATCCTACAGAACTTCTACACTATGAAGCTGATGAACTTGCAATGGAATACATCCTCTTAGGATTACCAAACCCAATTCTTCGTAGTGTTGATGCTCAAAAGACTGCAAAAAAAATGTGGGATCATATTCGTCTTCTTATGGAAGGATCTGTACTCAATCAGGAGGATTTGGAATCCAAAATTTACTTGGCTTATGATCACTTCATGATTGAACCTGGAGAGACACTAGAGTCCTATCATCATCGATTTTCAGATATCATCAATGATTTGGATAAACACAACATCATCATGCCAAGAATTGCAGTGAATACTAAGTTCCTGAGTAGTCTTGGTCCAGAATGGGAGAAGTATGTCATTTTTCTCCGTCAAGCGAAGAATATGCGTCATTCTACTTATGGATTGTTGTACGATTACTTGAAGCCTCATGAAAAGGAAGTTGATCGGGAAAGGATTCTCCGTGCTCAAATTGCGAAACAGTCACAACCGGATAATCAACAACTTGCCTTGTATGCTCAACAGAATTATCCCTCTCAACCAGCAACTCAACCAACTGCTTCAAACACACCTTCACAGCAACAACCTCAACAAAATCAATTGGTTCCATACAGCAACAATGCTCAAGCATATGTCAGTGAAGCTACTGAGGAAATCGATCCATTCGAAGCATTGCAACAAGGATTTGTGATGATTGCTAATGCTTTTGGCCGTTACACCAACAAATCCAACAATCGTATTCGTTCCTCATCTAACACACGGACTCAAGCTGTTGTGAACAATGGACGTGTTGAAGTTCAAGGGTTTAATGCTGTGGGTAGGAATAACAACAGAGCTCAAGTGGTGGAACAGGGAAATGCTCAGAATCGGTTAAATGGTCTTAGATGCTACAACTGCAATGAGAAGGGACACCTAGCTAATGCATGCCCAAAGCCAAGGACTAGGGGCAGTGCTTATTTCAAAGAGGCTCTACTTTTGGCTCTTAAGGATGAAGCTGGTGGATCTCTCACAGACAAAGAACAGAGCTTTATGGCAGATGCAGACTCGGATGATGATATGGAGGACTTGCAGGCCAATGCAGCTGTTATGTTGATGGCTAATATGCAAGAGTTACACATGAGTGAAACAAGCCCAGTGTATGACACTGATGGCTTGTCTCAGGTACCCGAACAAACCATCATCATATCTGAACTAATATCTCCATCAATATCTGAATCCGGCACGGCTCAGAATGTTCAGAATGAGTCATCTACATCTCATTCTGACGATTTTCAAATAAACCCCGTAGTTACATTTGACGATCCAGAAGACCTTATGGTTTCCCTTGATAATCAAATTGACTCCGTGGTTATACTTGAGGATCTAAATAATGATCATGTTGTGACTCACGTTGAACAAGATGAACCTTTGCCCCATCCAGATCTTGTTCTGTTACTAAAAGACCAACAATCCAAAATTGCTGAATGTGTTGCATTAAATCAGTCCTTAAAAAGTAAAAATGCACTGTTAACCAAGGATTTTGAATGCTTACAAATGCAACTCAACTTTTTCAAAACTCAAGAAAACCGTGAAAAAGGTTTTGAAGCCGCTTTTGCAAAATCTCATCAAAACGAAAAATATTTAGAGAGACAGATGCGTGATCTAGCCGCCTCGAAGAATGCTTTGTTGTCTGAATTAGAACAACTGAAACACGAACATAAAAAGCAAATTAACGCTCTCACCTTGGAAAATCAAAAAGCTAAGGCTGAGTTGTTAAATTGTCAAAAACAGTTCTCTGCATACAAAAAGCATTCAACGAATCGGGTAGATGACCTTCTTGACGAAATTCTCGGCTTGCAAAACAAACTTAAAGAGTTTAAAACTGTTGTTTACAAACATGGTGAATCCGTAACAACTATTGAAAAGTTTACCTTAAATCCCAATCCAAAAGGATATGGATAAAATCTAGCTGATTACAAACCAAAGCTTTCACTAAAAACATTCAAACCAACTCCTGAAGTTTCCAGTGCAGAATACAAAATTGATAATACTGTCATGAGTATTGTTGAATATCATCATCAAGAGGAATTAGATGCAGAAGACGAGAGTCGATCAAAATTAAAAAATGTTGTTTACAACAAACCTTTTAATTATAAAAACGCGGTCACTTTCGTCACACCAACGAATTCTTCTAACACACCAAGGGTTATCATCAAAACTTATGGTCCTTTACCTTCCATTAGTGAAGTAAACTCAAAACCTAAAAATCGAAAAATCCTTCGATATTTTGACATTTTCATGGCTGACCACAAAATTTTACAACATGAGATAGAATATCGCTCTGAAATCAAAGTTGAACATTTTCAATCGCCTCTGGCGCGAGAACAAAGAGACATTTTTCAGAAAAATCTTTTACCTAATGTTAAAAACTTGAAAAGTTGTGCAATTGCCTGGGAAAAGGATTTTCATAAGGAACTTGGGGTAATGAAAAACGTTTTCGAGAAAACAGAAACATCTATTTCTAACACTAAACGCAAAAAGAAACTGTTGAGAAAAGATGTTGATCGACTCTTGGAAGATGTTATCTGTGCTGATATCCATAATGTTGTGTTACTTCATGCCTTGCCATTTGCATCTGATTACATCTCTGCTGATATTGTTGAAACTGTTGTAACTGTTGAGAACACCGATAATATGCTTCAGATCGAGTCTTTAAAAGCTGAAAATAAACGATTACTCACTGAAGTTTACAATGCAAAACGTCGTCTTCATTGGTGTAAAAAAGATATTCAAAACCATCAACTTAGTTTTCAAAAGAAAATCGCTCAGTTGAGTGAAAAATCTTCTGATCCTAAAATTGAGCAACTGGATGATCAAAACGTGTCTTTGAAAACTCAAATCTCAATATATGAACAAGAACTTTTAAAAGTTAAACAGGAATATGGTGTCATATTTGATTTACTCAAAAAGACTCGACTTGAAGCATCAAACGAACTTGATCACTATCTTGCTCACACTAGAGATGTCATGAATTTTGCTGGAAATATTCTTTCTAAAAATCAAGATCTGATTTACACTATCTCTAAGTTACGGGAAATGTTAGGAAAGTATGAACAACTTCCGCCTACTGTGATTAAGAGATTAGCACCAGTCACACTTAGTAATCGTGAACCTAGAATTCCCACTGACAAATCACAAGTTGCTAATGTGTTTCCCTCTACTGAAACAGGAATAGTTGCATCTTTTCCAAACGTCCGCACTTCACAGCCTAGGAGCACTCAAACGAAGAATAGGAAGTTGCGACCTAAGAAAAGATCAATAAGGAATGCTAAAGTAGAAGAACACCCTAGGACTCTGATTAAAACTCATGTTGCTTCCACTATAGATGTTGCGTCTGGCAAATGTAATATAAATAGTGATGTAACGAATGCTAAACCGTTAAGTACTTTTGATATTCAGTCTGATGCACCTTGTGTTATTTGTCGCAAGAGTATGAATTCTGATTGTCATGACAAATGTGTTGCTAAAGCTATAATCTCTCGATTACGAAATCCTAAGAATCGGAATACCTCTAGGCCCACTAATCATTCTAAGTCTGTGCTTGGTAGACCGCCTTCTTTAGATTCTAAGGCAACCATTGCTATCACAATAGCTCCCGCTTCACCTCCTAAGAATGTAGTACCACCTAGTGTTTTCACTAAGACTAAAGCAAAGAGTAGTTATAGATGGCAGAAATGGATATATAACACACTAGGATTTAAATGGATGCCTAAAATTATCAATGTGTGTATGTCTAACATATCTGCTTCGGAACCCTCTAACATTTCGGGTTCCACATCTACTTCTATTCCATCTGTGTCGTCTGTGTGTAATGCAGGTGTAAGATATAACTTTTCACATGCACATCAAACCATAACATAAAGTAGCATATAGATGGAATTCTAGAGAGAGAAAGTTAGAGGTTTAGGGAACTTAGTGAGAGAAAGTGAAAGATATTATTATGAGCTCCAACTCTCTACCTTGGAAGGTAGAGAGTATTTATAGTCTTACATAACTCGCCACACTTCGGGCTGTGGATCAGGCATACAGTGGGTAAAGACCCGTCCGTCCTCCACGGTGTTACTTAACTAAATTACTACTTAACTTAAAAGAACTACGACTACGAGCTTTCTAACGATTACATATACTTGAGGTGACCGACTCTTTACTACCGGGAATTTCTAATTCCTAACAATCTCCCCCTAAGGGAGGTCACCTCAATCATGTACCAAAATTACATAGAATACAAATAGATATTACATTAACAATTGATCTTGTATTCTTGATGTAGTCCTTTGCTCCTAAGCTCGCAGTCATTGATTCTTCACATTGCATGTTTGGTTACTTCAAGTGGAGGTCTTTTACTGATCCACGTGATAATAATTTTGAGCCATCTTTTGAGATCATCAGCTATCAACAATCTCTGAGACATCCATTGTGGTGTTTTGACTTTGGGACCGACATGCTCACATTCTGGATCATGAAATCTTCTCATCAGAGTAGCGGAAGCATTTGTTGAATCATGATATTGGCAGCAGCGTAGCAGAAGCTTGGAGTGAAAATATCAGAGTCATTGATGCACTAATCATGATTTCTTTTGAGATGAATGTGTAGTGTGAGCATGTGGCTATGGATTGACCGCTTCATTCTGATCAGCTGCAAACGTCGGGTGTACCTGTATACAACAGTTAGCAATAAATCGCACGAAAGTGTCTTTGATCACTTTCGTTGAATTGAGGTACACGGCCCACGGTTCCCCGTTGATCAGTACAAGTACTGCCTGTGATCAGGTATAATTCCGAAGAATTTCCTTGACAGGGTTTCGCAGCTGATCTAGCTGTTCTCAAACCGGAGCGTCTCAAAGAAGACAACACGGAGTGAGTGAACCAGCGAATTTTAAGTCCACTGGTTGATGAAAAGAGATTTGAAAAACAATCGTGTATTGCTCAATAGAAATTGTTTTTGCAATACAACGAAGGTTTTATTGAAAATCAATTATCAATCATAAAAACACCTTTTGGTTTGAAAAATGAGTACACGGTCGATGTGCTAAAGAAAAGAGTTTTTAAGCACAAAGACCGGTTTTTCAAAGGTATCCGTCAATCCATAACCTGAACCAGGTTTGATTCAAGAGATTGAATTGCCCCATTGTTTCTGTTCAGTTGTCACATGGTTGATCTATATAATAGATCTCACATGCCACCTACCAGGAGCTTGTTTGATGTTGGCTCCAGAAGGCTTTCCATCTTCATTGTGAGTATGTAAACACATCACTCAGATGTTCTGGCAATACCACAAGGATAATGCGAAGGACTCAAGATATAATCTCTCTTTCCACATTGAGTGAAACAGAGAGTCTTCATTGAAAGTGTCCTAATGAGATTTATTGATGATCTCGTGGCTCTAGACTCAATTTGTGCATATTTGGATCCTATAACGG
>BPTQ01000008.1:196454126-196611479 GCA_019973895.1 Chrysanthemum seticuspe | reverse complement strand
TTAATTAACCATCGCTGAATCACGTAAACAGAGATCGCTGAATCACGTAATAGTAGATCGCTGAACTCACTAACAAATGCCAAAAGAGAACTAAATCATTTTAGGGCACTTTCTTAGATAAAGGGCCAAATTAGTATCTCAATATTTTAGGGCATATTAGACCATTGTACAGATGGTTGCAGGGATGACAGTAGAGGTGACAACGGCTCCTACAAGTTCGTCGACCGAGTCTATGAGCAGGTGGGTACGAACTGTCTTGACTGATGCTAAGAACCCGAGTTGCTTAGTCTAACATAACGGAACCTTTCCTTTTACCACAGTTATAAGAGTTTAGGTAACTACTTCCTGGTATAGCTCAACTTTGCTGATCTCTGTATGAACTATGATTACTTCTACCATGAGGACAAATGCCTTACCTGTCTGGATTCTACATACTACTCGAACTACTATTCCTCTTTTTACCAGATTATACGGGATTTTATAACTCTATGATTAAACCGGGAAATAGATTCTTTCACGGGATTTTACTAAATCAAGAGAAAACCGTAAACAATCACTCAAGTCGCTAGATGATAATGCACTAAGTCGCTAGAGACAAATGCACTAAGTCGCTACCAATTAATTCGCTAGAAAACCAAGTCGCTAGAAACCCAAGTCGCTAACGGAAAAGCAAGTCGCTAAGTAGTAACTCGCTACAGACCAAGTCGCTAACCAAATTTTGGCAGCAATTCGCTACACAAGTCGCTAGAGACACAAGTCGCTAAAGAGCAACTCGCTACTGACCAAGTCGCTACCACAAGTCGCTACCCGTAGTGGAGAGTCCACTACTTGTACTTTAACTCGCTAGCTCTAACTCGCTAGCTCCAACACTGTAAGTCGCTACAAAAATGCGAAGCAAGTCGCTACCAAGAAAAATATTCCGTGAACTAAGTCGCTAGCATGAAAAACCATATAAACATCACTTTTCAATCAAAAAACAACCCAACCAAGATGATTCAAGCTTACCAAATGAAAACCTAAGCACTTTTGATGATTCTAAACATAAAAGTACCAACAAAATTCAAACTTTAACACAAGAAATCACCCAAATGATGCAAAAACCACTAAACTTTTTCCAAACTCAAAAACCACCTCAAAACCACTATAAATCCAAAGATGTGCAAGATATGATCTAACCATGGCTCTTGATACCAATTGTAAGATATAACTTTTCACATGCACATCAAACCATAACATAAAGTAGCATATAGATGGAATTCTAGAGAGAGAAAGTTAGAGGTTTAGGGAACTTAGTGAGAGAAAGTGAAAGATATTATTATGAGCTCCAACTCTCTACCTTGGAAGGTAGAGAGTATTTATAGTCTTACATAACTCGCCACACTTCGGGCTGTGGATCAGGCATACAGTGGGTAAAGACCCGTCCGTCCTCCACGGTGTTACTTAACTAAATTACTACTTAACTTAAAAGAACTACGACTACGAGCTTTCTAACGATTACATATACTTGAGGTGACCGACTCTTTACTACCGGGAATTTCTAATTCCTAACAGCAGGTGAGACAGATCATTCTCTGGATTGTTGATAGCGGATGTTCCCGACACATGACAGGCAACCTTAAACTGTTATCAAACTTTATTGCAAAGTTCATTGGCACTGTCAGATTCGGGAACGATCACTTCGCAGCCATCATGGGCTACGGAGATTATGTCAATGGGAACATCGAAATCAGCAGGGTTTACTATGTGGAAGGCCTCGGTCACAATCTGTTTTCAGTAGGTCAATTTTGTGATGGAGATTTGGAGGTTGCTTTCAGGGAGAAAACTTGTTTCATTCGTGATCTACAAGGAAATGACCTTATGTCTGGCTCGCGTAATTCTAGTCTCTACACTATCTCTATGCAAGACATGGTTGCTTCCTCTCCCATTTGCTTACTCTCAAAGGCAACATCTACAAAATCCTGGCTATGGCACCGTCGTCTCTCACATCTAAACTTTCAAACCATCACCAACCTTGCTCGACACAAACTAGTTGAAGGACTCCCACGATTTTGGTATTCAAAAGATCACCTTTGCTCAGCCTGTGAACAAGGGAAAAGCACTCGTGCTCATTTTCCTTCAAAGGTGGAACACAGCTCTCAGCATGTACTACATCTTCTTTACATGGATTTGTGTGGCCCGATGCGTGTGCAAACGATCAACGGCAAACGCTACATTTTAGTAATTGTTGATGACTACTCACGATGGACTTGGGTCTATTTTCTTCGTAGCAAAGACCAAGCTCCACAAATGATCATCACCTTTCTCACAAAGATACAAGTTCAGCTCCGCAACACCGTCAGGATAATTCGGACAGACAAAGGAACTGAATTTGTTAACCAAACCCTTCGTGAATTTTATGAGAAAGTGGGTATTCAGCATCAAACATCTATTGCACGTACACCTGAACAAAACGGAGTTGTTGAAAGACGAAATCGAACGTTAGTGGAAGTTGCAAGAACAATGTTAATCAATGCTAAAATTCCAGATTACTTATGGGCAGAAGCTGTATCTACTGCATGCTATACTCAAAACCGTTCTATGATCACAAAACGCCACAAAAAAACACCTTTCGAGCTTGTCCACAACTATAAACCGAACCTCAAACACTTTCATGTATTTGGATCTCTTTGCTATCCGAATAATGATCGTGATGATTTTGGAAAGCTCAAAGCCAAAGCTGATATTGGAGTCTTTATTGGATACTGTGACAATTCTAAAGGTTTCCGAATCTGGAATCGTCGAACTAAGGAGGTAATGGAAACGATTCATGCTCATTTCGATGAACTCACGTAAATGGCTTCTGAGTACAACAGCTTAGAACCCGGACACAACCGTTTAAACTTCCCTCAACCCCCATCATCAGCTGAACAAAGCCCCCAGCTAACTCGTCAACAAATGGAAAGGTTATTTGCTCCTCTGTTCTGTGACGATATTGATGAACGTGCTCCTGGTGTATCCGCTGTTTCCGCTGCACAACCTGATAATACTCCTATACCTGATACACCTGCTACAACAACTACTGTTGAAGATGCACCTACACCAGTTGACTCCAACACAACAGTTGAACACACCGCTTCCAACAATGATGAACCAACTGATGATATTCTGAATGAAGTACCCCCACCTGCAGATTTTGATCCAAATGCGTTCTTCAACTCGTTTGCTAATGAGACTGCTGCACCAGATGTCGCGGAATCTTCAACAAACAATTTGAATCCACAGAATCTGCACAATGTATACCAACATCAACCCTCTACACATAGATGGACAAAAGACCATCCTCTGGCTAACATTATTGTCAACCCGAATCAACCAGTCGTTAAGAGACAACGTCTTCACACAGACGGTGAACATTGCATTTATGCACTCACTGTCTGCCAATCTGAGCCAAAAAACATTAAAGACGCAATGACAAAAGACAACTGGATTGAATCCATGCAGGAAGAACTCAACCAATTCAAACTTCTTGAAGTATGGGAACTGGTTGAAAGACCAACAGGGGTCTACGTCATTGGTCTAAAATGGATTTGGAAAAACAAATTGGATGCTGAAGGGAATGTCATCCGAAACAAGTCACGTCTAGTTGCTAAGGGCTATCGTCAGGAAGAAGGAATAGACTTTGAAGAATCTTTTGCTCCGGTTGCTCGTCTTGAGGCTGTTCGGATATTTCTCGCGTTCGCAGCTCATATGAATATGACGGTCTATCAGATGGATGTCAAAACAGCGTTTCTCAATGGACAACTAAAAGAAACGGTCTATGTCAGCCAACCAGATGGATTCGTTGATCCTGAGTTCCCGAACCATGTCTACAAACTGAACAAAGCTCTTTATGGTCTCAAACAAGCCCCTCGGGCATGGTACGATAAGCTATCATCTTTCCTCATTGCCAATAATTTCACCAAAGGCTCGGTTGACCCAACTCTTTTTATACAATATCACGGGGCACATATCTTAATTGTTCAAATCTACGTGGATGACATCATTTTTGGGTCTACACATAAAAAGTTTTCAACCGCTTTTGCAAAACTAATGAAGAAAATTTTTTGAAATGTCCATGATGGGTGAACTTACGTTCTTTCTAGGACTGCAAGTTCATCAATCTCCCCGTGGTATTTTCCTGAGTCAGTCCAAATATGCCCTTGAATTGTTAAACAAATTTGGAATGACAACCTGTGACACTTATGCCACACCAATGGCTCATACCAAGAAATTAGATGCTGATTTACATGGGAAATTGGTTGACCCTACCAAATACCGAAGTATCATTGGGTCTCTCATGTATCTAACATCTAGCAGACCTGATATTGTCTTTGCCGTTTATCTATGCTCCCGTTATCAGTCGCGGCCAACTGAAACCCACCTCTCTAAGGCTAAAAGAATCCTCTGATACATCAAGGGAACCATTAACTTGGGGATCTGGTATCCGAAGGATTCTAGTTTTGAACTAATCGCTTTTTCAGACGCTGATCACGCAGGATGCTTAGACTCAAGGAAAAGTACTTCAGGAGCACTACAATTTCTCGGTGATAAACTCGTGTATTGGCAATCAAAGAAGCAGGATTGTACATCGCTGTCATCAACCGAAGCAGAATATGTAGCCATGTCCGCGTGTTGTGCTCAAGTCATCTGGATGAGAACACAACTCAAAGACTATGGTTACGTATTTGACAGAATCCCGATGTACTGCGACAATCGGAGTGCCATTGCGATCTCGTGCAACTCAGTTCAACACTCGAAATCAAAGCACATCGATATTCGCTATCATTTCATCAAGGACCACGTGGAACAGGGTACCGTTGAATTATACTTTTTGGGTACTGAATACCAATTAGCAGATCTGCTCACCAAAGCCTTGCCTCCCGCTAGGTTTAATGAGTTGGTCCACCGAATTGGTATGAGGTGTTTGACTCAAGAGGAACTGGATGACCTCTTAAAACAGTCTTAAAAACCTGTCAAACACCAAAACATCTTTTGTAAATAAATTTTCAAAAACAAAATACAAAAATATAAAATCCGATAAAACAACAAAAATATTCTCCTAATCTATCTTTCTTTCAAACATGGCAAGTACATTTCTTCCGTCAACACTTTAATCTTTCAAAATTCAATATTTTTCCGATCAAGTGTTGAGGGGGAGAAAATAATCTCTTAACTGTTTCAAAACATCTGTGTACTTGCATGTTATCATATCTCGGTTGATTCTTGTACAAATGTTGGTACATTTTCTGGTTCAAAGACACTCCTCGGACTTAAATTAATAACCTTTCATTATTTTCTCAAGTCGAGGGGGAGTGTTGTCATGTTTCTTTCCTAAAAACTTTGTTTGGTAACCAAAATGGAAGTTAAAAGGATTTGTTTGAAAAAGGAAAAGGTGGAGGGACCAAAAGTGTCAAAAGGTTAAACTAACTTTTAATAAAACACCCTCCACCTACTTTCACTTCTTATTTATTACAAAAACCTAAAACCATCCTACGCACAAAATTCACTCAAGAAATCCGTGTTTCTGATCTTCATTTTGTAAGTGGATTAATGTTTCTAACATGTTTTTGAACATTGGTTTTGATTTTCAAATGAATTCAACGGTCAAATCTACTGTTATGAGTGATTTTGTGTTCTTCGCTTACGCGTAAGAACACATGATCATGTGTTATGTGTTTATGGTTAAACGGAATGTGTCAAAATGTTGTAACAACATCTATGATATAGTTTCTAAGCTCAAAACAAACCCAGTTACACGAATTAATGATTTTTGAATATTAGGGTTTATGAGTCGAATTGGGTATTTCTAAATGTGAAGTGTTTTGGTCAAAAAGATTGTTGGGTTATGCTCTTGTGTTATTGAATTGATGATTTCCAAGGTCTCTAACCACCCAGAAACACGAATTGGTTAACAATTTGAAATTAGGGTTTAAGGTTCTTGAGATTGGGTATTTTTGATTCACTGCAAATTAAGTGTTAAAACTTGGTCATTATGCTCTCACAACATCTAAGATATACCAGAAAAACTTTGGTGCATAATACATGGCTAAAATTCATACGCGTAGATTTAGGGTTTTAAAACTACGCGTAAGATGTTTTACGCGTAACTGTTTATCTGTGCAATTGTGTTTTGATCTGTCATAAAATGAATGTTATGTGTTTAACATTGATGATATGATGCTTTATTTCAGGCTTGCAACACTTAATATTCAGAATCAAGGTTGTTGTTAATCTACGCATAAGGATCACCTTACGCATAGCTTGTTATGCGTAAGATTTGTCTTACGCGTAGCTTCTACGCATAAGGTTCTACATATGGGACTACGCGTATCCTGTAAAGGATATACGTAAACAGTGACCTCTACGCATAAGGTCAACTCTTACGAGTAGCCTTACGCGTAAGGTTAATATATGCCTACGCATAAGGTACCCTTTTCCTACGCGTAACACTTCTTACGCGTAAGTTAGGATCCTACGCGTAAGTTTACGCCTACGCATATATCATTCCTGTCTACGCATAACTTTACCAATCCTACGCATAAGCCGAGATCATACCTTCGTTATGAATTGTTACGTGTACAAACTTGTAAATAAACTAATCATATCATCACGAATCCTAAAATGTCACTAATAAACTGAAATCGTTTGATATGTTGTGAACAATAAGTGATAAAATAAACTTTAAAACTTAAAGTTAACTAACTCACGAAACATTTCACGACGTCAATGGACTATTGAATATACAAGTGACTTAGGACTCGTAACAATCATTGACACTGTACATTCAATAACTAGACAATAAGACCTTCTGTTGACTAACATTATGTCTTTCGATATGTTGGTTCTTTTGGCTAATGTTATTTCAGATCACGACATGGCTGAACAAATGAATGTGGATGCATCTGAAGTTCTCTCCATTGCTGATATCTATCCTCATGGCTATCCAATGAAGATAGGAAAGAATAATCTCCGTGTTGACTTTGACACCCTCACTTGCTCAGAATCTTCGTGTCTAATTGCTATTGATATTCTGAAGACTCATCCGTATCAGAATATGCTCACTCACTCTGCAACTGTCCCTGAGATCTATATCCAACAGTTCTGGAACACTATAGAAAGGGTCAAAGGACGGACTGCTGTGACGGTGACTCTGAATCACAAACAAGTCACCATTACACCTGCAGACTTAAGGGTTGCTCTCCTAATTCCTGAAGTCAATCCAACCAAACTATATGCCACACCTGCTGAAGAGCTAACTCTCCAATTCTTAATCGATATCGGTTATGACGAGGCTACAGGAGTAATCACCAAGCATTCTCACGTAGAGCTTAAGAGTATTCCTCAACCCTGGAGAACTCTCTACATGATCATCACCAAGTCTGTTTCTGGTCGTGACAGTGGCTATGAGCATCCTAAGCTCATGGAACTGCAAATATTTTGGGCATTGGTCAGCATGAAACACATCGCTATCGAAGCTCTGATTTGGGATGACATGATGTCATTTCTCAACAAACTTGGCTCAAAGATTCCCTACATCAGATATACTAAACTGTTGATCCAGAGAGCACTTGGACTTCATCCTGATATTCCCAAGAGGCTCAATGACCCCGACAATCACGATATGTTGACGGAACCTATTCTATCTGTCAGAATCAAGGAATCGTCTACAAAGAAACAAGGTGCTGTATTGCCAGATTTCCTTCTAACTGAAGATGTCAGAAAGCTCGAAACGTACAAAAGGTATCTGGAAGCAGTTAGACAAGGCAAAGTTGGTCATCTCGACGAAAAATCTTCTGGAACACCTGTAAGGAGAACCAGAAGAGGAAGTGCAGGAAGCGCAACAAGTACTGTGAGTCAAAGGAAGGTTCCTAAAAGGAAACCTCCTTCTAAAAGGATTGTTCCCGTAAAGGAAGCCGAACCTATTCCCACACTTGAACCACAAAGACAACTTAGGGACGAGAGCTCTGAAGATACTGATACAGATGAAGAGTTTCATTACTCTGCAACTGCAACCGAAACACCTGCCTCAGTAGCAAAACCTCCAAGTCCTCCAGCTGTCCAAGAAAAAGGGAAGACTCCAGCTATTGTACCTTGTGATGAGAGCTCTGAAGAAGAAGAAGAAGAGCAACTAGATTAATCATACAGGACGAAGTTTAAAATCGTCAGACACCTTCAAAAAGCTGAAGAATTTGCTAAAGATCAAATGGGTGGCCCCGGAGGATCAAGTGGTGCTGCCCACTCCTCTCCAGATCCTGACGCGGTTAATCGACCCGATAAGGGATCTGGTGCCACCACTCTTCTGCAACAACAAAAGCTTATGGAGGATACTATCGACTATGATTTTGAGAAACCAGAAACTGAGAAAGATAAAGATGATGATTATACGAAGTTTCTTCTGGATAGTCCTACACGCTCACAGAAGGAAACTTCTGAACCACCAAAGGACCCGGAATCTCCTCACATCTCATCATCATCGGATTCTTCGTCTCATTCATCACAACCACCATCTAAGAAGTCAACCAAATCATCATCCAAATCCGTGAAGAAACCACCTAAATCTTGGATTTCTCAGACTCATAAAAGAATTGTGAAAGCTGTCCAACAAGTCAGAAAGAAGGACATACTTTACAGAAAAATGAATTGGTTTGCTGACCAAATTCAGTACTTAAATGATGAGAAAGACAAGATGCAGAAAGAAAGGGAATTTGTTCAGAAGTTCATGAAGAGTCATCGTAAAGAGGACCTGAACGAAATGATCGAAGGTTACACTAACAAGTACCTTCAGGATATCGTTCCTAAAGTCCAAAAGGAACTGGAGAAGACAGCAAGAGATCATACCCACAAGTTTCTTCTCGACACTGTCCCCGGTGTGACTAGAGAAGTATTCTCCAGACAACTCACTCCGAACATCGTCGCATTGGTTAAACATACAATGGCCAAAGAAGCTGATCTCTCTGAATCTGAGTTAATCGCTAAACTAGTGATGCAAATGTCAAAGCGATCTGGAACGTTTACTTCGGATGAAGCTAAATTTTTCGAAAGTCTACTTGATTTTCAACTCAGATCATCATGCAAGGAGACAGCCGATCAACCCAAACGACCAAGAGATGACGATGATAAGGACAAGGACTCTGCATCAAAACGTCAGAAGCAGTCTGGTGAATCTTCTTCGATGCCACCTCCTCCACAACGGACTTCTTCTCAACAAAAGTCTCCTCCACCTCGGTCTTCTACTGATAAACCTCGGGACGATTCCGAGTTACCACCCCTGACTCAAAAAACAGGTGATTACTTTGAGTATACGGGTGGTGACAATGAAGAGGTCCTTGAGCCCCTACAACAACCCACCTCTCCCAAAAAAGGACAGAAACCAGAATCATCATCTAAGCCTTCGAAAAAGAAGAAGAAGACGCTTCATACTGACGTCGTATCATGGCTAGATGACGATAAAACTGAAGAATTTGAATGGTTTGCTACACTTGTTAACAACACTCCCTACCCTGAAGAAGGTCAAGAATTGGTAGACGGTAATACCTTGGAGCATGCAAAGATTCTGCAAGAAAGGTTCCGCGTGAAGAAGATGACGAAATCTGAGTTGAAGCGCATCAAGAATGATGCATTCCTACTTTTGAAAAACAGCTCGGAAAGTGCAATCGAGGTTGAATATCACCTTGAAAACATTGCTCGAGCCATGTCTAACAACATGGATTGGCTCAACCCAGAAGCAAACATCGACTTCACCAAATGGGACAATCCTCCATATTACACCGACTGGTCTCGACCTCTACCCACAATTGGCCAACCTGATTAGCCTAGGATTCCCTTCAGACATTTCGTCAACAAAGACTTAGATTTTCTTCAACACGGTGGCGATGGTTCTAGGAAATACGCTACATCTCTGACACTTCCATTCCCTACTGCAATATACTCTGATTGTATAGCCATCGAGGAACGTGCTACCCACATGTTCTCCGACAAAGTGGTAGCGTATGACCAAGATGCAATGTATGGGATTCACCATTGGCCGAAACGCCGAAGAATCTACTACAGAAGCTGCTTGGTTCAGAAGTCTCAACATGCAGTGTTCAGTACTAAAAGTATCGTTGCCATCCAACATGTTGGTCTTTCGTCTAAATGGGACTACACTTTTCTCAAGAAGATTGTAGTCAAAAGACAAGACGAAAGGGACTATGCATTCTCTGAAGCTGACTTTGAGAATTTGAACATCAACGATATTGAAGACATGTACCTTGCCAAAGTTCAAGGTCGCATGAGACAATTTCCAACTGAAGTACAACGTGAATTCATCAAGTCACTGCTCATCTTCATCAGACGCATTGTCATCAAAGAACGTGTTGAAGATCTTCAGCTTGCCGTTGAATCTTATCAGAAACGTGTAAACTTCACTCCACCACAGTTTGATCTTCCCGACATCAACCAGCTTACACAACTTACGCTCATCAGCAAACCTTTCAGAGTCATTTACCGCAGTGAACTTCAACGAAACTGCTTAATGGCGTGTGACGATCTTCACAAATTTGGGGATCACACTTTGAAGCTGGTAAGGGATGGATTGGCTTATCGGTTGAAGGATATACATGAAAAGATTGGGAACCCAAAGCGATGGAACTCTAAGGACAGAAGGGATGTGAGAAGGATCATCAGAATGATTGATGAAAGGTTGTTCAGAAGGGATCAGTTCAGACGATTGGAGAGCTTTGTTGGTGGTCGACCCAGGAGAAACATTATTGGTTTTCAACGCCCTGTTTGCACTCCTGGAAAAATCACTGGACTCCCTGGTACTCATTGAATTGTTTCTATTCACTATATTTGGATGCATGATATAATATGTCGATGGCTTGTGCACACATAACAGTGTACAACCCGTAATTGTCAAGAAAGGACCCTGTGGTACGCCTCAGTGCCACAATCCTTATAAAAGGAGCGAAAGCTTCTTATTTTTGAGTAAAACCTATCAAACCTTTCATTTTTCAAGGTTTTGCTCAAAAAGACAAGTACTTCCCCATATGATTTTAAAACCTCAACCGTTTATATCACTAGTTGAGGGGGAGTATTTGAATTAAAACTTTGTTCACAAATTGTTCACAGTGGTCACTCTTCCCGCAACACTCGAAATGGTCATATTTATTCTCAAACGTTTCAAAAATAACATTTTATATGCCATTTTTTGAGGGGGAGAAAATTGTGTGATAAGAAATATGTTGTACAAAATGCAAATGAATCTGTGTACCTCAGACTTAACCTACGAATTGACGGTACTAAACTGTTAGTAACTCGAAAAGACTTGTCCTGGACGGGTAATAATTTCAAGCTAGTTCGCTAGTAATGTAAACGTGTCTCGCAAAGGACTTGTCCAAGTAGAAAGTACCATTCGAGAAACTTTTGATAGACATGAACTCTGACGGGTATGACAACCTTTCGAGGTTTGTCTACACCTTCAAGGTAGTTATTAGAGCTAGTTGTCACCTAAAAGCTGACAATGTAACTCTTTAACTATGCAACGTAACCGTGTCTCGCGGGGGATTGTCTATCTTCAGTGGATCAATTCAAAAAGTGCGCGCTCTTTCCTCACTGTGCATTTAACCATTAAAACTATCAAGCACATGTGGAGGGGGAGTATTTATGCAAAACCTTATCTCTCACAGTGGTTCAAACATGTTTTTCATTTACAAACCCTTTGAGAGATATTTTCACATACAGTGGTTTTAATGGCAAACATAGGTTAGTCATGGAGTTATAAGGTGACTAAGGTTAGGAATAACCGTCCTATGATCCGCCAGAGCCGGAGGAATCTACCCAAGGACACTACCATTAGTTAGTGTTAGAAGTCCTTAGGAATGATTGTAAAAAGGAGAAAATGAGAATCGGAGAAAGAAGGAGTTGAAGAATCAAAAAGAAATGAAAAGTAAAGGGTGAAAAGAAACAGCCCTCCAGATTATTCAACTTAGGGCAGACACCGGGTTCAATTCATATGCTACTGGTTGTCACTTAGTGACACCGGTATTGAAGATTAAAAGTCGTCATGGACCCAGTGACGCATGCACTAAACCTTCTTAGCCACTCAAGTTTTTCTCAACAGAAGCTTGTTTCATTCTCACAGGGAACCCTACGTATACTATTGGCTTTCTCTTAGAGATCGCTGGTATTGAAGAAGGAGACCCTCTCCCTAGTCTCCGCTCAGGAAAACTAAAACGCACTATTGAGTCTAGAGCCACGAGATTCATCAAAAGATCTCTTAGGAACACTTGACATAATCACTTGATGATCAACAAATAAGATTATCAGTGGTTCATATCGAGTCCTTCACAGATCTTAGCAATCTGTCGAGAACATTTATGAGAGGTTCACATCTGTGATCCTCAGTGATTGAATGGAAACTCCTGCCAGGGTCAACATCAAACAGCCCTGACAGCAGGTCACTTCGGTAACTCCCCGTGGATTACGCGGAGTGTGTCTCAATCGGTCTACAGTCGTGAGGTGATGCTTCGGTGTACCTCAGCGACTCATCTGAACTGTAGATGTACTTCGGTACATCGCGTTATCTCACTTGTGGGACTCCAGTTCAGGAACGGCCTTTGTAAGAATTAGAGTTGTGTTTTCACACTATGCTGTTAACACTCTCGAAGTTCAAACTTGTAAGTGCTGGAAACCGCTTATTACTAACCGTTTGAAATGTTTTCTTCTTATGGAAGCTCCGGAGCGGGATGATCGTGCTGATTCTTCTCATGCTCACGCCAACATCAACACTAATGAAAGTTATATTCGAATGCAACACAACAGTCAGAATGATTCTTCATCAATCAAAGAATCTACAAAGTCAAAGACTTAAAGAACTTCATCAGCATTGATTTCCAACGTCAAAGAGCGTGTGAGCATGTTGAAGAATGATGTGGAGACACTGGAGCAGCGAAGCAGACCTGAGGCAGACTGATGTAGACAACAACATACTATCACTTTCACCACAAAGAACAAGGATCAAAGAACAAAGTTAATGATGACGTCGAAGCATAACTGTTCAAAGATAACTATCTCTCTACACTGGGGAGATTGTTCGAATCAAGGCAATTCCTCTCACAAGAAAGAAGAATGTCAGAAGACGTCACAGCTACTATTACATCAACGCCTTCACCGTTTATATTCATATATACTTGAGGGGGAGATTGTTGGAATCACTCCTAAACAGTATTTCAAGTATTTATATTTCATATGTAATAGGTAGCTTTATTATGGCCTTTATGTTTGTTTAAGGTCAAGCTTATGTAGAAGGCCCATAAGCTTAGGCCCAAGCCCACATAAGAAAGGATGGGAACTAGGAGTGTTGCCCTAGCTTCCCTCCTATAAATACTCTTGTAAACCCTCATTTGAGGGTTGGTTGTTCAAGTTATTATCTTTCACATTCACCTACGCATAACCGCCTCTTATTATTGTTTGTGTGTGTGTTAGATCTTGTTCAATCGCCTTATCTCTTTCTTTATAACTTGTGTTTGTAAAACTAGTGACCTAACATATTCACTAGAGATGCATATTGGATTCCCCAACTTTCAAACATTTACTTTTGGATCATTTTCATGAGTAAAATATTGAAAATGGTTTGTTATCTTCGTCCTTAGACTTAAGATGCAAGTAAGTTTTGTTATGTGTGGATATCACTTTTTGTAAGTATATGCAAAACGCTATCTGAACAAGGTAGTTATAAAAGCTATATTTCGGAGTGATGTGAAGCAGCATCCACAACACTTGTAGTCAATAAAGGATTTGTTACTCCACTTGATATGTGCAGAAAGATACCATGGCGCCTCTCCAGATTTAATCAGATACTACCTCCGTCCCAAAATTATGTCCCCTATTGACTTTTTCGGTATTTCTTTTGTAACTTTGACGTTAAATATTTTTGTTTGTGTTATACAATAGTTGATGAAAAATATACTAATGAAAAATACATTTAAAACACAATCCATTTATATAATTTGCATCAAGTATTATATAACACAAACAAAAATATTTAAAGTTAACGTTGTAAAAGAAAGACCAAAAAAGTCAATAGGGGACTATAATTTTGGGACGGAGGGAGTAACTGTCTGGCCAGACCCAAAGGGTAATGCAAGATAATTCTTGATTACCTTTGGTATATCTGAATTAAAATCTATAACGAGATTCTAAATGGTTAAACTATATGGAATGATTAGAGATCCATAATCCATGGTTTAACGGTATTTATAACAAAGGATGATTAAAGCAAGACATTGAATGACCATGCTACTGAGAAACTTTTACGAAACTATTCTCTCAGACACTTTTAGTTAAAAAGCGAGTGAGAGCGTTTGCTAGGCGTTTCCGTCGTTAGTTTTATGTGCCATTCGACACACCAACTCCCAAGTGGGAGCTGTTGGTTTGTGGGAGTCTTAAAACACGACAAAACAACTAAACGTGTATGAGCCGATGGGGGCACACGCGATATACATGAGTATACGTGTTGAACGTTAAACTATACTTGAATGTATTTGTACCCGATATGCATTATTATGACCCGATCACATATTTGACCCGTGGGCTATTTTCAGCTTATCATATGGGTCGTTTAGGTGTTGCCTTGGGCCTAGTGATCCTAAATCGACTGGGTATAAGTGTTTGAATGGGGTTTGGGTTTGTTTATTAGCTTGTTAACCAAGTTAGGGATTCGACTTGTATACTATATAAACAAACACACCCTCAACCAAAACACACGCATAACATATCTCATCTTTTATCCCTAAACCGATTTCCAACCTCTGCTTCTTGCTTCCTCATCGATTGGTAACACAAGTCCATCAAGGAAGTGTTTGGTTTGATTCTTAACTTCTAACTAAGAACAAGTGTTAAGTGGAATTGGTTTGTACCTGCTCCTGGTCTCCTAGTCGACACTCAACAGCAGCAAACAAAAGTGATTTTGCTCCTGCTCGTTTTCTTTGATCTCGGACAAAAGTGAAGGATATCGGACAAGGCGTGTCCGATATCGGGTGACTCATAGAAGCTGTTTTCCAGCTTGTTTTCTTGGACAGAATTAGGCAACCTGTTTCCTTGGTGTTTTCTGGTCGTGGGTTATATTCAAGAAGACAAGGGTTGTTTGGTTTTATAGTTACGTTCTTGACTAGCATTAATCGAACGTATACGTTAATCGGGTTTGTGTGTGATACTCTTCGAGGTATCTATTTTAGATACTTAAGGTTTCGTTAAGGTTTCTTGTTCCGTTACTAGAAATCAATTGTCAAACAAGGTTAGCTTTTCTTATCCCTTTTAATTAATTAATATTGTATTAATTATGTGTTTATTAATTACATGTTAACATAGTTGTATTAACTAGATCCAATATCCGATGCGTACTTGTAGAGGTTAATGGTTAACAGGTTCTAAAATCCCAACAATGGACCCAGTGACACACTGCACTACAACTTCCCAAGCCACTCAAGTTCCTCTTAAAAGGACTTGTTTCATTCTCACGGGGAACCTACATAATCTATCGACTTTCTCTTAGAGATTATTGATATTGAAGAAGGAGACCCTCTCCCTAGTTTCCGGCATAGGAACCAAATGTGCACTATTGAGTCTAGAGCCACGGGATCATCAGTAAATCTCACTAGAACACAATCAATGAAGACTCGATGTTTCACACAATGTGGAAAGTGAGTACATATCTTAAGATTCCTACGCACTATCCTTGTGGAATTGCCAGAACATCTGAGTGATATGTTCACATATTCACAATGAAGATGGAAATCCTTCTAGAGCCAACATCAAACATGTGACAACTGGACAAAAACGATGGGGCGATTCATGCCTTGAATCAACCTTGGTCCAGGAAATGGATTGACGGATACATTTAAAAAACCGGTCGATGTGCACAAAAAATCTTTTCTTTAGCACGTCGACTGTGTATTATGTCTTAAAAAATTAAAAGGGTATTTATGATTGATAATTGATCTTCATAAAACCTTCGTTGTATTGCAAAACCCTTAATAACAAGCAATACACGATTGTTTTCAAATCTTTTTCATCAATCAGTGAATCTCAATTCGATGGTTCACTCACTATGTGTTGTCTTCTTTGAGACGTCTCAATTTTAGAACGGCTAGAGCAGCTGCGAAACCCTGTCAAGGAGGTTCTTCGGAATTCTACCTGATCACATACAGTACTTGTACTGATAAACGGGGAACCGTGGGCCGTTTACCTCAATTCAACGAAAGTGATCAAAGACACTCTCGTGCGCTTTTATTGCTAACTGTTGTCTGCAGGAACACCCGACGGCTGCAGCTGATCATAATTGAGGTGTCAATTCATAGCCGCATGCTTCATCAACGACTCTGATATTTTCACTCCATGCTTCTGCTACGCTGCTGCAAATATCATGAATCAACAAAAGCTTCCGCAACTCTGATGAGAAGAAATCATGATCCAGAATGTGAGCATGTCGGTCCAAAAGTCACAACGTCACATGATGGCAATGCTACAAAGGATGAGTCAGAGATTTATGGGGGCAGATGATCTCAAAGCTGGCTCAACACTCATCATCACGTGGATCAATTAAAGACCTCCACTTGAGTCAACAAAACATGCGGAACATGAAGAATCAAAGGCTACAGACTACAGAGCAAAGATCTTAATCAAGAATCCTAGAACAATCAAAATGTAATATATGTTTGTGTTCAATGTAAATTGAGGTGACCTCCCTTAGGGGGAGATTGTTAGGATTTAGAAAATCCGGTAGTTAAAGAGTCGGTCACCTCAAGTAAATGTATTCGTTAGAAAGCTCGTAGTCGTAGTCACGTAATGTTAATAAGTAGTTTGTTAAGTAACACCATGGAGGACGGATGGGTCTTTACCTACTGTATGCCTAATCCACAGCCCGTAGGAGGCGTGTCTTGTAAGAAACTATAAATACCCTCTACCTCCCAAGGTAGAAGGTTGGAGCTTTCAATATCATTTTTCTTTGTCTCACTAAGTTGCCAAAACTCTCTACTTTATCTCTCTAAAACTGATAGTGTACACCCCATATTATTGATGTGTTATGTGTTTAAGAAATCCAATATGTTACAATCCATTTCCTGGAACAAGATTGATTCAAGAATGAATCGCCCCATAATTTCTTTCAAGTTGTCACAAGTTTGATCCATGAAGGATCTCAGATGTCACCCACCAAGAGCTTGTTTGATGTTGGCTCTAGAAGGATTTCCATATTCATTGTGAATATTTTACATATCACTAAGATGTTCTGGCAATACCATGAGGATAATGCGTAGGACTCTCAATTTATATTCTCACTTTCCACGTTGTGTGAAACACCAAGTCTTCATGAATTGTGTGTCCTAATGAGATTTATTGATGATCTCTTGGCTCTATACTCAATAGTGCACTTTGGTTTCCTATGCGGAGACTAGGGAGAGGGTCTCCTTTTTTCAATATCAAACATCTCTAAGAGAAAGTTGATAGATTATGTCGGTTCCCCGTGAGAATGAAACAAGTGCTTTTAAGAGAACTTGAGTAGCTGGGAATTGTTTAGTGCAGTGCGTCACTGGATTGATGACGTGTTGTCTTCAATACCGGCATTACCTTAGTAACCACCAGTAGCATATGTATTGAACCCGGTTTCTGCCCTAAGGTTGAATTATTGGAGGGTTATTTCTATTCACCCTTTTACTTTTCATTTCTTTTCCACTCTTTAAACCCTTCAGTGCTTACCGAGATTTTATCACTAGAACCTTGTTGGGTTTGTTCCAGTCCTAGATCTATCTCAGTTGGCACTCTTCGCTTATTCTCACTTTTCTCTTTTTTTTTTCATCATTCCTAAGGACTTCTACACTTATCTAGTGGATTATCCTTGGGTAGATCCCTCCGGCTCTGGCGGGATTGTGGAAACTAATACCTAACCTTACCATCCGTATAACTCCAATGCATTAAATAAACTGGTCGATCTTGTGGAACTGTTCTTTCCGCCTTGAAACCAATTGGAAAAAAAATTTGAAAAGCCAATCAAGGTACTTGTGATGTAATATCAAAGCATTTGTACCTCAGTTGTTTTTTATCTTTTATAAATGCCCCCCTCAACATGTGCGTTGGTTTTTGAAATCATTTAGCACATGGAGGAAGGAGTGCTTGCTTGAGTCTTTAAACGATCACCTTTTTATAAGATTTTTAGATAAATGCTTAACCTATTACTTTGGTGTCATCGTTTACTTCCGGTTTTAGATAAATGCTCCGCTTCAACATGTGCATCGTGTATTTGAAATCGTTTAGCACATGGAGAAAGGAGTGCCTTTTAAAGTCTAAAAGAATCACCATTTATCAGATTTTAGAGTTAAATCACAATCTCTCCTCCGATTAAAAATTTCAAACCTTTTGAGATTTGTGATCCCAATTGATTTAAATAATTTAGAAATTTTTGGGAAAGATGTGGTTTTATTTTAAACTTTTACTGATAAGGAACATTATACCGCTCCCCCTCAATTTATGAGGGAGAGTGTTAGTGTCAGGATTTGAAAGATTTTGGCAGTGTATTACTTATTTGAGATTGAAGTTGACTTTTACTAATCAAAACGAAAGATCATACCCTGACACATAACACCAAAACTTTATTCACCACTTTATAATGTACAAATGGACTTATTTGATGATATATTGTTTGAAAATATGAAAATTGAAATTTGAAATCACTCTCCCCCTCAATCAATGACCCAAGTCATAGATTGAGTGATAAAATTTTTTGAAAAATTAAGTCTGATTGATTTTCAAATTTTATAGTCCGATTCATTTTCAAACAAATTTACCACTATGTACAATACAAACATTTTCCTGAAGAATCTTGTAGAATGAAAAACATTTGTATAGGAACAACCTTTTTTTTAGCGATGAGCTTTCCTCATTTTATTTTTAGGATAAGTGCACGATATTTAAAAAAATTGATTTAGTAAATCACTTTCCTTTCTTTAAAAACGGGGTACAGTCTGAAATAACTGCAAGACATATGTGGAAAAATATAAGGGGGGTTGAATAGTTTTACCAATTAAAACTTCGTTTTAAAATATTTAGATTGACTTATGTCAATCTATTTAGATGTGTATGTTGGACATTGATAGATAGATATATAAATGTGTAATGAAAGATAAAGAGTAAGAGGCACATAACCACGACACAAGTATTTATAGTGGCTCGGCTACAAGGACAACTTTCTTGCCCTACTCCACTCCCCGAGTCACCTACTCGAGAGTTCGTAATCACTACATGTTAGGAATTAGAAATTCCATAGTGAAGTATCGGTCACCCCAAATATTATCTAGCATAAGTTAGCTCGTAGACATATCGTTAGTTACGTTATTTGTTAGCTTATTAGTCACTTATTAGCGTAGTTTAGTTTAGTGCAACATCGTAGAGGAAGGACGGGTCTTTACCCACTGTATGCCTGATCCATAGTCCGTTAGGAGGACGTATTGATTGTAACTATAAATACCCTCTACCTTCCAAGGTAAAGGGTTGGACCTTTCATTCTTAATCTAACCTTCTAAGTTTTCTTTCACTTTCTCTCTCTAGAAATGCTCCCATCCCACTTTCTCTCTCTAAACTCTTAAACTATACGCCCCATTTATAATGATATGATGTGTTTGTGAAATCCAATATGTTACACTACACGACACCAACTCCTTATGGCGGAGAAGCCTTCACAACGTCGCCTACTCGTATTGAAAACTCTTTATCTTAAGCAATACGCGATTGTTTTCAAATCATTTTCTATCAATCAGTAAATCTCAATTTGCTGGTTAACTCACTCCGTGTTGTCTTCTTTGAGACGTTCCGGTTTGAGAACTGCTAGAACAGCTACGAAACCCTCTCAAGGAGATTCTTAGGAATCCTACCTGATCACAGGCAGTACTTGTACTGATCAACGGGGAACCGTGGGCCGTGTACCTCAACTGAACAAAAGTGATCAAAGACACTTTCATGTGTTTTATTGCTAACTGTTGTTTGCAGGTACATTTGGACAGTTGCAGCTGATCAGAATTGAGAACTCAATCCAAAGCCGCAAGCTCACAGCATCCACACTTAATTGAAGAAATCATGACTTGTGCATATCTACAGAACCTGGCTCTGATATTTTTATACTATGCTTCTGCTACGCTGCTGCAAATATCTTGAACCAGTAAAAGCTTCCGCTACTCTGATGAAAAGATGTCATGATCCAGAAAGTGTGAGCATGTCGGTCCAAAAGTCACAACATCACATGATGGCAACACAATAAAGGGTGATCCAGAGATTTACTATAGTTGATGATCTCGAATAAAGCTTGAAGATCATCAATGATGTGGATCAGTTAAAGGCCTCCACTAAAAGTACAAAGTTATCGGACTTTAAAGAATCACTACTAAAGCACAAAGATGCAGATGTTGAAGAATTAATGTCTACGAGCTCAAGACTGAAGATTAAATAGAATGCTAGGATTCAAAATGTAAAACATGGGGTGACCTCCCTTAGGGGGAGATTGTTAGGAATTAGAAATTCCATAGTGAAGTATCGGTCACCCCAAATATTATCTAGCATAAGTTAGCTCGTAGACATATCGTTAGTTACGTTATTTGTTCGCTTATTAGTCAGTTATTAGCGTAGTTTAGTTTAGTGCAACACTGTGGAGGAAGGACAGGTCTTTACCCACTGTATGCCCGATCCACATCCCGTTAGGAGGACGTATTGATTGTAACTATAAATACCCTCTACCTCCCAAGGTAGAGGGTTGGACCTTTCATTCTTAATCTAACCTTCTAAGTTTTCTTTCACTTTCTCTCTCTAGAAAGGCTCCCATCCCACTTTCTCTCTCTAAACTCTTAAACTATACGCCTCATTTATAATAATATGATGTGTTTGTGAAATCCAATATATTACAAATGGTATCAAGAGCCATGGTTTGATCATCTCTCTTACATATCCTTGGATTTCTAGTGGTTTTAGATGGTTTTTGAGTTTGAAAAAGTTTAGTGGTTTTGGCATAATTTGGATCATTTCTTGTGTTAAAGTTTGAATTTTGGGTGTACTTTTGTGTTTAGAATCATTGTAAGTGCTTGGGTTTTGATTTAGAAAGCTTGAATCACTGTGGTTGGGCTTGTTTTGGATTGAAAAGTGTGTTTTTGAAGTTTTTCTTGCTAGCGACTTGACTCTCGTAGTGTTTTTCTTCGTAGCGACTTGCTTCAGTAATTGTTAGCGAGTTGTAGTATTAATTGTTAGCGACTTGAGCCTAGCGACTTGTCTATTGAGACAAGCCGACAAACAGTACAAGTTAGTGGATTCTCCACTACGGCTAGCGACTTGGTTAGGTTAGCGACTTGCTTTCTATTTTGTTAGCGACTTGTACTTTGTATTCTCAGCGACTTGGTGTTAACGACTTGGATACTTAGCGAGTTGCTCTTTACCGACTTGTCACCTTAGCGACTTGTTGCTCTAGCGACTTGTGTTTAGCGACTTGGTTCATAGCGACTTGTGTTTAGCGACTTAGTTACTCTAGCGACTTGTCTTGCTAGCGACTTGTTGACTTTTCCCGACAAAACTTCAAACGGCCATAACTTTTGAACCGTAACTCCGTTTTCAGCGTTCTACCCATCAAAACGACCATGAGAACGAGGAGAATGGCACGCCGAAACAACTAAAGTTTATTCAAGTCAACCTTCGAGGCCTAAATCCACTTCGAACAGAAGTTATTGAGGTTTTTATGTTTTTTGACCTAAATTTCTCCAAAAAAACCGGCATAAACCAATCCAAATCTTAACCAAACAACATCTCTGCTAATCCTACAAACAATCATATGCCCTAACACACAATTTTCTATCACTGTGTCGATCCATCAGTCATCTTAACACATTCCATTGGTCATTGTTTAACGGTTTGGTCTTGATTTTAGTAAAATCTCGCGAAAGATTCTATTTCTCGGTTTAAATCACAGACTTGTAAAATCCCGTGTATACATCAACATCATGTCTTACACTCCTGATTCAGTGATTTCAGAAGTACTTAAATTGTATGATGTTGTGGACAACATTGATAATGTATGCTACACTGAATGATTAAAGATGCTTGAATTAAACAATGAGGATGTGAGTTCTTCGTGTTCAGAGTCTAAAGATAGAGAATTGCACCTGTTTAGACTACAGAATGCCATGAAAAAGGAAAGTAGCATTGAACCTTATCATCAACTTCACTCACACCTCATGTTACGCACACCGATTGGAATGGAACGAACATGTAATGCCCTTTTCCGTCAAGATTTATCCACATTAACGGGAACATTACTATTGAACTTAGGACAATTGGAACAACAACTTGATAAAGAAAAGGTTCAAAAGGATAGTTCCAGTTTTGGACTACAAGTGATCCACAACCAATTTCAGTCATTCATCAGTGGGGAATTTACATCAGATTATGATCAAGACATGACTGAAATGTCTTTCAAGAAACACATTGGAATGGAAATTGGCGTGTTCATAGAGATACTTATCCATCTCATGGACAAAGTGGAGAAGTATATTGAGGAAGTTACTCAGAAAGATGAAATAATTGATGAGAGTCTGGTGCAGTTGACAGAATGTTGTGATGAGTTGGGTAATGTATCAGTTGAAGAATCGGGTGTTGCTGAATGCAGAATAACAGAGACAACAAAAAATGATGCAACAAATTGTTCAGTAACTCATGTTACATATGATGTGGATGCAGATATCAGACAGATAAATGAACAGGTGTCATGTGATGATGTACCCTTAACTGTTCAATATAGTGCATCTGCTAATGTACCTAAACATACTGATCTTAATGCTGAACATGATTCTGATATATGTTCCTTGGTTGAGGCTGAGTCTAATAATTTCAAAACATATGATATGGTTGATAAAAAGGCTTTGATGAACTTTCAAACAAATTCTCAAAACTTGAAAAACATTGCATTTCACTTGAAATTGCAATACAGAGTAAAGAAGAAAGTTTTCAACTTAACAAACCATGTAAAAATCCGGAACTTCCTGAATTCCATGAACTTTTTTAAATTACCACTTTGAAAGCTCAACTTTAAGACAAAAACTCAACTATCAACAATTTGAAGAAACATATTTCTAATATGCATGTGAAAAGTAATTCGGTTACAAGTAATTCTGAAGTTAATACTATTGATGATATTCAAATGAGAAATGATGAATTAGCGGTTTGTGTGGCAAAATTACTAAAGGAAAATGTGTCTTTGAGAAAGCATCACATAGAACTAAGTGACTCTGTCAAAGAAGCTAGAACTAAGTCAATTGAACAAACAAACTCTTTGATAGCAAAAATTGATGAACTCAAAGCTCAACTTCAGGAAAAGAGTTTCGCTATTGTTGCCTTAAAAAATGAGCTTAGGAAAACTGTAGGGAAAAGTGTGAACACTAAGTTTACAAAACCGTCAACCTTGGGGAAACCAGTTTCTCATCCCATTAGAAGTCGGTCTGTTGTTAGGCAGCCTACTGCGTTTATATCCGAAAGACCAAAATTTTCAAAAACACGGTTTGCCTCCCAAGTTGATGCGATAAAAGTTTTGTCAAAATCAGTCACTTCACCTAAGTTACCTAAGAATAATGCTTCTACTCCCAACACCTGTAGGAATATTTCGAAAACAGTGTCAAAACCAACCATTAAAACCCAGAATTCATATGATATGAATGACTTGTGGAAGAACTATTATCTAGAAGAAGCTAGGAAAAAGGCACAGATTCAAAAAGACAGAATTTTAGGTGCAAGACCTAGGGTGATGCATTCCATGAGATTTCAAGGCACTGCTAGTAGTAGTAAACCATTACCTAGGAACTCTCAAAAGACTAGGGGTTGGCTTGCATCTAAGAATAGTTATATGAAGAAGAATGTTAAGCATGTAAAAAATGAAACTAGAAATTCCGAGTCTTTTCCGAATAAGAAACATTTTCCTAATTCACATGCTAAGGTACAATCCACTAAGACTACTAACATGGCTGAGGTTCAACATGTTATGATCCAAAACAAACCTAAAACTCCACCTAGATGGATCCCAACTACTAAATCTTTGGAGTCTAGGAATACCAATAAGTCTTCGACTGTGCATAAGTATGTCACCAATGCTAGACCTTGCTATAAGTGGATTCCGTCTGGTAAAATGTTTAAGGATGTTGGACTTAGGAGGATGCCTACCGGAAAGCTCTTTACCGATGACAAAATCAAGGTTGACTGTGAAACCCCAAAGGGTTTGGATACTAATGTCACTAACCAAAATATATGCAATCAAGTTTGTAATATTAGTGTAGGTAGTCCTTACTCAGTTGCAGATACTTCGATCCTTCACTACATGGACTAGCTTAAAGTATGGATTACAAATGGATTGATATCTCATAACTCACGGGTTCAAGTAACTCAATCTTGATATTCATTCGTCTATGACGTTTGAACACAACAGTTCAAGCCTCGTTCCTCAAAGAAAAGAAAAGTGTACGTGTCAGTGCGCTTTATCTTTGGAAGAAGAGAAATCTTCTCATTAATGACCATTCTCATCAACATGCTTCATACTTTTTCCACGCGCTTTCAACTATCAAGTGAACCGGCCTACTGTTGATTGTTTTCTTATTCCACTTGCTCAATATAATGAAGATGGCGACATCACGTGCTAATTTTGCGGGGGAGAAGTGTGAATAGAATACATTTGGATTATAACCACTTGTTTAATCAATAATGGCATCTCCGTATGCAATTCTTGAGGGGGAGAAGAAGTGTGAATTTTCTGCATGGTTGATTGATATTTGAGAATAAATGGTCAAACGGCTCCAAACTCATGTAAGAACCGAGCTTCTTCTTATCGGGTCATCTTCACATGGATTTTTCTACTAAGAGTCGTTGGTTAACATCTTCACATGGGCTGATTTGATTAATGACAAAGTGCTTCTAGTTGCGGGGCTGATTTCCTTAATGAACATCTTTTTGTTCTTGTTTTATTGGGAGGGATTTGAGTTAAGGGGATTTGCCATTTGTATGTTAACGGGAATGCATTGGGTGAGTTGAAGATGTTGACTTTCTATTCCCCAACTGGACAATCTTGAAGAAGGTCGAGTCTAAAGTCTGTTCTACATTCTCTGCTACATGTTAGAAGACTATAGACGAGTTGCATTTAACGATATAAAGACTTCTTCTTAATCTGGGCATTTATTAAACAGATTGTCGGTTTAGGGGAGAGCACTAATCGGGGGAGAGTGAAATGTCAGATTTAATCCCCAATTAGACTTGCTCACACTATTCTTTAGCAAGTTGATTCTCACAGATATATTTGTGCTAATGGTATTCTTCTCTACAAAATTTTAAGTATTTGGGCTTACAATGTGTTGCTGAATTAGACTTGCTCACACTGTTCTTCAACAAGTTGATTCTCACAGATATATTTGTGCTAATGGTATTCTTCTCTACAAAATTTCAAGTATTTTGGCTTACAATGTGTTGCTGATTCTGAAGTATCAAAACCAGCAAGGGGGAAGGAGACACGTATCTAAATGCGGCTAAACTTGATGAACTTAATACTTCTAAGTGATTGAAGAAATCCTGAGAAGACATGTGTCATTACCGCAGAGAAAATCAAGGTTTGACTCATGGCGTTTAGTGTTCTTATTCCAACTATGTGGGGGAAGAGATGTAAGAGTTAGTTTCTGAAAGATGAAAGAGGTACACAAGTGTGTGATGATTTTGATGTTATCACAATCATCAGGGGAGAGAGATTGTGTACATTGGGGATGCTCAGCTGTTTTACTTAAGGGCTTAATCAGTGATTTAGAGATATAACCACCTATTCCGGAGTGGACATCCACAGAGATAATCAGTGATTTGGCCTGTTTCTTCAATGTTATCGGTTATTCTCTCTTTGGGCATTCGGGTACTTCGGGTTCTTGAGCTTCATACACTTTCTTCAGGGGGAGAGAAAAGTATTCATCGGGGTTATTCTTTGGCTATTGGACTTAATCTGCTACTTCGATGTTATAAGTTTCTTTGTCTTTGGGTATATGTGTATTCGGGTTCGTGAGCTCTAGTCTAAAAGACTGACTGCATCAATTCGTCTACTTGGGGGAAGTGGTTTCTTGACAACTTCTGGTATAGATTGCTTCAGACTTCAGCGGGTATGGAATTTGAGAAGATTATTTAAATGTGGGATGATACGTTGCTGTTGTTCTATTGGATGATATAACCTGGAACGAAGAATCACGGTGATTATTCTTAAAAGGAGCAGCAGGATCAATGATAATAGTGTGCTTCTTTGTGCACCTGGCTAAAGAAAGCTTGAAATAGAGCTTCGAATCTGCTCAACATAAGGATTTTCAGTTTGGGGGGAAGCTACCAAAGTGTCTCTTTCTCAAAGGCTCATGTTCTATCTTCTATTCTGGAGCCTCGGAAGCTTTGGTGGTGAATGTTTAAGAGATGATGACTTCTATCTTCTACAACGGGGCTGCTCGATATCCGTATCTCGGTACTCGTATCATCATCCTCTTTAACTATATCATCTTCTCTATCATTTTAAATATTTATTAAAAACAAAATACAAAAATATAAAACCAACAAAAAGAAAATAGAAAAATATAAAATCAACAAAAACCCATAAAAATCAGAAAATTTAAAAATACCAAAAATATGTTTTTTTCAAGACATGTCTTCTGGTATCGATAACATCTGCGGTCTTAGAAATGTCATTCAACAATGGCACGGGACCATAGATGAAGTTCGAGCAGAAGATGTAAATATTTCCTTTCAAAACATGTCACAAATCAAATGGCTTACAGTTATTTTAGACTGTAACCCGGGCTTCAAATAATGGTTTGCAGTTATTTCAGACTGTAACCCGGGCTTCAAATAATGGTTTGCAGTTATTTCAGACTGTAACCCGTGCTTTAATATGGCTTGCTATTATTTCAGATAGCAACCCGCTCTTTTAAAGAAAGGAAAGTGCTGCGCTAAACCAATTTTCAAAAATTTCGTGCACTTATCCTAAAACGTTGAGGAAAGTATGTCGAAGGACTGCTGTTCCTACTCAAATATTTTTTCTTCTATAATTCTTCATAAAAATATTTGTTTTAACAAAATGGTGGTAAATGAGTTGCGTGTAAATCAATCAGATTCATAGTTTTCGTAATAATTGGAAACTCAATCAATGACTTTAGCGTTTTTAAACTTTTCAGAAAAATAAGTCATTGATTGAGGAGGAGAATGTTTTCAAATCTATATCATCTAACGGGCTTTCTTAATTATCCTAAATGCTTAACTGAAAAATGATCTTAACCTACGTTGAAGGACTAGGTGCATAGGATATGATTGTTAGGTTTAGATGATTAGAGTTTGATAAACACATGATTCCCATGCTTTATACGAACTGATTGTTATGTTGGATTGACTTTTATTAGTCAATTGTTGTTTGGGTGATGTCGACAACCATGATATATGTATGTGTGTTTCAAATCTATATCATCTAACGGGCTTTCTTAATTATCCTAAATGCTTAACTGAAAAATGATGTTAACCTACGTTGAAGGACTAGGTGCATAGGATATGATTGTTAGGTTTAGATGATTAGAGTTTGATAAACACATAATTCCCATGCTTTATACGAACTGATTGTTATGTTGGATTGACTTTTATTAGTCGATTGTTGTTTGGGTGATTTCGACCACCATATATCTGTATGTGTGTTCACTAACATATGAAGATATCATGGTTCATAAGAATGTTCCCGATCCGGATCCCACAATTGAAGATGATTGGATGCCGAATGGAAAGGGTAACTATATCTTGGGTTGACAAATGAAGAAACGAAGCTTAATTTGACTTCTATGGAGAGTTGGCATGAAAAAATGCAATGTAAGAGGTCTCACTGCATCAGCGGATGGTTTTCTTCATCATCGAATGAAGAAACGGAGCTTAATTTGACCTCAGTTGGCATTAAAATGCAACGTAAGAAGTCTCACTGCATCAGCAGACGGTTTTTCTTCCAATCCCTACAGCAACAACATAAGCTTCTCAACCACCTAACGTATCTTTGTGCAGAACAATTGTGATGATACCATTTTTTAAACAATTTTTAATAATATTGTTTTGAAAAATAGAAAAATATTGGTTATGAAAATAAATTGGACTTAATATTGAAAATCACCGGACTTCATTTTTAAACATAAGTCACTCAATCAACGACTACAGTCATCGATTGAGGGGGAGAGTGATTTAAAATAAATTATTTTCAAACAATATTTCTTCATAAAAGTCCGGATTGTACAAAATAAGTGGTGATCTAAAGATTTAATGTTATGTCATGGTATGATTTTCTTTAAAACTCAAAGATCTTACAAAATGAAATTTTTTCTGTTCTTGTTTGATTGTGAAATTGTTTTATTTTACTTAAATATCTCTTAAAAAATTATCATACCTGACACTAACAATCTTTAATGTCTTAAAATGGTCCTTATCTGTCATTTTTTAAAAATTAAATCTTGCCACGTCTTTCCCCAAACTTTTCTAAATGATTTAAATCAGATGGGGATCACAAATCTCAAATGGTTTGATATTTTTGATCGGGGGAGAGATCGTGATTTAAATCTCAAATCTGTTTCAATGGAATTGGTTTTAGTCCTTCAAAGGCACTCCTTCCTTCATGTGCCAAACGATTTGATATACATAATGCACATGATTGTGGAGGAGCACTTAACCAAAAACCAGATGAGTATTTAAACAAGGCACATATTCTTCCATGGTTTCCAAACCGTATTAAATTACTTGGGATCCAAAATCTCAAAGGGTTTGATATATTTGATCGGGGGAGAATTTGTGATTTAATATGAAATTTGATAAAAGATGATCGTTTTGATTCAAAGTGCAAGTTCTCTCTAATATGTGCCAAACTCATTCGTATATCGATGCACATATTGAGGGGGAGCGAATGGTTTCTTAATGGCTTTTGTAATCGTGGATGTACTTCAAAAGAACTCTTTCCTCTATGTGATAAAATGATTTCAAATATTCTACGCACATATTGAGGGGGAGAATTTTCCAAAGAAAATCAAATGGCTTTTTCTATGAAAATTTTGATCAAAGAAAATATTTCAAAGAACTCTTGCCTCCATGTGCTAAACAATTTCAAGATCATATGCACATGTTGAGGGGGAGCATTTCTAAAAGATCAAAACAATTAAGGTACAAAATGTTTTGATATTATATCACAAGTACCTTGATTGATTTTCCAAATGATTTGTCAATTGGTTTCATGAAGGAAAGAAAAATACCAAAAGACCGACCAATTTACTTTATGCATGGTGTTATAAGGATGGTTAGGTTAGGTATTCGTTCCTAGGATCCCGCCAGAGCCGGAGGATCTACCCAGGGTTAATCCACTAGATAGTGTAGAGTCCTTAAGTATGATGAAAAAAGGAGAAAAATGAGAATATGGGAAGAGTGCGGACTAAGACTGAGCTAGTACTGGAATAAACCCAACAAGGTTCTAGTAATGAAGTCTCGGTAAGCACTGAAGGGGTTGAAGAATGAAAAAGAATTGAATGTGAAAAGGGTGAAAAGAAATAGCCCTCCAATAATTCAACCTTAGGGCAGAAACCGGGTTCAATACATATGCTACTGGTTGTTACTAAGGTAACGCCGGTATTGAAGACAAGACGTCATGGACCCAGTGACGCACTGCACTACAACTTCCCAAGCTACTCAAGTTCCTCTTAAAAGGGCTTGTTTCATTCTCATGGGGAACCGACGTTATCTATCGACTTTCTCTTAGAGGTTGTTGATATTGAAGAAGGATACCCTCTCCCTAGTCTCCGACATAGGAAACCAAATGTGCACAATTGAGTCTAGAGCCAAGAGATCATCCACAATATCTCATTAGGACACAAAATTAATGAAGACTTGCTGTTTCACACAATGTGGAAAGTAAGTATATATTGAGAGTCCTACGCATTATCCTTGTGGTATTGCCAAAACATCCGAGTTATATGAAAATATTCATGATGAAGATGGAAATCCTTCTAGAGCCAATATCAAACAAGCTCTTGGTGGGTGACATGTGAGATCTTTCAAAAGATCAAGCTTGTGACAACTGGATAGAAACAATGGGGCGATTCAATCTTGAATCAACCTTGGTCCAGGAAAAGGATTGACGGATACCTTTGAAAAAACCGGTCATTGTGCTCAAAAACTCTTTTCTCTAGCACTACGACTGCGTATTATGTTTTCAAAATAAAAGGGTATTTATGATTGAAAATTGATTTCTTCTTCAAAACCTTCGTCGTATTGAAAACTCTTTATCATAAGTGATAACGCTACACGCGTCGTTCGGGGTCAAAGGAACTTCCTTTTCTTCGAGAAAGTTTTATAACACCCTAGGCAGTGAACCTAATCATTGTAGTGTAGTATTAGGGTAAGCCACGGGTATTGATATCGTTCTCTAGGGGAATAGGAATGCTAGTGAGAAGTTACTACGCTAAGGTTGGGGTTGAGGAAGATTATTTTTTATCTTTTTATGTTTTTTAGGAAATGGAAAGGTACGAATCTCGGGGTTTGGATTTGGGGGTTGGTATTTCTACCGATTACTCTACTTATCTAACTATCTAATCTAAGGTGTATGTAGTCTATGTCTAATTATTGTGTGCTCGTATGATAGTTTAAAGGTATGTTCACTTAGGTTTTATTACTCCTTAATTAACTCCTATTGATGGTTGAATTGTCACGTCATTATTCTTAATCGCGTTGTGTGTCTAAAGTCGTAGGGTATGCGTTTATCCCTAACTCTTGGAACTTACCAAAGGGTCCCGTCTACAAAACCCTCTAGGGATTATAAACTCTAACTCTAAGGCCCTCTTTGGATGGTTTAGCCTACAACCGCTCTAAGTGCTATAGCCTAAGGTTCACAAAGATTTATCAAGCATTAATTACACAACGAATGACCTATCGCATTACTAGATCATTAATCAATTAAGATAAGAGACAACCAATCAATATTTGATAATTAAGTTTCATATTCCCTAAGCAAACACACAAGTAAATTAGCCGGACATGGAGAACATGCAAGCATACACACAAATAATTGAAGACATAATTGAATTAATGAAGTAAAACACTTATCTTGATGTAAGATAGGGTTTGGAAACCCTAAAATACTGTACAAGACAACCTTAGTTCGGTTTAGGTTTTTACTCCAAAAGACTACACACAAATACTGAAAAATTCGGATTCTATATATAAGATTACATATGCGACGGCGTCACCTTATAATTTGTGACGCCGTCGGGTCGCCGTCATTAGGGTTTCGTCTTGGCCACGTTAGTCTTGCGACGGCGTCACCTTGTGCTTGTGAGGCCGTCCTCTTCAGCTTCTGACGCCGTCTGGATCAAATCTAGGCCGTCTGAGTTGTGACGGCCTACTCTTTTAAAGCCTGACACCGTCACTTGAAAATAAGAAATTTGGCTTCTGTGTCGTCACAAAATGATCCGACGGCGTCGCAGTTAAGCAGTAACGCCGTCACCTTGTATTTCAGCAGCTTGAATGTCTCGATTCTTGACTATGGCCATTTTCTTCGTATATCCGCGCCTTTTCGTCCAAATAAGTGCTATTACAGCAATTTGCCTTCAAGAGACCTAAAAAGTGAAAAGGAACGATATTAAGTAATAACGGATACAAAAGTGATCAAATAAGGGTTAAACGACCCCTCAAAAAGGTACATTTTAAAACCTTATCAAATATCCCTACACTTGGTATTTGCTTGTCCTCAAGCAAATGTGCTTTTAGCAAATTAATTTATAAGTTAGGGGTCATGAAGCATTGGTTTAAAATAGTCCACAACACATATAAGCCCCGTAAAAGTCATAACAAGCACGGAAATTACATACTAGCACCTCACAAGGGGTGTTTGGATGCTCACATCTCTCTCGGGTGTATATGAAATATAACAAGTTGGAAATGGAAGATAAACACTCATTAACCGGTCCTAGTACATAGATTACCATAGGTTTGAGAATAGATCAAACCTCCATCGCTTTGGCGTAAGCACCTAGGAAAGACTATCAAAGAGGAATTTAAAGGGTTGTAATGTTAGGCTTACGGTAGGGAAACAAAAGGTTTGGTGGGATAGGCTATTTAGTGGTGGCAAGTCAAAAATCTCTTATGTTACAAGCATACGAAGAATGGCTTTGCTAAGCCAAGACTCGACACTCTAAACTCTAGATAACTGAAACAAACAAACATAAATTTAAAGGATAGATGTAGGATGGTAGCCCGTATGTTTTTTTTTTCTTTTGAACACTCTATTTTTTTTCTTTTCTCTTTCTTTATTTTTTTCGATCTTTTTTTTTTTTTCATACACTTTTACTCTACCATCCTCTACGGTAACATCAAAATGATAGGGATTTATAGGCACATCCCTACACTTGAGTTTTTATTACTCTAACACTAATTTGACCCGAATTGAAAAGATCAAAACACTTGGGGTACATTATTACGCAAATAAGGGAATTTAACGTTCCCTTCAAGTCATTTCATAAACTTTAACTTTTTCCCATGAGTCCCAATCGTCCCAAAACTGTGTACAAAGGATATGACTCGACTTAGCAACTCATGCAAGCAACTAGATAATTGAACTAAGGGTTTAGGGTGATAACAATAATGCACTATAAATTAGTGCATACAAGGTAGGCTAAGGCGATTTGGGTGTATATTTGGGTGTGGCGTATAAACAATGCTCTTCATTGATATTCCAGAAAAACCGAAACATCACGAGAACCGCGAAAAGGATAGGCTCTGAGGGGTTAACTAGGGGTATCGTGTACTAAAGATGAGTACAACGTAAAGGTGTGGGGGAATTACTCAACCGATGTGGAAGAAGTAATTATATTACGGGTATCAAACAAGGGTTATCCTAATGCCTCTTATCATTTAGTTATTCATAACTACACAAGTGTAGTCTTACTAGCGATCTCGGGATGCATCACAAAACAAGTTTTAGAATCTATTATACTACCGGTTCACACTCTAAGCATTAAAGATGAATGCTTTAATTCCTACTAATCTAAGGGTGATCCTCACATTTTGGGTTGAATTTGGGTGGTAAAGGGTTTTTCTGCTAGTCATGCAACTTCCTATCCGTGAGAGGCTTTTGTTAAGACTAATGGCCCACTCCTATATGTCATGAAAAATTTTAAATTTGGTGCCAAAATTACCCTAACCGACATTTTCTCATGGTTTATTACACAAATACAATTGGACAAAGCAAATAATCAAGGATAAGCATAGTTTCTAAGTTCCCGTTTTATTTTCCCTCCCTACACTTAAACTGAACATTGTCCCCAATGTTCCCCGAAAGTATCAAAGTTATGATAATGGAAGGTAATTAAAAATGAAAGAAACTAGTACTCCCCTGATTAGCTTAGTAGGATCCGTGTGAAGTGGTGGTTAAATCCTTTCCAAGAAAAATGTATGCGTGAAAAGCTCCTTCCAATCTTTTGTTTCTTCTTCTTGATAAATAAAACCTGCACATTCGAAGAAAACAAACGAAACCTTCACGTAAAATCGGCGGTAATAATATATATAAGACTCTACTAAACTAGGATATAATGCTTGTGGAATGGATGTTTACAGAATTTCTGGAAAATTTAGACCTGGAAAATTCCAAAAATTTATAAGTAGCTTAGAAAACGAGAAAAAAGTAATCTGTTGTTTTTACTCCTTCCTGACGCCGTCAGGTTGCGATCCTGACACCGTCAGGTTATCCTGACAAAAACTGGTCTGTTATTTTCTGGAAAAAATTCTGGAAAATTTACATCTTTAGAATCTGGAAATATTTCTGCAAAACATCCATTATGACTCGATACAAGCATTTGACTCGAAAAACACACATATATATCTTTTAATTAATTGTTATTCTCATTGTTTACGTTTCTTTGAAAACGTGTGTAATCCTCCCTACACTTATCCTTTATGTAAAATACTTTTATATGCAATTAAGACGAGGTTAAAAACAAAATAAAGCATTTTTACAAATTTAAACATGAGAATAAGTAATCAATAAAAGATATATGACACAAACAAGCAAACAATTAAGCATGGGTTGCCTCCCACGAAGCGCTTTTCTTTATTTAAGAGTCTTGTAGCTAGACTCGTAGTCGTGCCCATACGTTGTCTCGTTTTGCATTCTTAATGAGAATTCTATCATATTGACAAAATTTTCATCGACTATATGTCTAGGCCCGAGGGTCAAGCAATCCTTATAATAAAGCCTCCTTCTTTCCCACATAAATTTATAACCTTTTTCAACATCGTCCTTGCTTTTGTCCTCAAAAGCTTTGATGTTGTCTCGTTCAAAAATGGGTAGATGGCCATATTCATTTGTTTTCCAAGGCATCCTATAAGTGATCTCATCGGTTCTTTCCTTAAACCTAACCGTTCCATCATACTTGTTATGGCTCATTTTAGATGTTTCAACAAACGGTTTTCCTAGCACTACTTGGGATAAGCTATAGTCAATGACGCATCCTACATCTTCTAGGACCACAAAATCAACTAGGTAGGTGAAATTTCCTATAAAGACATTTACATCCTTGACTCTTCCCACAAAGTTGCAAACTCCACCTGGATACTTAGGGTCTCTCCTAATATTAAGCCGCTCATTCATAATGTAATTGTAAACAGCAGATGACATCACATTAATGGGAGATTCCGTATCTATGTAAGCATGGTCGACACTCCTATATCCGATCATACAAGTGATTTTTAGGTTCCAAGGATTTCCTCTTCTAATCTTCGGGCATATCCTAATGATAGGTGATCGGGGATTATCGATTATGTATCGATGGTAAGCAACCTCTTCCTTAGTGGGGTAGAGAATGAAATAAGCATTATCCTCTTCATTCACGTTCGTCTTATTCAGCTTCCTAAGTTCTCCAATACGAGCTCGAAGTTGGTTGGCCAAGGCTGGGTCAAACAGTGGGTATTTGTTTGGTAGTAAAGTGTTGTTTGGTGGTTTATCACCTTCCATAATGAAAAGTGATGGAGTTACGAACAAAGGTCACGAAGAAGGGGGATAGACTACGAGAAAGCTTAAAAATTGAGAAAAATTTACTTGATAAGAATCAAGCAAAGAAAACCTAAACGAGGTGGACTACTAACTAGCTATTCTATTCCCCGGCAGCGGCGCCAAAAACTTGATAACGCTACACGCGTCGTTCGGGGTCAAAGGAACTTCCTTTTCTTCGAGCAAGTTTTATAACACCCTAGGCAGTGAACCTAATTGTTATAGTGTAGTATTAGGGTAAGCCACGGGTATTGATATCGTTCTCTAGGGGAATAGGAATGCTAGTGAGAAGTTACTACGCTAAGGTTGGGGTTGAGGAAGATTATTTTTTATCTTTTTATGTTTTTTAGGAAATGGAATGGTACGAATCTCAGGGTTTGGATTTGGGGGTTGGTATTTCTACCGATTACTCTACTTATCTAATTATCTAATCTAAGGTGTATGTAGTCTATGTCTAATTATTGTGTGCTCGTATGATAGTTTAAAGGTATGTTCACTTAGGTTTTATTACTCCTTAATTATCTCCTATTGATGGTTGAATTGTCACGTCCTTATTCTTATTCGCGTTGTGTGTCTAAAGTCGTAGGGTATGCGTTTATCCCTAACTCTTTGAACTTACCAAAGGGTCTCGTCTACAAAACCCTCTAGGGATTATAAACTCTAACTCTAAGGCCCTCTTTGGATGGTTTAGCCTACAACCGCTCTAAGTGTTATAGCCTAAGGTTCACAAAGATTAATCAAGCATTAATTACACAACGAATGACCTATCGCATTACTAGATCATTAATCAATTAAGATAAGAGACAACCAATCAATATATAATAATTAAGTTTCATATTCCCTAAGAAAACACACAAGTAAATTAGCCGGACATGGAGAACATGCAAGCATACACACAAATAATTGAAGACATAATTGAATTAATGAAGTAAAACACTTATCTTGATGTAAGATAGGGTTTTGAAACCCTAAAATACTGTACAAGACAGCCTTGATTCGGTTTAGGTTTTTACTCCAAAAGACTACACACAAATACTGAAAAATTCGGATTCTATATATAAGATTACATATGCGACGGCGTCACCTTATGATTTGTGACGCCGTTGGGTCGCCGTCATTAGGGTTTCGTCTTGGCCACGTTAGTCTTGCGACGGCGTCACCTTGTGCTTGTGACGTCGTCCTCTTCATCTTCTGACGCCGTCTGGATCAAATCTAGGCCGTCTGGGTTGCGACGGCCTAGTCTTTTAAAGCCTGACACCGTCACTTGAAAATAAGGAATTTGGCTTCTGTGTAGTGACAAAATGCTCCGACGGTGTCGCAGTTAAGCAGTGACGCCGTCACCTTGTATTTCAGCAACTTGAATGTCTCGATTCTTGACTTTGGCCATTTTCTTCGTATATCCGCGCCTTTTCGTCCAAATAAGTGCCATTACAGCAATTTGCCTTCAAGAGACCTAAAAAGTGAAAAGGAACGATATTAAGTAATAACGGATACAAAACTGATCAAATAAAGGCTTAAACGACCCCTCAAAAAGGTACATTTTAAAACCTTATCATTAAGCAATACGCGATTGTTTTCAAATCTTTTTCTATCAATCAGTAAATCTCAATTTGCTGGTTAACTCACTCCGTGTTGTCTTCTTTGAGACGTTCCGGTGTGAGAACAGCTAGAACAGCTGCGAAACACTGTCAAGGAGATTCTTAGGAATCCTACCTGATCAAAGGCAGTACTTGTACTGATCAACGGGGAACCGTGGGCCGTGTACCTCAACTCAACGAAAGTGATCAAAGACACTTTCGTGTGTTTTATTTCTAACTGTTGTTTGCAGGTACATTTGGACGGTTGCAGCTGATCAGAATTGAGAACTCAATCCAAAGTCGCATGCTCACATCATCCACACTTAATTGAAGAAATCATGACTTGTGCATATCTACAGAACCTGGCTCTGATATTTTTATACTATGCTTCTGCTACGCTGCTGCAAATATCTTGAACCAGTAAAAGCTTCCGCTACTCTGATGAAAAGATGTCATGATCCAGAAAGTGTGAGCATGTAGGTCCAAAAGTCACAACATCACATGATGGCAACACAATAAAGGGTGATCCAGAGATTTACTGTAGCTGATGATCTCGAATAAAGCTTGAAGATCATCAATGATGTGGATCAGTTAAAGGCCTCCACTAAAAGTACAAAGTTATCGGACTTTAAAGAATCACTGCTAAAGCACAAAGATGCAGATGTTGAAGAATTAATGTCTACGAGCTCAAGACTGAAGATTAAATAGAATGCTAGGATTCGAAATGTAATACATGGGGTGACCTCCCTTAGGGGGAGATTGTTAGGAATTAGAAATTCCATAGTGAAGTATCGGTCAACCCAAATATTATCTAGCATAAGTTAGCTCGTAGACATATCGTTAGTTACGTTATTTGTTAGCTTATTAGTCAGTTATTAGCGTAGTTTAGTTTAGTGCAACACTGTGGAGGAAGGACAGGTCTTTACCCACTGTATGCCTGATCCACAGTCCGTTAAGAGGACGTATTGATTGTAACTATAAATACCCTCTACCTCCCAAGGTAGAGGGTTGGACCTTTCATTCTTAATCTAACCTTCTATGTTTTCTTTCACTTTCTCTTTCTAGAAAGGCTCCCATCCCACTTTCTCTTTCTAAACTCTTAAACTATACGCCCCATTTATAATGATATGATGTGTTTGTGAAATCCAATATGTTACACTACACGACACCAACTCCTTATGGCGGAGAAGCCTTCACAACGTCGCCTACTCTTTTTTCGGTACGAGGATAACCACCGGGTTCTTTGCAAAGGGACATAACAAAATGTAATCCATATGAGGATTATATTGCAAATGGTTTTGCAAAGTATTGTTTGACATAAAGCTCCCCCTAGCTTAGGGTGTCAAATTCTTCATGTGTATTTTGAAAATCTACAAAACAAAGGTTAGAAAACAAGTATATAGTGCATAATTTCCTGCAAATAAGACTCAAGTTAGTAGAAAAATGGTCTTCTGTTGTACGGATCCCACGGTTCCCTCCTTGGAGGGATCTGTCTTGGCAAAAATCAGGGATCCGTCTATCTGATAACAGAGTTCAAAAATGGTGATAAAACAAATAATGTTAACATCAAAGTGAGATATGTATTCAAGCAACAAACATATACTCAAAGCAATATGGCATATAAACTATCATTCAATAAAACATAATAGATGATCAACAAATCTTTAGAAACTAAAAGAATGATTTAGCCATGTAATACATATTCTACTAATACTAATAAGTGACCAAAAGTTAAGAAGCAACAATGTGCTTGAGTCTAAGGATGAGTAGACTTGTTGATTTTGACCAAAAGTTAAGATGCAAATCATTTCGTACTTCTTGAACAAGTCCTTGGGTGATTAGACAATTAGAGCAATTATTGTCTTGATTAGGAACCAGAGGAGATTGGATGTTTTGGGGAGGCTTTACAAATGATGGTTACATTGAGTAATGTAGGATGAGGTTCTACTAACAATGAGGGTGGTGGTAATGGAAATTCCTCCATATGATCAAGTCCTTGGTAGTTCCTTGTTTCCAATGATGGACTAGTTGGTAATGTAGGTGGTTCCCTATTTAACGAGAAAGTTGGTGAATGGGAAGTTCTCGGTGGTGAATGCTCTAATGAATAGAGATTTGGGTGAGAGAGAGGCTCAGTGAGAAGGTGTAGTCTATGCTCTAAGAATGAAGGCTTAGACGGTTTGCTAAAACTAGGTACGTTTGGTTTAGAGCTTGATGAACCCTTTTCTAGCCCAAAAGATCTAATGCTAATTCTTGTTGTTCTCTTGGCAATTGTTGATTGGGTTTGTTGAGGTGGGATTCTAACATTATAATCTCTTACGGGAGATGATTCCGTGGATGAAATCTCATGAATCATATGACCATTCCTTTTGGATGAACCTTTGGTTGAGGAGTTGTTGCTAAGTGCTTTAGTCATAGTGATGGTGAGAAAGCAATATGAGCTTCTAACTACTGATTTTTGAGAATTAGGTAGGAGTGATGACTTAACCTCAAGAGTGTTTGGTTTATAAAGGATGAATTTGAATTAAGGAATTAAATTCATGACCACTAAGGGAATTAGACGTACCAAGGTCAACTAAGGTGTTGTTCAGCTCTAGGAAATCATTAAATGGTAACTAAAGATATTTAGTTTACGAAACATGGCTTAAATTTGAAAGAAAAGTTGATTAAAGGCTTTCTGTAGACACGGATCCCACGGATCCCTCTCACTAGGGATTCGTCTGGTTATAAACCAGGGATTCGTCTGTCAGACAGAGATGTGATGAAATTATTATGCTTTTTGTAAGGTCTAGTACTTATGAATCTTGAGGATTTGACTTTCCTTAGATGTCTTGAGTGGTGGATGTCTTAAATGCTCAACCATAAGGAGTGAGGATACTTAATGATTGTTTTGGGTAGGAAAGTGGACTTTTGAAAGTCTAACTAAGTGCTTTATGAGGATACCATTTGATTTGAAATGGGAAAATGATGGAAATTAGTCCTAGAAATTAGATGATGGCTCAAGAGAAATTTGTGAAAATCCTAAGAAATAAAGAAAAATGAAAAACTAGTTTCAAGCCTATTTTGAGGTAAGAGTGACTAAAATCAATTTGCTATAATTGATAGAAATATCAAACTAAGTGTTTTGAGATGTGAGAAATAATGTGTGAGTGTTGGAGCGGAAATATGGTGGATATTGGTGAGTTTGATAAATCAAAGGCACTTTGAATTTGATCTTAAGTTACCTACGGGTGAATGTGAGATCTACTGTGCTTAAGGAAGCCTTAGGTGGTATTAAAGAATCATGTTTAGCCATCATGATGTGATCAAGGGGATAACTTAGATGTATAGTGATCTGTATCTGATATCTGTCTTCCCGGATCCCACGATTCCCTCTTAGGAAGGATCTGGCTAGTTATAATTCTGGGATCCGGCTACTGCAGATAAAAAGGCTTTCAGCAATTGTGCAATTCTTGCACTCTTAGAAAATGCTTCTCCTAGTTATTTCTAAAATGATTAAATGCAAGAACACAATATGTATAATGCATAGCAAGTGTGGGGAGACTAAAAGGTAGCTAAGGATGAGTGGCAACGACTACTTGAATGAAATCAAGATGTTGTAAAATCCCATCCTACTCGTTCCTAAGTTAAATTGTTCAATGCCAAGTTATGGCAATTCCTACATACTACATCCTACTCTACATAAGTATTGTTGAGATGTTACAAACCATTGTTTCAAATTGTTTTCATAAATTAAGGTCCTATGACCTTACCTTACTTCCCCATATCCATCCATGTCACTCCCCGTCTTCATCCTCCCTCCACTCTTCATCCCACCATCTCTACTTCTTTTTTTTCAAGAAGTTGGTGAAGCACTTGAAGATCCCTTTGGTTTGTTGCCATTCTTGTGAAGGGCTAGGAATGTCCGACATTTGATTCATGTAATCCAAAGGGTCGAGATCGGTGTTGCCGAGGGGGTTGCTACTTCCTTCTCCTTCTCTTTGTCTCTCCCGTTCATCCGATGAATCCGCTGGTGGGTGAGGTCTTTTGCCATCCACCATAAACCTTGTAGTTTTTCCCTCAGATAAAGGGACCATAATTTTGTTGCAAAAGCTATGATCATAGGAGTACGGAGAAGGATCTATAGCAAAGATGAAGCATGCAAGACGGGTTAGGAGCATTGCATACGGGAGCACCATTTTGTCCATGCTTTTCACACTCGCCTTTCTCTTAATCATGTAATATGGAAGGTTGAAGCAAGTCTCGGTCACAAGGCAATAGATCATGAAGCTCAAGCACGCATTGGGGTGATCCTTGTTCCCTCCCAAGCAAAGCACATTCTCCCTTACCACGACTTCCCATTTCCTATACAACGCGTACATCTCGGAAAGCTCCATTTGAAATGGATCCTTATAGATCACTTTGGAATTTCTAGTGACCCTTGATGGGGATGCCCTTTGCATGAACACGGTTTCCCTTACCTTGGTTGTTTCCGGGATTCTCGTGTGGTAGACTTCATGATGATCAACCATATTGTGTAGCTCCGCCAAAGACCATTCATTGGAAAACAAGCAAACTCCTTAATATGGAACCCGTAGTATTCTTCCAAATTCTACAAGCGAAAGGGTGTACGCATGCTCATTTATGATGAATACAATTGAGATGGTCCCGTTCTCATTCCTAATTATTCTCATTGTTTTGTAGAATTCGAGTACAAACACCGGGAAAATTTGCTCGTTTATGTCCAAAAGACAATCAAAGCCAATTGTTTCAAAAACTTGTCGGATGTCAGTGTTAGCAAGGAATGATGGTTCTACCACACGACCTTCATGAAAAAGTCTCTTTTCGAGAAACTTGAAAGCTTTCCTATCCTTCGGGGTATGTCCATCCTTTCGATGGTACATTAGGATGTAGTGGGCGGTATCATGATAATCTTGTTGTCGGTTACAAGGCATGATTGTTCATATACAACAAAACCATAACTTGGTGTTAATTGTGAATAGTAGCCTAAAGGGATTGATCACAATTTTGCTCAAATCATCTTTATTGAATTCAAGAAATGAGTTTAATTTGTATTAACAATGTTAATTCTTTGATTTAGATTATCTTAGAAAACAATGTGGTAACAAATTATGACAAACCCATTTGAACCCAACTTCTAAAGATGAAAATTGTAATCCTAGGAATCAAGGAATCAAATTAACAATGTAGTGAAGATTATACTTACACAAGAGATTGTTTTGCTTGAAAGAAATGATCAATTTGCTCCTGTGAATAGGAATTTGGTTTTTGTTCGTGAGTATTTGATAGGGGAAAGTGATAGTGGAACTTCCGCAGTGATCATTTCTAACTTATGTTGTCTTCTGTTGCACGGATTCCATGGATCCCTCTCATTAGGGATCCGGCTAGTTCAAACTCAGGGATCCGGCATGACAGCAAAAGTTCAGATTAAGCATTCCTTGATAACTTTGGTTTGGGAGTTCTAAAAATCCTAGATTTTGATGTTTAAGCTCTATAACTTGTGGTTTGGGGTTTTGAAGGTTTAATACTAATCCTATTTGACGAGATTCCCTTTTTATGAATAAGTCATAATTCTTTGGGAGGTATTTCAAAGATTATGACAAAATCTCATTTTATCATAGTATAAGTCATATACAAATCATCGAAGAATACTATTCTTGAGAATGATTTCAATATAGATAACTAGTATAGTAATTACTAAGAAAGTGTAAACATACTACTAAGACTTTAATAAAATAAAAGAAAGCTTGAAATTTATTAAAGATCATACCTTTGCTAAATATTCTTTTTAAGGAAAGAAATATTTAGAGAAATTCTTTGTGATCATCTTAGGATCCCCAAATCCATGCGTGAAGAATACTATGCTAAATATTCTTTTTACGAAAAGAAGTATATAGAGAATTTCTTCATGATCTTCTTGGTATGCCCAAATCCAAGTATGGAGAATTCTTAACAAGGAAAATATTAGAACATTCTATCATTGTCCAACATTAAACACTATGATGATTTTTAAAACATGACTTAAAAGATCCTTCTTTGTAGTTTTCAAACATACACGGATCGTATAAAGTTTTTAAATTACAACATACTCTAAGAAACTTAGTAACGCAGCTCTGATACCAATTATGGAAAACTAGAGGGGGGGGGGGAGGGGTTGAATAGTTTTACCAATTAAAACTTCATTTTAAAATATTTAGATCGACTTATGTCAATGTATTTAGATGTGTATGTTGGAGATTAATAGATAGATATATAAATTTGTAATGAAAGATACAGAGTAAGAGGCACATAACCACGACACAAGTATTTATAGTGGTTCGGCTACAAGGACACCTTCCTTGCCCTACTCCACTCCCCGAGTCACCTACTCGATAGTTCGTAATCACTACACGACACCAACTCCTTATGGCGGAGAAGCCTTCACAACGTTGCCTACTCTTTTTTCGGTACTAGGCTAACCACCGGGTTCTTTCACAAGGGAGAACCACACCTACCACAACGTCGCCTACCCTTTATCTGGTACTAGGCTAAGTACCAAGTTCCATTAGAATGGAGGAACTACTACCCAACACTACACAACACCTAACCCCAAAGGAGACCAACTCCTTATTACAACACCATCAAGGATATCAATATCCTTGGATACAACCTATCTTTATTTGTATATCGATGTACCTCATCAAGTATACAACCTTGACATTCTTCACTAATGTCACTTGACTTGACTTCTAGGCATCTTTCCCTAATGCCCTTGACACGGACGCTTGGCACCTTTCACTATTGCCTTCGTCTTGACTCCTTTAGCATTCTTTGCTAATGCTTTTGACACGGACGTTAAGCACCTTTCACTAATGCTTTCGTCTTGACCCTTTCGGCATCCTTCACTAATGTCTTGGACACAACACTTCTATTGAGTAAGAAAGAAGTATCAATCAAGAGAACCTCAGTAGTCTAAGAAAGAAGTATCAATCAAGAGAACCTCAGTAGTCTAAGAAAGAAATATCAATCAAGAGAACCTCAGTAGTCTTGATGATGACGAAGCATGGCTACTCATGGACTTGAGCTTGCTCGAATTCAAGAGGTGGTTATCTCGCCTTTAAGAGGAACCTATAGAATCAGAAAAAAACAAAAGACAAACTACATAGAAAGATCCTTAAGATATGTGGTTAGAAGGTTACAATACTTGAGGAAAGTATGTGTGGGAGTGGCAACCCAAAAGGAAGAAATGACTCACTATTTATAGAAGAAAAACAACTACTGTTCCACGGATCCGACGGATCCCTTACTTGAGGGATCCGTCCAGTGTATTACTGGGGATCCGTGGGACGCTCCCTTTTGCCCATGGGTTTTGGGTCATGGGTCATGGGTTATGGATCATGGGTCTCCAAGTAGATACAATATATCTACAAGATGCAATGCATCTAGTCCATGGTTCATGGATTAAAACTGTGGATCATGGATTAAAACCATAGGTCTTGGATATTCAATGTATTTGGTCAATGGGTCAAATACTTAAGTTTCTACCCATTTATATTACCCATTTTAATACATACTAGTTATGTATATATTTGCTCAATATTTAAACACTAGTTGTTGTACATATATATTATTAAATCATAAAATCACTTATACTTGTTTTAGTGTTTTATGTGAAAAAGTAAATGTGCTTAGAAAACTATTGGCTCAAACTATTTACGTATTTTATTTGTTTCTTTTAAAATGATTTTACGTTTGTTATCGACAAAACATTAGAAGATCGTAAAATATAAATAAACGTTTTTACGCCTTATTTGTATTAACACCATAATTTAAGCGTGGGTTACAGTCAGAGGTAACTGTAAACCATGATTTAGGCATGTTTTGAAAAACATTTGAACTTCTGCTCGAACTTCATCTAAAACCCCGTGTCATTATTGAATGACATTTCTAGGATTGTAGATGTTATCGATATCAGAAGACATGCCTAGAGAAAAACAATATTTTTGGAAATTTTTGATTTTTCAAATTTTTATGGGTTTTGTTGGTTTTATATTTTTTTTATTTTTCCTTTTGAAACATATGTTCAAAGAATTGGTGAAGAAACTCTTTTACTCCTCATTCTCTTCCTAAAGACGTTTGAGTGTTTCGGCTGCAGACTCTTCATGCCAAGTCGCGGGAGGATAAACTGAAACCGATCTCTTGGAAGAGCTTTAGTGAAGATGTCTGCCAACTGATACTTAGTCCTTACAAAGTAGAGTTCAACCACACCTTTCTCTACTTGTTCCTTGATGAAATGATGTTGAATGTCAATATGCTTTGATCTTGAGTGTTGGACATTGTTGCAGCAGAGAGCGATGGCACTTTTGTTGTCACAGTACAGAGGAATTTTGTTGAATACAAAGCCATAGTCAGATAGTTGGGATCTCATCCATAAGATTTGAGCACAACACGATGACATGGCAATGTATTCAGCTTCTGTAGAAGATATAGAAGTACTCATTCACTTCTTTGACGACCAACTCACTAATTTATCACCCAAGAATTGAGCACCTCCTGACGTTCTTCGACGAGTATCTTGACACCCTGCATGGTCAGCATCTACATAGGTTGTTAGTTCCATGGCGGTGCCCTTCGGATACCAAAGACCCAAGTTAATGGTTCCTTGTAGATATTAAAAGACATGTTTAACCGCTTCAAGGTGTTTTTTAGTAGGCTTAGCCTAGTAGCGAGCACACATGCATACAACGAACAAAATATCAGGTCTACTGGTAGTGAAATGCATCAAGGATCCAATCATACTACGATATTTAGTTTGATCAACCGGGATCCCAGAGAGGTCCTCATCCAGTTTAGTTCTATCCACTATGGGAGTGTCCACATGGTCACAAGAATCAAATCCAAATTTCTTTAACATCTCATTAGCATATTTAGATTGATTTATGAAAATGCCTCCGGGACTTTGAGAAATTTGTAACCCTAAGTAAAATGACATTTGTCCCATTATTGACATTTGAAATTTAGAAACCATCTCTTTAGAAAAATGGTCACATTCATTTGGGCCGGTCGAGGCAAAGATAATATCATCAACATATATTTGAACATGAATTAAGTTTTTGCCTAATTTCTGAGTGAACAGTGTAGGATCAACATCACCTTTGTTGAATCCATTAGCCAAAAGGAACTTTAACAAAGTATCATACCATGCCCTAGGAGCATGCTTCAAGCCGCAGAGGGCCTTTTTCAAGCGATAGACATGGGTAGGATGCTCGGGATTCACAAATCCGTCCGGTTGACTGTTGTAGACCACTTCTTTGAGATCGCCGTTAAGGAAAGCAGTATTTACATCCATTTGGTAGACTATCATATTCTTGTTGGCAGCATTAGCAAGGAAGATTCTGATAGCCTCAATTCGTGCAACTGGAGAAAATTATTCCTCAAAGTGAATACCCTCTTCTTGTCGATATCCTTTAGCAACAAGTCTCACCTTATTCTTCAGAACGTCGCCATGCTCATCAAGTTTCACTTTTAAGATCCACATGAGAGCGATAATCATAGCACAATCTGGAGGTGGCACTAATTCCCATACATCAAGTCGATCGAACTCATGAATTTCTTCTTGCATAGCATTAAACTAGTTGTCCTCAGACATTACAGTGTTGACATCTTTTCGTTCGATCTTGGATAGTAAATAATTAAAGAAGCACCATAAGGCACTAGTGGCAAATTGCTTTTGAGTAGATAACGGACAAGAAGGATTCCCAATGATGTTATCCAATGGATGATCATGTGTCCATTTTCTGAGATGTTCATGTGGTTGAGGATAAGGAACTGAAGTAGCAGAGTTAGGATCCCCTGGTGAAGATGCCTCAGGAGTGAGTACAAGGGCAAATATATTCTCAAATGGAGCTTCTTCGGGAGTAGCAAAGGGGTTATCTCTAAAAAAATTATAAACTGCATTTCCTTGATGTACTGAAGATGATTAAGGATTTGATGATGATGGTGAATGGTCAGCAGATGGAGCTTCTTGAGTTATGGAAATTGAGAACGATGGGCCATTTGGATTGGTTGGTGTAGGAGTAGCAGCAGCAGTTGGTGGTGCATGAGTATCATCAGTTGTAGGCTCAAAGTATTCATCAAACATTGGATCAAATAAAATCTTCAAATCTTCTTCTGATGGATGTACATAAGGAGCTGCAGGCGTGGGATTCTGTACAAGACCCGAACTAATGGGTCTAGGTGTCAAAGGTTGAGGTGAACTGGAGTGTCCAGGAGCCATTTTCTCAGTCAACTCATTGAACGTAACGTGAATAGTTTCCATAATATCTCGGGTTCTTTTGTTTTAGATACGGTAACCCTTCCGATCAGGTGCATAACCAACGAAAAATCCAATATCAGCCTTAGTTTTTAAATTTCTCAGATCTTGACCATCATTGGTTGGATAGCATAAAGCTCCAAACACACGTAGAAATGAGAGATCAGGTTTTCTGTTGTGCACTAATTCATATGGAGTTTTTCCATGAAGAGTATGTAATAGGGATCTATTTTGAATGTAACAAACAGTGGCAATGGCTTCCGCCCAGAGAAACATTAGAGCCTTTGAGGATATTAGCATAGTCCTAGCAGCTTCCACAAGAGTACGATTAAACCTTTCAACTACATCATTCTGCTGAGGAGTGCGTGGAACATTTTTCTGGTGAATAATTCCAATGCTTTCCTAAAACTGAATGAGCTGTTTGTTCATAAATTTAGTTCCATTGTTTGTACGGATGATTTTGACAGTTTTTCTAAGCCTAACATGCAATTGTTTGATAAGCTTAATGATAACCTATGCAGTTTCATCCTTGGTTCTCAAAAACTTTACCCAAGTGAATCGAGAGTAATAGTAAAAAAAAACTAGCACATACTTCTTTCCATTGATACTTTATACTCTCATGGGTCCGCATAGATCCATGTGAAGGGTATGAAGAACTTCCATAATGGTATTGGCAGGTTTGGGTTTATGGGCATACTTTTTGCTTTTGCCCAGTTGGAAAGCAGAACAAAGGTGACCTTTTTCATATTTTAACTGGGGTAAACCTCTCAAAAGGTCCTTTTTAGTAAGATCATTTATGGTACCGAATTTCAAGTGTTTGAGTCGATGGTGCCATAACCATGATTTGTTCTTTGAAACCTTTGATAACAAGGAAATAGGAGAAAACTTTATCATGTCTTCGATAGAGATGGTGTAAAAGTGTGTGCCACGTGATCCCTTTAGAAGCTCAACACCATCTAATTCTCTCACAAAGCATATGTGTTTTCTGAAGGCTACTTCGAGATAAAAAACACAAAATTGACCAACAGAGAATAGATTTTGCCCAACCTTCTACATAGTATACCCGGGAGATAACACTGTCACCACAAAAATAATCTCCAAAACCCATAATTGCCCCAAAATGATCATTCCCAAATCTAAAAGTCCCGATGAACTTATTCATGAAATTCTTGAGCCGTGAGCGATCCCCAGTCATATGTTTTGAGTAACCTGAATCCAAATACGAAAGGACGATTTGTACGACCTGCATTTGAAAACAGACGAGCATGGATAACTGGAAGCAGTGGATCCCCATGTGAATATCGGGTCCGATTGGTTAGTACAAACAATCTATAGACCTACAGAATTCCTAGATGCCATGATATTATTAGTGGGAGCTGCACTAGTAGAAGCAGTGGACCTATGCTGAGTTCTTAAAGGTATAATCTACCATCCATTTCTTAACGTGCACTGATCTAGACAATGAAAGGAAAAGTTCACTAACTTTAAATTTATGGCCTGTAGGCTTCTACTGAAAACCCATATTAATAAACTTTTTCCCCGTAGGTTTCCAAGATTGCTTAACCTGTTTTGCATTCGAAACATTGTCTATTAGGGATTTAACAAATTAACTCAAATAAGACACAACACATTCATCATGATTACCAGAAATTAAATATTCATTACATGTTTTGCAAGCAGTAGTAGAATTCAAATTAATTACAGTACGCTTATAGCTAATACTAGAATCAACACGATTCAAATTGTTCAACTTAAACTTATTATTCCTAAGGTGGTCTTCTACTCTCTTCACTTGATCAATTTTAGCTCGCGTGGTCCTATCTTGCTTTGTATTGCCTTTAGGCTTTGACCCGCTAGCTTGAGGGACACTGTTTACTCATGTAGAAGTAACGATGGGAATATTAGTTTGTTTCACAACTTTTTGCATTTTTGGCCTAGAAGTGCTGAGTTTTGAGACTTTAGGAGGTACATCAAAGGTAACCTGCTTGACCTTAGGCATGGAAGAGTGTGCAACAAGTCTATCTCACTTAGTATCACTTTTAGGATAAGTGCCTAAGACATATTCTAACATTTCTTTAGATTGTTCAGTGTAAATGCAAGCATCGGAAAAATCACTATCTAGAGGCTTCTCTACTCTAGCATCTTCATCTATCTAATGAACAATATCTAGGCTATCCTTAAGGTGAGTGAGATAATATTGACACACATTCTAATTATTCCTAAGAGGAGGGGGAATATATTTAACATTAATAGCATACTTCTTGCAAGCAGACACTTTTGGTGCAACATTATCACAACTAGTGATTGGCATTTTCTTTTTTACATGCGTCTTCAGATTCTTAATTTCTTTTTGCAAATAAGCTATATGTTCATTTTTCTTGTCACAAGTGACCTTAATAGATTCATATAACTCTTAGAAATGCAATTTAACTTTAGTGTTTTCAGCTTGAAAACAATCATTTTCATGTTGCAATTCATTGATAATGTTTTGAAGTTGGAAATTATGAGAATATAAAGCCGGGGGTATATGGGAGCCAGTCACTTCACTCCGCTTTCCCTTCAATTGGTAATTTTGAGTTTTCAACATTCGGATCGTGTTACAGTGAGCTTGAATCCATTCATCACGTTTGCTTATTTCAAAATATGCATCAAACTCAGGAGCATCCGAAGATGTCTTGGCATTTGAGGTTTTGATTCTTTCTTCAAGATGTTGATATTTTAATTGTAAATCAAGATATTCAACTTCAAGATGTTGATTTTTTCATGCAATTTGAATTCTCGGTTTCAAGCTCATTGACACGATCTTAGGAAACTTTAAATTCAATTGACAAATCATGAAATTGAGAAGCAGTTATTGCATAATTCGTGATAGTATAAAACACATCATGGGCAATGCATCTAGCAATCAAAATCTCATTAAGGATATGAATATTCTTTCTCTTAATTTCATTGCTTTTAAGCTCATATGCATTATTTCTTGCCTCGTTTTCCATTTCATTAAACATCTTTTTAATTTCTTTATCTTCAGTATCTAAGGCCTTTTGAATACCCTCGAATTGTTCTTTCAATTGTTTAAAGAATGGAATAACCTCAGTAAGATAACACTCTTTTGTTTGCTCAAAACCCCTTTCCCCTTCAGTACTACCCGTTGGTTTGATTCTCTTCATACATGTTTTATCGAAGTCAAAAAATAGTTGGTAAATCACGTATATGCTAACTAAGGTCTTGCATTGTGTAGGAAGAATTCTAGGCACTAAATTCATCTGTGTATTGGGAGGATACGCCGTAGCCGCAGGAAATTTCTTAAGGGTAGGATTATTTTCAATAAGTTCCTCGGCCTTTCTCTTATCAATATCTAACTTCCAAAACACTTGTTCAGGGGTTGATTGAGTCTGTGGATTGAATGTGGCAATAAAGTTTTCCTTAGAATATTTGGGAGTTTTGATATTTAATCTATTCTTTACACATTTAGGTTCCTTCATTTTCTTATCCATTTTCTCTCTAGAGGCCTTTCTAACTCTATGTCCTCTTTAGTGTTTTTGTACACTAGGTGGCTTTTGTTTGGGCATAATAATCTCACTACCATCATAAATCACTTCTTGAGCCCTTTTAGCTTTCTTAAGGTACACATTATTTAGGTCTTCTACAAGGTTTTCATCGTGTTTATCACTTAAAACTCTGTGATTTGTAATCATGTGAGCAGTCTGAATGGTGTTGCCTTGCACGTACAACTTGTTTTCAAGTTTGTTCTTTAAACTTTTAAGGTTGGAAAAATCATTTAGGAGTTTGGATTCCTATTCTTTGAATTCCTGTTTAAGTGTTTTTACATTTCTTAGAGTTCCTGTATTTGCTTAACAGTCTGATTAAGTTTCTCTTGTAAGGAATTTAACTCTTGTTTTAACGTTTCTTCCCTTAAATTACATTTAGTGATCAATGTACGCATTTGGATGTCCATTTCCTGCTCACGTGTGGTCAACTCAAATTTAGCACACTGTTCATAAATGGAAACTTGATCCTTATATATATTTTTCTTAGTGGTCATGCAGTCATCAGGCACATATTCAGTGTACTCATTAAACACATATTCATCATTAATGGCAGAAGATGCACCATTTGATACAACAGGACTTTCATCGTGCTTCACATATTGCTCATATGGGATAACATTGCTATTCCCCATATTTACAATATATGACTCAACGACTACTGTTGGTTGTACTTTGTTAGGAATCTTTTGCTCATCAACCATATCATATAGCATTAGTACCTCTGAGATGACTGAAGCATTGGACGGACTAGCTTGTTGAGGTGATGAAACCATGGGAGAAATATTAGCCATGAAAATAGTTTGTGCCGTTGGTTCATCATCAACATCAGAGTCGAAGGCATCACAGTCAGCAACCTGGAAGACATTGGGATTGTTCTGTGCCAAATCATACACTTGTTTTTAATCCACGTCAGCATCAAACGTGTTGGCATTCCCATCAGCAAGAAACAACAACTCCTACTGCTCCACTGTCTTGAGCCTACATCAGCAACATCTTATCCCTGAAGTACTTAGCATTTTGTGGATGCTTAGGTTGAGTGCAGTTCCTAGCAATATGTCCCTCACTACCACAATTGTAACACTTAACCGGTTTTGTAACACCCTAACCCGACAAGGGTAAAGATATCACAAATACGGTTTCATATCAGAACCTTAAGTACTATACAATAGCGGAAGCCTTTACAAAATTTACAAAAGAAAATATAAATAACTTAATAATCAAAATAAATCTAAGATCCCTATTTTCAAATCTTGCTCTGAGCTCTACTCTCAACCCATATCAGCTATCCCATAAGCTCATCTTGAATGCTTAACACCTGCCGCAGGAAAAGAAAATGCGGCTGAGCTTACAAAGCCCAGTGAACAGATATAACAAAACGAAAACTAAACAAAAACAGAAATACGAAATGAAATAAAGAAACGAATAACGAAGTCACAGCGGAATGAGGATAATGAATCACTGAGGATTCTGCGGATACACAGACACACAGAAATCCGGAAGAACAAACAACAAATAAGAACAAACACATAGCATATTGATGACACAAACTGAAGCACATCATAATCAACAAGCAATTAATGAATCAGGCAATTTAAGTACATATAAGTCAAACGAAATACCGAAAGCTAGCAGAAACAACTACTAGAAGTAAACATGTCCTTTACACAAGTCAATTAATCTACATTTAACACACTTATCCAATATCGTAGCAGCGGAACAATAGCAGTCAAACGTGGCAGTTACACATACAAATAGAAAACACAGTAGGAAAACTATAACTGAATAAGCAAAAGACATAGCATATCAACTAGCAAGTTATCAAATCAGATATCATAAGTTAAACCATTTCCCAGATCAAACTTTAGTATAGACAGAATTTAAACATGGCAGATCAAACATAAGCAGATACGAACACCAACGGATAATCAAGGTTCACAAATTATCTGAACAATTATACATAATGAACTTACAGAACAATCAATTATACACTAGCATAATCATCATACAGATCAACAAGGTCACATAATGGTAAACTAACATATAATCAGATGACATCACGCGAATCACATTTAAGCATATTAATCATATCCTAACATGGCAAACGGTAGTCACATAAACATTTCAAAGCATAAACACATTCACTAAACATATAATAATTCAGTATGTAAATGGAAACATTGACAAATACGGAATCATAAACAGAATATCTAACACAGAAATAACAGATATAGATTTAGTTATCTACCACGAGCCCAGAACATATCATATCAGAAGTAACTTTCTTATTCGGAGGGGTGACCTCGGAATACCTTATATAATATGAGGGGAGACCTCAATAACAAATGGAGTAGCTAGCTCCCAGAATTTTTGAAGACACGTATTGCACACAACATCATTCACCAGACAAATCATATCAGATAACAGATCAGATCTAGGATGCATCCATACGCCCCAACAGACAGATAGTGGCCATATTATCAATAAATAGATAACAGAAAGGGACGTGGCAGAACATCACTCTACTGCCCTAGAGTCATGTCAGCGGTGCATCACTGACACGGACATGGAACCCCCATGACTAGTGAAATATTGGCTCGGGTGTCAAACTAACTTAGGTCAAACAGATTGTCATAAATGACACAGATCATAATTCATCATAAAGGTCAAATAGATTTACAAATCAGAGTTTTCATATCATAAGTTCAAATCAGATGTTTCATGGTTCAATAAACAGAGATTGCAGATAAGCAACGGATCAAACAAATCAGAAAGGGTTCATATCAAATGTTCAGAAATCAAAGGTTCATATCACAGTCACATATCATACGTTCATAATCAGAGGTTCATAATCATATGTTCATAATCAGAAGTTCATAATCAGAAATTCATACTCAACCATAGCAAGGTTCAACAAACAGAAGTTCAGACAAACAGAGATTCACATAAACAGAAGGGAATCATAGCAATGGCATAGGGAATCCTAATAAGCATAAGGAAATGACAAGAAAAGGAGATCATGAGAAAACATTTACTAAAAAGGTCAGAATATTTGTACCTTAACGCAAATGAGGGAAAAGCAAATGAATGAACGAACACGAAGATACGACGCCACGTCTTCTTCAATGAATCTACATGGATTACGATTCGTATAATACTTATTAGCTTCTTTTATAAGCTTCTTATGCCTTTGTAAGTGTGTTACTTATTGATATCATGTTTTATCTTTCATTTTCTTAAACTCATATTTGGACCAGACTTTAATGATTTTTATAAAATACTTACTTAGCTCAAATGAAATCAAGCAAAATCCCAGTGGTTCCCAAATGAGTTAAAAGAGTCTCCAAAAATTGGTGGGTTCTATCTCTATGCCAAATGGGCTATGGAAAATCATAAGTCCAGACCTGCCCAGAAAGTGGTCAGAAACTACACCTTAAAAGTTTACAATTATTGGACCTGTTTAGACACCTTGGAAAAATTCCCAAAACTCCCAGAAATTCATTTATATCCTAAATGTCACTCCTGTAAAAGGAGAGCTCCCAATTCTTTATGGTTTGAAAATTAAAAATCAAACAATCCAACTAAATTTCAGACCCGTTTTCTCAGCTTTGACACTTGATCTTGTAAAATTTAAAAATACGACTTAGACAATTCCAAATTCGACTAAACCACTTGGAAAACTTAACTAAGACATAAAATAAAGTTTTCCAACAAAAACCCAGATTATTGCACTTATAAATTTCGATCTATAAACCACACAAATTCGACATATGATGCTGTCCAGTTTTAGGGTTCATATTAGGCCATCATAACACATGTTTAGACCATTAATTACACTTAGGGTTCCATTCCAATTAGGGTTTCGAATTTATTAGGCATGATAACATTTATATTCGCTTGTATAAACATATGTGTGTCGTGTATATGAATTCAAAAGAGAGGAAAGCATGCGACCCAACAAGAAAGTGAAACGAAGAGACGTGATACCTTGTAACATGAATAAGGAGTAGAAAACAATGGCTGAAACAACAAACTAAGACACCCTTTGTGCTTCTATTATCCACGATAACAGCAATAAGGAACTCACACCCAAAACCAATCCGACCTTTGCACTTTTCACGTGATTTCAGCCTTTAAACTAAGCCTCGCACCCTTCTTTTCTTGGAGCCTTTTCAGTCGACAGAAAAAATGGAGAGGGAGGTTTCTTTGTGTGCCGTGACTTTTGATATTAGGGTTTCTTGTGTTTGAGTGTGTGAAAGTAAGTCACGAAGAAAAGAGCAGGGGTGGGGGTTATACGGTTCATCATAACCGAACCAAAGAAAAGAAAAACATGGGCCAAAACTTAGTTGGGCTTCTACAAATTTCAAATGTAATATGATGAGATTACGGCCCAATAAAAGTGTATAAACGCGTACCATATTTTAGACGTAAGAGTCGATTTAATTTCTTGCACATTTGGTTTGACAATCATTTACATGTTAGACTAGAACTTCGTTTAACGACCATTGACGTATTTTATGTACTCTTATTTTTTAGGGTAGAATAGTCTTTTAACGCGTTCCAAATTTTTAGGGTTTTACAGGTTTGCCTTGACCTTGAACTACTATCCTTTCTCTGTTCTGAGCCCCCACATAACCAGCTGCAACATTCCCCCGTGCAACATTCCTTGGATTCATATTTTGCCTTCCTTGCACATTCTGTACCACAACCCTACCATCTTCCATTATAGCTTGTTTATGTGGGTTAGATGAGGTCCTAATTTGGTTGTTGGTTTGGGGAAGCGAGGTTCTGTATTGTTGAACCAATAAAGCAACTTGGTTCGAGAGGTTTTCAATCAACATGTCTGTTGGGGTAAATCCTGCGTCTGGTATAGTAATCCGATTCTCATAATGGAAGATGGTAGGACCTGTGATGTTCGAGTGTTCAGCTTCACATTAGAAACAAAAGAAACTGAGTCATTTGTTGTGCTTGTTGTTGTAGTTTAATTGAATTTTTCCATGATCAAACGGTCAAATGTAGCATGCTTCTCCTGTTGAAGTAAGTAAGCGTACAATTTCTCATAGTTCGTATTGATCAAACCTTTGTTCAGCTTCACTGCGGTAACAAACCTGTTCCACTCGGGGTTACTGCTGTTTACGAACTTGGAATTGAGTTGGATATTTGGCATGGTCATATTAATATTCCTCATATCATTCACAAGTTTGGGAAACCTCACATGGTACTCTGTAATACTCTCCCTAGGATTTATCTTGAAGTTCTCAAAGTCATCGTACAATTGTTACTCTCGATCTTCCTTTGTCAGTTCTGAGCCAGAAAGAAGCATCTTGACAATGTCCCAAACTGCTTTGGCCTGGGTGTTGTAATTAATCAGCTTGTTAATGTCCTTTGGTAGACCTTGAAGGATGATGTTGGAAGCTCTGATGTCAGCATCATATATTTTCTTCTCCTTATCATTGAGATCATCATAAGTCCTTGGTCTATCCATTCCAAGAGTGACATTTCCATCCTCACCAGTTTCAAGTTGATCTCTGGTGGTGCCCATCTGGTACGAACCTTCATCAATTGATTGAATGACGTTAAGACCATTCTTTTTGCCTAAGCAATACAATCGGACTCTCTGAGCCGAAGAGTCATAATATGTTCTATCCAGCATAGGAGGGCGGGTATCGGACCCAGCAGCTTGAACATCATCTGAAACAGTAGACATGATTTCTAAGTACACGGGATTTTACAACTCTTTGATTTAACTGAGAAATAAAATCTTTCGCGGGATTTTACAAAATCAAGAGGAAACCATAGAACCCAAACCGCAAGTGTCAAATCTCAACAGACAACTCGCAAGACAGACAAATCACAGGAAACAAATCGTAGAATACCCAAACCGTAGCTTTCAAAACGTAGGAACACAAACCGTAAAACTTGACAAAACGCAAAGACAAATCGCAGATTAACCAAAACGCAACTTTCAAAACGCAGTCAGCTCAAATCGCAACTTGTCAACTCGCAAGATATCAAAACGCAAATACGTACATCACAACACTTGACAAAATGCAGAGACAAGTCACAGCAAGACCAGACAAACCGTAAGTCTTGTCTAGTCGTAGAGACAAATCGCGTAGAAAAATAACAAATCGTAGGACACTGTCAACAGGTACAAGTGTCACAATCGTCCTTTTCATCCTTTCCTAACAAATTGCAACAAAATATTATTAAAATAATCAAACCGCAAAGACAAAGTACCAAACAGCAACTCAGATCTGACAAATCGCAACACAAATTCAATAAATCGCAACTAAGACTCTACCAAAACGCAACCAAGAAACAAACAACTCGCACCACAGACGACACGAAACACAACCAAGAATATCACCCTAACCTTGCGTTTTCAAACCCAAAACTAAGCTAATATGATAAACCTAAACACAAAAGTACAATCAAATAACAAACTTAACCTCTAAATAATATCAAACTAGTAAAATGTCTCTAAACCATTCGACCCATTAACTATGAATAACCAATCAAAAATTCGAGCACACACGAAGTAGATGATCAAACCATGGCTATTGATACCAATTGTAAGATATTGGTTATCATAAACACACAAATTACTGTGTATGTGGATCAAATGTAGAGAGATGTTTTAGAGAGAGAAAGTGAAAGTAGGGAGCTTCTAGAGAGAGAAAGTAAATGTTTATTATGAAGCTCCACCCTCTACCCTAGGAGGCAGAGGGTATTTATAGTTTTTACAAAATACGCCTCCAACAGGGCTGTAGATCAGGTATACAGTGGGTAAAGACTCGTCCGTCCTCCACAGTGTTACTTAACTAACTACTTCTAATAACTAAAAGTCTAAGACTACGATCTTTCTAATGCTAACAGATACTCGAGGTGACCGAGTCTTTAACTTACGGATTTATTAAATCCTAACAAGATCTAACCGATCTTTTCTCTACAAAGGTGTATGGTGATGATATAATGTGTATGTATACTAATGATGGACTAAGAACTGTAAGATGATATAAGTATTTAGATGAAGACTTGCAACAACTAGCTTGGAGCTTGATTGTCTTTGATGCAATGGAAGTGATTTGTTCTTCAACAAAAAAGTTAAAACAATCACTAAAATGAATATTTAAAGCTAAGTAATGATCCATGAACTAAGTTTATGGAAGTGAGAAAAATAATGTATGAGATGTGTGTAGAAAGGGTGAGTTGAAATGCTGAAATGGGATTACTATTTATAGGCAGAAAACCTATCAGAGCCTCGAAACCGACGAATCCCTTTAAAAGGGATATGTCCTTCATATTTGAAGGGATCCGCGGGTCTGTACAAACAGACCCAGATTTGGAAAGATTTGAGGGCAAGATATCTTACATAATCTCCAAAAGTCAACTCCTATTATAGCAAGATCTTGAAGTGGCATTTCATGAAAGTCAACCATGAGTGATGTTATAGATGAGGTAAAAAAAATATTTTGTTAGTTAATTAAAATGAAATGTATTTAGTAAACAGAATGTATTTTGTGTAATTGGCCTTTTTCTAGTTACCAAAAATGAAAGTGCAAATTAACTTGCTAAAAAGGAAGTGTACAAAAGACTTGTTTAAAAAAGTGTAGTCATTTGTGAAAATAAATTTGTGTAGTTACTTTATGTAAGTAACTAATTAAAAATGTGTCTAGACACAAATGTTTAAATGACTAAAAGCAAGTAATGTGTTATTAAAAAATACTTGCAAGTGCAATTTGATCATTGTTCATTTATCATTACTAAAGTTTTTAGACATTCATTTATCCATACCTTTATTGATATATGAGTTAGTAAACTTCATATTTAAAACTTATTTATTTTAAAATTTACTTATTATATTTTTATGATTGTCATTGACAAAACCTAGAAGCATTGTAAAATACAAATAAACGTTTTTACACGATTATTTGTATTAACAATCTCACCATTTTTTTTGATGACAAAACATAAACATATTATAAGTAAAAATAAGAATAGATAAGTTTTAAAAGCGAGTTTTTACTTCTTTCTCCCCCTTTTTGTCGAAACAATAAGAGTGTCAAGGAAAAACTAATTTGTGTGTGTATGCTCCCCCTTAATGAGGGAGTCAAGTGATCAGGATGGATTTGAAGCTACGAAAAAAGAGTTAGTACGAAATAACGTCCAAAAGTGGACTAATAAAAGCAAATAAGCAATAATATCACCATACACAAGTAATAGAGAAATAATCACATATATTGAAAAAGACATCATAATAAGTATTTGAATGAGTAAAACAAATATGCCTTGTCCTCTAAAATGATCCTAAAAATTAAGAAAATATAATAGAATAAAAATGCCTAAAAAGAAAAACTAAGATAGATTTTAAAAAAATATAATAAACAAATAAATAAATAATAATAAAAATATAAAAAAATAACAAATTATATGATACTTGCACTTCCACCATATTCTTTTCATGGGTAGTTCATGTGGGTAAGAGTGTTTAGGTGTGTGAGAATGTGATTTATATTAAATCGCATCTGGCGGATCCCTTTCAGAGGGATCCGCACTCTACAAATGAAGGGATCCATGGGTTTGTTATACATAACATATCAGTATACTATGTTTGATGCATGTTACCCATCAAAACAACTCAAATACGACAATTCTACTGACCTAATAGCCTAAATATGCTTCATATTTCCAAAATGTAATGCTTCTAGTCCTACATGATGCAAAAATGAGATCAAAATTTCAAAGTAAGCATAAAAATCAAGAAATACATAGCAAAAGCGATATAAACAAACACAAAGTCTTACCTACACAAACCATAAAAGTTGGTCAATAATCCAACCATCAAAGTGCATGAGTTGTCATCGAACACAAAAGAAAATGTTAGAGATAAGCAAGAGTAATAAACCAAATACCATACACCTCATTCCTAGCGCCTGTCAAGAATTCAAACAACAAAAGGAATGTTCATGTGCTTTGCAAGATTCTTATCTAATGTAGGAATTGGGTAAGAGACAGTAATTCCTAATAGGTTAATTCTCATATATGGATTTTGAAGATAATGAGGAGTCGGTAGGAGGATGAGGTCGTTTCCTATAAACCATGATCCTTTTAACTCGTTCCTCGCTAAGAGGTAACATCACATGATCGACGAGTATGTAGTCCATGGAAAAAGGACATGGTTGGATGTTAGAAACGTGTCTATAAAGGTGAGTAAGTAGCATACCATATGGTATAACCATTTGTCACTTTTTATGTACTTGTCATCCTCTTGGCAACATAGTAAGCAAGATTGAAACGTTGATGGGTGACCAAACAATAGATCGTGAATGAAAGACAAGCATTAGGGTGATCCTTATTACCCGTAAGGCATAAGACATTTTCCCTAAGAAAATTTTCCCACCTTTTTTAAATAGGGAACATCTTATTAAGCTCAATTTAAAAGTGATCTTTGTTGACAACCTCACCTTATCGTATAATTCGCTCATGAATGGTTCTTGCCATGAAAATGGTATTACGGACAATCAAGGGATCATCCAAAGGAGTGGTGTAGGGAGAGTTAGCATCAACACTTGAAAAAAGGGCCTCAAGTGACCACTCATCCGTGTAAGTACAAAATTCATCGCATGGAAGGCGGAGAATTTGTGCAAATATAGGAAGAGGAAGAGTGATGTCATTTTGTTTATTTTGAAGAAAACAGATATGTCATTTCTATCATCGCGAGTGATGCGATCACTATTGTAGAATTAAAGCACGAAAACTGGAAGAGGAAGAATGATGTCATTTTTGTTTATGTTGAGAAGGAAATCAAAGTTGATTGTGGAAAATACTTGGTTATTGTTACTGTTAAGTAAGTAGGAAGGATGAATGACTCTTCCTTCGTAAAAGAGTCATTTTTTAGGTGTTTAAAGGCCTCCCTATCCTTACTAGATAGTCCTTTGGTGCGATGGTGTTGAGGGGATTTAATAAGCAGTGTCTTTGTAGTCCTTTTGGGTGACACTAGGCACGATGAGGATTTCAATGACAAAAATAAACAACATAACAAAATATACTAAAATGAAGTTGTTCTAGTATGTTCCAATATGCAAATGATGTAGATGTGTGGTTATCTCGACTCTAAACAAAACAAATATGAGATAACCCAAATGCTCCTATATTCACTTTTTCTTGATTGAATGTACCTGGAAATACATATTAGTTATGTATTCCTTTTAGTATTCAAGAGACTAGTATGTATGAAGATGAAAAACATTTTTAATTTGTATAACAATGCACTAAAATCATTTTTGATGTGTGTCCTAGTCGTGAGAAGTTTTAGTAAAATTTCAACTTAGTGTGTTTTGCAAAATCGATTTTAATTGATGCAATGATGCAAGTCCTAACTAAAGGAAGTATAATTAGTTGTCTATTGCTCAAAACTAATCCAAAACAAGCATAAAATTAGAAAAAAATATCCCAATTTAGGTTATGTGAAAAATAGAAGCCCTAGACTCAAATTCAAGAGAGAAATGAAATGCAATCACTTACAATGTTGTTAGGAACAAGAATTGATAGACGAATTAGCCCAGAAATTAATTGGTAATTGATTGTAGTGGAAGGATTTTCGCATGTGTGTGTTTGATAAGGAAATAAGGAGTGGAACACAATAGGTTTTGGCCACTGATATCGTCAAGATATCAGTACAACGGATCCAACAGATCCCTTTGAGAGGGATCCGTCCTTCATAAATAAAGGGATCCGTGGGTCTGGTTGACCAGGGATGATTTTGTGACTGTTTAATTTGACTTAGTGTCGGGTAGGATCAATGGGATCTAAAAATTTGTTGGTCGATTCAGATACTCCTATCTTAATGGCCGGTGGATATATGCGATCACAAGGTGCGTATATTCATTTTGTGAGGACAAGCGGTTACAAGTTAAGTTTCTTATGTAGAATCTAAAGAGAACATTGTCACCTGGGGGGGTTCATGTCTAGAATAGTTAGACTTTAGATTGCATCTTAACATATGTTGTTAAGATGTTGGTTTATGGATTTTTGGATACGACATTTTAGGAAGGCGACTTGAGTATTTTGTTTGAAATAGCAAGTTTTCCATCCTACTTATTAATATATTTATGGAATATGTTCCATTAGACCTAATCATAGTCTAAGAAGATTAAACGGTTCACGTTTAAGCGGTTTGGTTAGACTATCAGGGATATTATCTTCTGAGGCAACCTTTTTGATCGAGATGTTACCTTTTGGTATGTTATCGAAAAGAAAGTGGTGACGTATTTTGATATGTTTAGTACTAGAGTGTAAGATGGTATTTTTGCTTAAGTCGGTAGCACCTTTGGTGTCATAATGAATTGAAATGTTGTTGAGCTTGATGTTGTAGTTGACAGGAGCTTGTTTCATCCATAGTGATTGTTGGCATGCTTTGCCGGCGGAGACATATTCGGCTTCGGTTGTAGCAATAGCAAGTGATGTTTGTTTCTTTGAAAACTGATGCAGGTTTTACTGACCAGGTTTTAATATTTATAAAGTCTCGTTATACCTATGGTCTACCCTAATGCACTAACAGGCAGTGTACCCGGTCGTGTGTAGTGTAGTATTCGGTAAAACCGAGGTCGTCCCAAGAGCTATGTGTGTTGGATTATTACAAAGTCTAGGTGGTCACAGTTTTTAATATGATTTCGATAAGGAATTAATTAATTAACTACTAATGCAAATAAAATGAAAAGGTTCAATCAATAGAGGAGAGTGGTGCTAACCTAGTTAATCATCCTAGCTAGTAATGCCTACGTCTAATTACTTCCAATTACTTCAGGTGGGGTCAAAGTCGAGAGGACAACATTTGGTCAATTCACCCTAACCTATCAGCAAAGATGCCACCACTGGAGAAGTCAGGTGTTCTCTCATAAGTCCAGTTGTTCCTGGTCCCCTAAGCCGAGTCATTAAGTACCGCTACATTCTAGACTTATAATAGTGAGTGTCCGGGCGTTAGCAACTTAAACACTCACCCCCTAATTTTTAAGTTCATCCAAACGGTAGGTGATCAGTTGGTCAAATCGCACAAGTAGAAAGGGTCGTCAATTGGTCATATCTTACCCTTCCTGTCTCAGTCTACTCACTTAGGATCAGTTGGACATATATCCTAAGCAACTAGCCTCTACCGCCATTCAAAACTACTGAAACAAGGGTAGCTACCAATAAACTATGCATGCATACACTTAGAAATAATTATACGGAAGTAATGTAAACGCAAACAAAACAATTAAGGAATCATAACTAGGCCAGCACCAAGAGGTGCTTAGCCGCTCATATTAACCATACAAATCAATTCAATATTCAAAGTTACGAAATACATGAATCGAAAGTAAAGAAAAGATAAAATGCTAATGCTTATCGTAGGGGAGTGATTTCTCCCTTTGAGACAGCTCCGTATGCTCTTCTAGACCTGCCTTTGGCTTCTTCCCACGTTCTTTGGTTGTGGTGTGTGAAATGGGATGATTTGAAATTCTGGAAATCGTAGGGTATTTATAGGCCAGATCTGGGTTACGGCGTAACTAATAAAATAGTTACGCCATAATCTTTTATTTCTTCGTAATTTGCACTAGATTTGCTGGTTACGGCGTAACCTTATAAGTGGTTACGCCGTATCTTCAATATTTCTTGGTTACGTCCTAGTTTAAACAAGAGTTACGGCGTAGTTATCAGCGGCGTGAAACCTCATTTGACCTAATACAGTTACGTCGTAGTCTTTTGTGAGAGTTACGCCGTAATCTTCTGATGAGTTGGCTTTCTGAGTCACGCTTTAGTTATGGCGTAATGTGAGAGATGAGTTACGCCGTAACTTCTTTAAAGTGAGCATACTCTAATAAATCATTGATAATTCTCCAATTCCGCGTCTCTTTAGCTCCAATGCTTTTAATTAACCTGAAAGTGGAAAACAATAGAAGACAAGCGTAAATCCATATAAATGATATAAATTACAAGCATTATCGGGGGAAATTGACATTTAATATTCAGGACTATTTGATGTTATCAAAAACCATGATGTTAAACAACATCCCATAAAAGTTATAAATACCACTAGTACTTTTTCTATCTACGTAATATCCCACATGATCGGAGTCAGCATAGACAATGGTTTCAACACTCATCCCTTTGGGATACCATATTCTTAAAAGTGTTGTACCTTTAAACAATTTAAATATGTGCTTAATCGCTTCAAGATGTGATATATTAGATTCTTTTTGAAACCGAGCACATAGACAAACTGTAACCATGATATTCGGCTTACCAGCCGTAAGATAGAGTAAACTACATATCATGACTCTATACTTAGTATTATCTATGGACTCACTATCTTTGTCTTTGGTGAGTTTAGTTTCCGATGACATGGGTGTTTTAATGGGTTTACTATCTTCTAGATTGGTTAAAGAAGATTTCATCTTCCATTTGTTTAATTTGCAAGCCTAAGGAAAAGTTTAGATAGCCCATCATACTCATCTCAAACTCGTCTTGCATGATTTTAGCAAAATTGTCGCAAAGCTTTTGACAAGTATCTTCAAATATGATATCTTCCACATATATTTGGACAATTATGAGGTGTGACTCTCTTTTCTTGGTGAAAAGTGTGTTACTAAACCCATTGTATATATATGTTTCAGTAAAAATGCCTTAAGTCTATCGTAGAAAGCCTTTGGAGCTTGCTTAAGACCAAACAACACATTTTTTAAGTTTGTAGACATGGTTTGGTTTTTCAACATCGATGAACCCCGGAGGTTGTGATACATATACTTCTTCATTTATAAAGGCATTTAAATATACACTTTTGACCTTCATGTAAAAAAGTTTAAAATCATTTGCACAAGCATAAGCAAGAAGTATTCGTTTAGATTTTTGATGAGGTGTAATTTTATATGTTTTTATTTAGCAATCCGAACATATTTGATCATTTATTATCCTAAATTGTTTCTGTTTGAGTTTTAGGTACTTGGGAATCAATTGTTGGAAAATGGTGCATTTTAGCTAGGCTCGATTGGATGATAAAACAAAGAAAATGACAACAACATTGAAATATTCCATAAAAAGGGACTGGGATGGTGTTACAGATACTAAGTAACAACGTCACTTGAAGTTTACAAAGATGATCAAGTTTCATAATTTTCAAGTGACGGTTCAGGCTGTGGAGACCACCTCGATCAGACGGCCTCATGACCAAGAAATGGAAGAGTGACGATGTCAAAATCTATAAGGTGACTCCGTCACAATAAAGAAGTTACGAATCTAAAACCCTAAAGACGGCGAGCTGACGACATCACAACTACTAAGTGACGTCGTCACAACTATATTCCTATATAGGGGTGAAAACGAGCCGAGCCGAGCCCGAGCCTGCCAGAGCTCGAGCTCGGCTCGTTTAAGTTTTAAAAGGCTCGAGCTCGATCTCGGCTTGTTTCGAGCCTTAAATTTTAGGCTCGAGCTCGGCTCGTGGTATTTTATATAGTCTCGGGCTCGGCTCGAGCTCGGCTCGTTTATACGATTTGGCCATGAAAAGTTAAAAGTTTGGCTCGAGCTCGAACTCGGCTCGTAATATATCTTTATTGAGCTCGTTAATAAGCTCGAGCTCGGCTCGTATATATGTTTAATACTTAAAATATCATAATGTCGTTTAGGCTCGCGAGCCTAAACGAGCTATGTATGTAAAGCTCGGGCTCGAGCTCGATTAATAAACGAGCTGCAACTTAGGCTCGAGCTCTGGCTCGAGCTCGTTCAGGCTCGACTCGTTCGAGCTTTTTACCGATCCGATCCCAAGTTTTCACGAGCGGCTCGGCTCATTTCCACCCCTATTCCTATATATATTCATATGTTTTTCATTGTAAAGAGTGAACTTTTTGAGAAAGTTTGTGTGCAGTCAAGAGTCCAAATTTTACAGCTTTTTTAGGGTTTTAGCCACCCATAAACTCCATGTTTTATTGAAGATAAGTTATTCAATCCTTAATTATTACAATAGGTCTATGTGTTGTGTGATTACTTGTTTTGCTTCTCTTTGATATAACAAGCTTGGCTAAATTTATTAGTGTTTACTTAGGTTTGTGTGAAACCTAGTTACTGATTAATGATTGTCGTCTCTTGTTTAGTTAGTTGTGGTGAATTGCATTAGGAGTAGGAAAACTGGCTAGGTAAAATATATTTATAGCTTGAACGTCCAAGTAAATGCTAAGTTATTATTAACTTGATGTTCATTGTATTTAATGTGTGAATTGTGTTTGCATTGTGTTATTTGAGAGTTAAAAGGGCATTCTTAGGCACCGCTCAATTAGAACATAGTTCACAAAGTTAGGGAGTAACCAACCCTCAATATATATTAAGGAATACAGCGTTCTAATTAATCAAGGAATGATGTGCTAATACGTGTGCAAGTTTTAAAATTTATAAACACCATTTACCGAATCTATTAACAGCACATACGAGCAAGTGAACTCGTCCGATTGTAGTAAGATTGTGAATGGTAAGCCGGGATCATTCCCACGGTTTTGTGTGAATCAAAAAGTATGTAATTAAAACGACTAATAGTATATCAATGGTACTAGGCAATAAGCAATAATGATGATGAAAATTCAAATGATTAAAACTACACTTGCTTGGACTAGTTCACTAACTTTGATAAGCATGATTGTCATAATTCCTTTTAATATGTTGATTATGACAATTAGATGGTAGTCTAATCTATTGTTCTTACAAGTTAAACCTTCATCAAGATTTTAGTTTAAAAGCAAGCATTAAGTTTAACGAATCAATTCAAGACCAATTCAAGTTTTATAAGTTTGATTCACGGTAGTTTCACAAACTTAAACACAAAAACATTTCTTGTTTTATCAAATTTGCTTAAGAAATGGTCAGTAAAAAAGGTAACCAATCATAGACAAAAAGATTACAACTGATTGCAAACAACTACCCTTTCGACCTATGAAGTTATTTTCAATCAATCCAATTTGATAAATAAAAGTATTCTCATTACAATCGTATTCTAAGCTTCTTTGTTAAACCAAGAATAATGGGTAAAAACAATCACTTATAAGCAAATGATTATGACTTGTTGAATGATAATAACCCTTTCGACCTTTAAAGCCACCAACTACTAGTCAAACTTGATTAACAAATGTCACTATGAAACCTACACATAATTGGGTCTTAGAATTAACTTGAAATTGAATTAAAACATTTTATCATAATCATAAGCAACATCATCTAAGAAAGTGCACAAAGGCACTAGCCACTCATAGTAAAGTTAAACATAAACGCAGAATTTTGAACATTTGAAAAAATGATTAAAAGTCTTAGAATGATGGAAATAAGATTACAAATAATTAATTATATTACCCCAAGTATTGGTGTTGACCTCCAAATGTTGACTTCTTGGACCTCCAAACTTTCCTGGACTTCTAAGGACAAATTTGAGAGCTTTTGAGAGAATATTTGAGAGTTGATTGATGATTAGGTTGTGTGTGTTATGAAATGAGTTCAAATGGCTCTATTTATACTACCCTCAAGGCTTAAGGTGTTTAATGCTTCAACTTGGCTAACAAGCAAACTAGATGGCCTATAATACTAATTAGAAGGACCTAGAATCGTTAGAATCCAGCCGATTGGTTTGGTTTCCAACAGATCGCTTGGTCTATAACTCCTCCAGCTGAATCAGTTGCGGGCTGCGAACGATCGGTTAGAGGTCTTCAGCAAATACTTTACTTGGACTTCTTTCTGCTTGAATCTTGTTTGCATCTCTTTGTTCTTCATCTAAACTTTGTCTTTCCTCGGACTTGGTACTTTGAGTTGTTGAATCCTTGGATCTTTCACTCCTTAAATTCCTTTTGGTGTGGAACTTGATACGGGAATCTTATATTAGGAATTATATTTTGTAAAACAGACTGAAGTCTGTTTAGAGTTAATTCTGGTAGCTTTAGTAGTTATGTCGGGTACACTAGAATTAAGTCTGTTGGTAGTTAAGTCTGCCAGTACTAATGATGTTAAGTCTGGCAGAACTAATAGTCGATAGTTAAGTCTGTTTATGTCAAAGACAAAATAGTTTGTTAGAGTTATATTAGGAAAAGATATGTTTGTGTAGAGATATCTTAGGAAGAGATATCTTTACCCTTTTACAAGTTTGTTAGTCAATTAGGGTTTCCTTGGTGTATAAATTGATCCCTAAGGTGTTAGGTTAAAGTACGAGTTGTAAGCATTAGCCTTTGAGCAAATTAATAGTAATTACCAAATTAGTTATTGTTGTGTTCTTCATACTTTGTGTGTTAAGATTCCGCATTAACACATTAAGATTTTGCAAAGAGTTCTTCATATAGTAATTTGGATTTATTCAAGATTACTATTAGTTAATCAAGGCTACTTAGATCCATAAATGTTTGGACCTACAAGTGGTATCAAAGCCTGTTGAAAGACTCTGAATTGAAGAAACAAACCTCACCAATAACACTCATCTCATCTCACTTAAAAATCCTAAAGAATGTCTCATCATGATGACTTCTCAAATCATCTTAGTGATGAAGAGGCCACTGACCATGAAACTGAAGCATCAGAAGTAGGATATAAGAAACAAAAACAACAACTTCCTCCAACAAAAACTATCTCCAACCTCAAACTTCCTAATCTGAAAAAGGAAGAGTATGATATATGGGCCATGGAGATGGAACATTATCTGGAATATGTAGATAATGAGGTCTGGAAAGTGATCCAGAATGGGAATTCAAAGAAGAGAATTTCCAAAGGTAAAGATGGCATAGTCTGGATTCTTCCACCAATCTCAGTTGTAGATATACTTGCTGTAGAGAAAGAAAGAACGGCAAGAACTCTCTTATTGATGGCTATACCAAAGGAACATCTCAGAAGGTTCCATAGTATGGATGATGCTAAGGATATATGGGAGGCTATTAAAACCAGATTTGGAGGAAATGCTAACTCCAAGAAAATGAAAAAATCGTTTTATAAACAACAGTTTGAAGCGTTTACCATTAGCAGTTCTGAGGGCCTGGAGAAAGGCTATGACAGATTCCAAAAATTCCTATCAAAGTTAGAAGCACATGGATTTGAAGTGTTTAATGAAGATGCAAATATGAAGTTTCTCAGATCATTGCCCAATGAATGGTTAAATCTAGCAATGATCATGAGAACTAAGGAAGATATTGACACTCTGTCAATAGATGACTTGTATAATAATCTTAGAGTTTATGAACAAGAAATCAAAGGGAATTCAAGAGCTTTTTCAAGTGACAACAATGTTGCTTTTGTCTCTTAAGGCAAGAGCACTAAAACAAAAGTTAAGTCTGGTAGTGGTTTTAGTTCTGGTAGCTATACAGTTTCTTCTGGCAAAAAGGAAAAGGATGAAGTTGTTGGTTTTGCTGATAAGATCATCTACTCACTGTTTTGTAATCAATCTGAAAACATTCTAAATGAAGACTTGGATCAGATTGAAGATGACGAGATGGAGGAAATGGATATCAACTAGGATGAAGAAATTCTTCAAGAACACCGGTAGGCAAGTGAGTTTTGATGGAAAGAGACTAGTAGGATTTGAAAAGTCAAAGCTGAAGTGCTACAGGTGTCAAGAAAGGGGTCACTTTGCTAAGGAATGTACAGTAAAGGAGGCAAATGAAGAAAAGAAAAAGGATTCCTTCTATCCTAGGCATGCTGAGATGGAAGACAAGAGTCAGATGGGGCTACTAAATTTGGAAGCTGGTGTGATTAACTAGGGAGAGCATCCTACTGAGGGGACAGAAGTCAATCATGCTCTCATGGCCATAAACTCCAGCACTGAGCTAACTTTATGCTTAAAAATTTGCACTGATTCATACAATAAAATGCAATCTTTTTGTGATGAACAAATGGGTCAATTGGGTGATCAAGAATTCAAATTACGTGCTTATGAAAGTGCTGTTAAAACATTAGAAAAATAAGTAAATACTCTTAAAAAACATAATGCATCTCTTAATGAAAAGCTTACTTTCCAAGGTAATGAAATATTTGAAAAAAATGAGAAGCTTAGAAAATATAGAAGAATTGGAATGAAGGCAGTTAAAGATAAATAATAGTTGAAAAAAATAGTTGACTCATGGCAAAATAGTAATAAAAATATGTGGAAGCTAGTAAACTCAGGATTGAGCTCAACAAGTAAAATTGGTTTAGGGTATGGGATAAAATCAGATACGGAGGTTTTAGGATATGAGGAAGAGGTGATGGAATTTTTTTTTAATTCAAAAATTGACTTTGAAGGTAAACCTATATATCATAGATTTGCTAAAACTGACAACAACAAGGGAGTTCCACCACCAATTAATGATGATTATACTCCTAAACCTAAAAAAGAATATGATGAGTCCTTATTTGATTATAGCAAATGGAAGAACCCTGAGACTCTTGCTTCTCAAGACTACTCCATTGAATTTACTAACTGTGAATCCAATGACAGTAAAGTATTATGTGAGAAAAGTTCTGAAAGTAGTGTCTCAGAAGATAAGACCAGTGAGTACTCTTCTTGTCAATCTAATGACAGTGAAGGACCCACTATAAGTATCTCTGAATGTTCTCTAGAACTTAAGTCTTAACCCATAAGGATCTCTAAACCAGTTTTAAATAGTGAGACTTTTGTGCCAAAACAAACTGAGCCTGTCATTTCTGTGGCTAAACCAGAAACAGTTAAACCTAGTTGTGTCCAAACTCCTAGGTAACAGACTAAAATTGAGACACCTAAGAATGACAGAAAAGACTGGAATGGTTAATGCAAAGAGAGTTTGGGGATGGATACTCTTTCACTAAAAAGAGTTGTTTTGTATCTGGAAGCCTAAGTCATTTGATTAGAGATTGTGACTATCATGAGAAAAGAATGGCTAGGGAGGCTGAGTTAAGAAAGAAAACGGTTGTATACACTGAAAATATTTCTGTTAAACCAGTGTGGAATAATGTGAACATGATTAACCATGCTAATAAGTTTGTTACTAGACCAGTACCCATTAATACTGGTAGTACTTATGTTAATTCTGTTAGACCAAGGGTGGGTACTGGTGTACAAGTTAGTACTGGTAGGCAAAACTTTAATACTGGTAATATTTTTAGAGTTAATACTGGTCATGTTAAGCCTGGCCAAGCTAAAGTTAATTCTGGGTATATGAATGTTAAATCAAAACCTACTAGTCCTTCACCCAGTCCCAAGTTTTGAAAACCACATGTGAACCAGTTTAATCAAAGACTTCATTATGGTTCTCACTTACTTGTGAGAAGACTCACGTCTCAAAATGCAGCTCAAATGTTTCAATCTTATGCTGCAAGGGGTAATTGAGGGACTGCTATTAAGCCCTTGGCAGGTTATACTTGGAGACAGACCAAACCAAACTTCAAGTATAATGGTGGACCAGTTTCTTTTAGTTCTGAAAAATTTAAAGGTCCACAAGTAAGACCCAAGCGTGTACAGGCCTGGGTCCCCAAGAGAAACTAACTTCTCTTTTTTGTGCAGGAACATCCTTGGATGAATTGGAACATTGGAGATAGAGGAATCTTTAACAGTGGATGTTCTGGGCATATGACTGGTAACAAGGACTACTTGGATGAATTTGAAGATATCAAAGGTGGTTCGGTTACTTTTTGAGGTAGCAAAGGCTACATCACAAGAAAAGGTAGAATAAAGGTTTGGCAATTTAAAATTTGACAGTGTGTCCTTTGTAAAAGAACTGGGCCATTTTAAATTGTTTTCAATATCAAATATCATTGATAAGCAGCATAAGGTTCTAAGACAACACAACATGTACAGTTTTGATATGAAGACACCTGAACCTGCTAAAGGTTTTTCCTGTTTGATTGCAAAGGCCACTATTGATGAGTCTAAATTATGGCATAGAAGGTTAGGTCATATAATTTTTAAGAATCTAAATAAACTTGTGAAGGGAAAGCTTGTTAGAGGTCTACCTTCCAAGGTTTTAAAAAATGACCATTCCTGTGTTGCTTGTCATAAGAGAAAGCAACACAGAGCATCATGCAAGGCTAAGTTAGAAAGAGTTAGAAAGAGTTGTTACTTCCCCATTGCACACCCTGCATATTGACCTTTTTGGACCAACCTCTATTAAAAGTATATATCATGCATCCTTTTGTCTTGTCATTACTGATGGTTGTACCAGGTACTGTTGGGTTTTCTTTTTATCTACCAAGGATGAGACTTCTGGCATCCTTCAGACATTTATTAGGCAGATAGAGAACCTACTTGACCATAAGGTTAAGATTATTAGATCAGATAATGGCAGTGAAATTAAGAATAGAAATATGATTCAATTCTGTGGGGATAAATGGATAAAGCAGGAATACAGTAGTGCTAGGACTCCTCAGCAGAAATAGAGTTGCTGAAAGAATGAACAGAACCCTTATTAAGGCAGCTAGAACCTATTTAGCTTACTCACTCTTGCCTACTACCTTTTGGGCTGAAGCAGTTAGTTGTGCTTCATATATTTTCAATAGATTAAGAGTGACCAAACCTCAGCTAAAGACTCCCTATGAGCTTCTTTTTGGGTATAAGCCTATTGTTAGTCACATAAGGCCTTTTAGGTGCCATGTAAGAATTCTTGATACCCTTAGTGCTCTTGGGAAATTTGATGGCAAATCAAATGAGGGTTTCTTAGTTGGGTATTCACTAAATAGTAAGGCCTATAGGGTATATAATTTAGTGACTAAGATAGTAGAAGTAACTCTGCATGTTAATTTTCTTGAGGAAAAGCCAAATGTAAAGGGAATATGATATAGATGGATGTTTGACATTGACTATCTATTTGATTCTATGAACTATATTCATGTGTCTCAGAATAATCAAGCTAACAGAAATGCAGGGTCCTATGAAGATACTAACAATGCAGGTGTTGGATCTTAAGCTTCTAAGGAGGAAGAGGAGAAAATGGTTATGTCTACAACAGTCCAGCAGTCAAGCATCCCAATTGGTGATTTAGATGCCATTCTGGCATTCAAATGAGATTTAGATGCTATTGCTGTAAAGCATCTGGGACCATAACCTACTTTCAAGGCTACCAGTATTAATACTATTAATACTGGTAATGGATTTGTTAAATCTAGAAAGTCTAATTCATCAGTACCTTATGTTATGCCCACCAATACTAACTTCAATAATACTGTAGTGCATCTGCTACGTTTGGAAATGTTGATGATGATTGCTATGAATCAGCAATCCCAGAACCGAATGTTTATGATCAACCTGCTGAAGGAATTTTTGAGGAAGCTTCTTATGATGAAAATTATGTGGTAACTGACTTCAACAATTTTCCTCTTGAAATTAATGTCAGTACCACTCCTACTCTTAGGATTCACAAATATCATCCTAAAGGTACTATACTTGGTGATCCTACATCAGCCTTTCAGACAAGGAGCAAAGTTCAAAAAATTTCTGGACCTCATGCATTAATTGGTCATATTCAGATGCAACAACGAAACCACCACAAAGATTATCAACATTGTATGTTTGCTTGCTTCTTATCTCAGGAGGAACCCTTGACTATTGTTAAAGCCTTAATTGATGAAAGTTGGATAGAAGTCATGCAAGAAGAGTTATTGCAATTTGAATTACAGAAGGTATGGGTTCTTGTTGATCTACCTAATAGGGCTAAGGTAATAGGTACACAATGGTTTTTCAGAAATAAAAAGGATGAAAGAGGTGTGGTTGTTAGAAATAAGGCTAGATTGGTGGCCCAAGGGTATAGACAGGGGGAAGGGATAAACTATGATGTGGTTTTTGCTCCTGTGGGTAGAATTGAAGCCATTAGGTTATTTTTGGCCTATGCATCATATATGGGTTTTATAGTCTATCAAATGGATGTTAAAAGTGCATTTCTATAGGCACTATTGATGAGGAGGTTTATGTTGCTCAACCTCCTAGTTTTGTTAATCCAGCTCATCCTGGGTGTGTTTATAAAGTCATCAAAGCATTGTATGGACTTCATCAAGCTCCCAGAACTTGGTATGCTACACTTTCCACCTTCCTTGAGCAGAATGGATACAGAAGGGGCACTATTGACAAGACACTATTTATTAAAAAGGACAAGAAGGATATCATGTTTGTGCAGGTGTATGTTGATGATATCATTTTTGGCTCTACAAGGAGATCTTGGTGTGAAGATTTTGTGGCTTTGATGAAAAGCATATTTCAGATGAGCTCTATGGGAGAGCTCACCTTCTTTCTCGGACTACATGTCAAACAGAAGTCAGATGGGCTATTTATTTCTCAGGACAAGTATATTGGTGATATGTTAAAGAATTTGATCTGGTAAATGCAAAATCTGCTGTTACACCCATGGAGACCAAGGTTCCATTGACAAAAGATGAGCAGGATGCTGATCTGAATGTTAAATTGAATCGATCCATGATTGGATCTTTGATGTATCTAACAGCCTCTAGGCCTGATATTATGTGTGCTCTGTGTGTTTGTTCTCTTTTTCAGGTCGCTCCAAAGACTTCACATCTTCATGCTGTGAAAAGGATTTTCAGATATCTTAAGGGCAAACCTAATCTGGGCTTATGGTATCCTGGAGAATCATCTTTTGACCTGGAAGCTTTTTCTGATAGTGATTATGCTGGGGCTAGTATGGACAGAAAATCTACAACAGGAGGTTGTCAATTTCTTGGCAGAAGGTTGATTTCTTGGCAATGCAAGAAACAGACAATTGTGGCTGCTTCCACAACTGAAGCTGAATATGTAGCTGCTGCTTATTGCTGTGGTCAAGTGCTTTGGATCCAAAATCAGATGTTGGATTATGGGTTAAACTTCATGAACACCACAATCAACATTGATAATGAAAGCACTATTTGTATTGTTAAGAACCCAGTCTATCATTCTATGATCAAACACATAGAGATTAGGCATCACTTTGTATGGGATTGTTTTGAAAAGGGTCTCATAATGGTGGAGAAGATTCATACAGACAATAATGTGGCTAACCTGTTGACCGAAGCGTTTGATGGACCTAGGTTCAATTTCTTGGTGGTTAACATTTGTATCGTAAACCCATAGCTACATTAAGTGGAGGTTAAATGTATAGTATGTATAGTTAGTGAACAGATTTAATAGGATTTTAGTTCTGGTAGTTAAAGCTGGTATCTTCGTGGTTAAGCCTGGTTCTTAATTTTGGTCGTTAAATCTGTTACCATATTTTATGGGGTAATAATTATCTTTCTCAACTTTAAACTTATTTTCTTTCCAAAGATAATTATAACCCCACCAGTATATATTCTCATCATGGCTCTAATTTCTCATACGGGTTTCAAACAGAGTCAGTCGCGATCATCAATATTCTTTGTATCATCATGGTTTTTGCAACAGGATGTGCTAAGGATGATGTGCAACTTCATGATGTCTTGGCTTTATGTTCTACTTTGTCTACCAGAGTTTCAGTCTTGGAACAAGATCTTGCTTCGACAAAACTGCTTTTGGGAGCTAAGGTGAATGAATTAAAAGAGGATATCAAGAACTTTTAGGCTGGGCAGGGTAATATTGATGTATCAATTCAATCTCAAGATTTTGTGACTAATATCAATGTTCTTGAAAATTCTTCCAAAAAGAGGAGGAAAACAGAGTCACATCTAAAGAAAGTGATGGTTAAGAATCTTGATCCAATAGTCGATTGGGAGATTTATAGCGATAAATTTGAAAAAGCTTAGAAGGTTATCAGATACAGTGGAAAGTTTGCTATCCACAATCATCTTGAATATTTGATAAAATCTTATAATCGACAAGAATTGGATATTTGTGGAGTCTGGTTCAACAGAAGCTCAAAATTGCTAAAAAGTCAGATGTAAAAGAGCAAGAACTTTGGGCAGAATTTCAAAGATTATATGAACCAGATCCTACAGATGTATATTGGAATTTCCCATGTCAAGATTCATGTGTGTCATGGAAAATTTATGATATGTGTGATGTTCATCACTTGTCCACAAAAGGTGGAGTTGATATGCTCATGTTTGCAGAAGTGGAGTATCCATTGTGTGCTGAGGTGCTTCAAGTAATGATACTCTCAAAGCTTCAGTATGAAAAGGAATATGTGGCTGCTAAAAATCTTATCCAAAGAATATGTGATCAATTGTTAGAAGGAATATGTGATCAGATTAAAGAAGAGACAGCAGTCAAAAGAAGAAAAATAAGGTAATTTGTTTGAAAGAATTTTCTTAAACTGTTGAGTATGGTGGCTGCAAGTTGAAAGATGTAATAAATGGATTTTGAGGGGTTTCACTTGGTGAAAGTATTTTGTACTGTCACAACAAATGGTTATCAGTTCACCATGTCTAACCCACACAAGAACTGCCTAATCCATGAGCAAATGGCTCTGGTAAAGATATCTATCCGTTTATGGCTGAAAATTTGCCAAAAATTGTATGGTGCTCAACTCACCATATCTGTGTGGATGAAGAGTTGGCTAGCCCACAAGATCATGGATTGTGGTAAAGGCGGTGGAAAACCATGACTAGTCCAAAAGGGTACAACTTTTGGTAAGGACTAATCAGATCTGTTGAGAGCTGTTGATTTGCTAAAAATTAGATGGTTATCAATGTACCATGGTCTTATACACCAAAACATTGGCTACTCCAATAGTAATGGCTAATTGGTAAAAAGACAACAAATCCATTAAAATTTTCTATGATTCACCTCTCACAGGTGTTTACACACTTGGAAGTGATGAGAATAGTATGAAACTTTTATGTTTTGATGTACAAATAGTCACAGATGCTGAAAAGAACATGGAGTGCTAGTGAATTGTTGATCCAAAGTTGCACAGAACACATAAGGAGGAAATTTTGAAGATGCAGGTGAACAATAATTCCAAGATCCTCAAGAAAGACAAAAGAACTTGAAGTTCACAAGTGAAGATCAAGTTAGGAGAGGATTGTTAGGAATTATATTTTGTAAAACAGATTTAAGTATGTTTAAGTCTGTTTAGAGTTAATTCTGGTAGCTTTAGTAGTTAAGTATGGTAGACTAGAATTAAGTCTGTTGGTAGTTAAGTCTGTCAGTACTAATGATGTTAAGTCTGGCAGAATTAATAGTCGATAGATAAGTCTATTTATGTCACATACAAAATAGTTTGTTAGAGTTATATTAGGAATAGATATGTTTGTGTAGAGATATCTTAGGAAAAGATATTTTTACCCTTCCAGAACTTTGTTAGTCAATTAGGGTTTCCTTAGTGTATAAAAGGATCCTTAAGGTGTTAGGTTAAAGTACGAGTTGTAAGCATTAGCCTTTAAGCAAATTAATAGTAATTACAAAATTAGTTATTCTTGTGTTCATACTTTGTGTGTTAAGATTCCGCATTAACACATTAATCTTTTGCAAAGAGCTCTTCATATAGTAATTTGGATTTATTCAAGATTACTATTAGTCATTCAAGGCTACTTAGATCCATAAACTTTTGGACCTACATCTTCGTACGATCATGAATCTTCATTTATTCATCATTCTTTTACTTTTTCTTACTTCTCGTGTACTTGGCTACATATAGTTTTTAAACATACTTTGGTATGATTCAGTGACAAAAGCTTGTGAATATAACCAAATAACATACACAAAAGCACGGATAACGCTACTAAAAACATGCAAAATCTAAGCGTTATCAAATTTCCCATTGAAATTTGCTTGTCCTCAAGCAAATCTATAAGTAAAAATAAATCCACATGGTACACAAATGTATAAAAGAAAAATGTGATGCAAATATATCAAGTACAAATACAAGATGAGATCCACCATTTGAGGTTTTTAGAGTGAAGAATCGAGATGTTTGACAATACCTAATGGTTTTCTTGCTTGATTAACATTTATATTCACCTTATGAAAAAAATGAAATATAATTCACTCAAAACACTCATTTATTTGGTAGGTGGAGTACATAGGAGAAATCACACTCATTGCTCAGTCATGATCTAAATATTAGCATAGGCTTGTACGAGAAACAAAACTTCACCGACATGGTATGAGCACCAAGTATAACTATCAAGGAGGTCTTTTATTCGGGTCGTAATATTTGGCTACGGGTTTTTAATCAGGTATAGATTTGGCATGGGAATTTAGAGAGAGGTGTGATGAGAATATACAAAATAGTCAAAATCTACAACCAATTGTTGCTAACCACTACAAACCACTACCATATTACTTGGAGTGCCGATATCGATCGATTAAAAATACATAGTTTCTTGGCTATAATCGTCACTTTATAGTTGCGATGACTTATTCCTTTTCTCTTTTTTTTCCTTTTCTTTTTTCTTTTTTTCGTCACCTTATAGTTGCGATTACTTTCCTCGACCACTTTTTTGGCCATCGATCATAATTCCAATAGACTATGAAGCTTGTAACTTCCTCTAAAATTCAATGATTTCTACATAACATCCACCTTGCCATGTAGATAGCAACCAACCAAGACTTGACTATGGGTAAGGCTAGGCTAAAAGTGTAAAATCATTTTGTATTTTTTTAGATTTAACAAAAATGAAAATTTTGGCTCAGAAGGTGTACCTAGGGGTATCTAGCGTTAAAAATGAACGCTAAAAATGGGTTTATGTTGGTGGTTTAACTAGACAGTGTAGCTAGCTAAAATTCAATATATGAGAAATGGAAGGCCATTTGGGTTGAATTTCTAAGGGTGCCTCTTATCACGCATATACACTTATATCACACAAAGTGTGATCCCGTTACGGTCTAGTAATGATTTACAAGTTCTAGAATAAATAAAATCACTGGAACACTTATAGCAAAAGATCAAAGCAGAAATATGTATGCTATATATGAAACAGGCTCAAATCCTCACATTTTTAGTGGAATGGCTATAATATGTGCTAGCAAATGTTATCGATCCCATAATGGATTGCAATATTAATCGGTACACATCTCAATTTTTCAAAATTATATATTTTACCGGTGAATTGACATAGTTATTCAAATTTATTACCCTAATAGTGTAAAAATAACTACATTACAAGGGCAAACAAATTTAAAATCTAGCGCAAAAATTAAAAATTGGTCTTATTTTCCTATTTACCCCCCCCCCCCCCCCCACACTTAAGTTAAGCATTGTCCTCAATGTCATAAACGAACTTCAAAGTATGAAAAATAAGGAAATATGAAATAACACTAGGCTTGCTGAGCTACAAAAATAACGATTGATCTTCCAGATGAGAAAATACTATGCAGAAGCTTCAATTGATTTCTAAATCCAACTGTCCAAATGCACAAAATGCAAAATATTTTTGGAATTTTATGTTTTATTAAAAAGGTAGTGTCACACCACCACACTTAAGTTCAAACATGAGTTATATATAGATAGGGTGCGAACACTAAAAAGTAAAATAATTAAAGCTAAAATCACACGGGATGGCTCTCGAGAAGCGCTTGTTTTATTACCGAGTCATCAGCCTGACTCAAACGCGTTTGTTTACGTGGTTGTAATATTTGGCTTCTTTCTTGAAGATTTGGGAATATACACCATGTTTCCTCTGACTATTCCTTCTTTGGTCTCATCGATGTCATATACAATGTGGTTGATGTGCAAAAGATTCACAACGAAGTACAATCAACTGAAACAATTGAATCACATATTGAAAATATGGGTAATAGCAATGTTATCTCGTATGATCAATATGTGAAACAAGATGAAAGTGAAATTGTACCAAGTGATGCATCTTGTGCTGTCAATGATGACTATATTTTTGATGAATACACTGCATATGTTCCTGATGATTCCATAGCCACTGAACTAAATGCCTATAAGGAACAAGTTGCTATATACGAACAACGTTCTAAGTTTGAGTTGACTACCCATGAGCAGGAAATGGATAACCAAATGCGTATAATTATCAGAAAAAGTAATTTTAGGGAAGAAATATTAAAACAAGAGTTAAATCCCTTACAAGAAAAACTTAATAAAACTGTTAAGCAAAAGCAAGAACTGCAAGAAAATGTAAAAGTGATTAAACAGGAATTCAATGCTAAGGAAACAAAACTTTTAAATGATTTTTCCAACCTAAAAACTTTGAAAAACAAACTTGAAAACAAGTTGTAGGTACAACGGAACACCATTCAGACTGCTCACTTGATTAATAAGCATCGAGTGTTAAGCGATGAGCATAGTACTAGTCTTGTAGAGGAACCTAATCCTGAGGTTGGTAAGAAAGCTAAAGCTGCTCAAAAGGTAATCTATGATGGCAATGAGATCCTTAAGCCTAGACAAAAACCTTCATGTGTAGAATACATTGAAGAGGATAGAGAATTAGAAGATGCCTCTAGAGATAAAATGGATAAGAAACTAAAAGATCCTTGGTGCATAGCGTATAATATCAGATTTAAAACACCGAATTATGCTAAGGAAAACTTGATTGCCTTCAATAAGTTTAGATCTCAGACTCATTTGACCCCTGAACAAGTGTTTTGGAAGAAAGATATGGACAAGCAAAAAGCTGATAATCTTGTTGAAAAGAATCCCCCTTGTTGGAAATTGCCTCCAGCTACTGTGTATCCTCCAAATACACCTATGCTTTTAGTGCCTAGAACTCTTCCCACTCAAAGCAAAACATTAGTCAGCCTGTATGTAGTCTACCAACTATTTGTTGACTTTGAGAAAACATGTAAGAAGAGAATCACTCCAACGGGAATTACTGAAGGGGAAAGGGGTTTTGAGCAAACAAAAGAATGTTACTTAAATAAGGTCATGCCTTTCTTTAAACAACTAAAGAATAATTTGAATCTCTTCAAAAGGCCATAGATACTGAGGTTAATGATATGAAAATAATGTTTAATGAAATGGAAAACGAGGTCAGAGATTATGAATGTGAGCTAAAAAGTAATGAGATTCAGAGGAAGAATCTTCACATCCTAAATGATAATTTGATTTCTAGATGTATTGCTCAAGATGTGTTTTACACTGTCACGAATTATTCTATTGCTGCTTCTCAATTTCATGAATTATATGTTGCTTTGAAAGTCTCCCACGATCTTGTCTTTGAGCTTGAGACCACGAATTCAAAATTGCATGATAAAATCGAAAGGGATGATCATGATAACACGGTCAGAAAATTTTCTAAATTAGAAGTTGAATATCTTGCTTTGCAATTAAAATATCAACATCTCAAATAAAATGTTAAAACCTCGAATACCAAGACATCCTCGGATCCTTTTGAGTTTGATGAAGTTTTTGAATTAAAAAAACGAGATGAACAGATTCGAGCTTAGTGCAACACGATCAAAAGGTTGAAAGCCCAAATTTCTCAATTAAAGGGAGAAAAGAATGAAGTGACTGAATCCCATATGCCTCCTCCTTAAGATTCTCAGAATTCTCAAAATTTCCATCTTCAAAACATCATTAATGTATTAACATGAAAATGAGTGTTTTCTAGCAGAAAATGAAAAAGTTAAACTACATTTCAAAGAGATATATGAATCACTTAAGGTCACTCGTGACAAGAACAATGAAAAGATAACTTCTTTGTAAAATGAAAATGAGAATCTGAAGAGTCAGGTAAAAGGGAAAATGCCAATCACCAGTGGTGAGAACATTGCACCAAAGGTGTCTGCTTGTACTAAATATGATATGACTGTGAAGTATATTCCCCCTCATCTTAGAAACAATGAACTTTCATGTCAAACATATTTTTCGTACCTTAAGGATATTCTAGAATGTCTCCGTAAGATTGTAGAAGAGGATAAGATAGATAAACCAAATGATAATGTGATTAGGGATGCATGCTTATATGCCAAATGATCTCAGGAACTTTTAGAATGCTTAATAGCTATATGTCCTAAAACTGGTACTAGGAAAGATAGTGTCGTTATGCCTTGCTCTATGCCTAAAGTCAAGCATGTGACCCTTGATATGTCGTGTTCTATGACGAAAGTCAAGCATGTGACCTTTGATGTGCCTCCTAGAATCTCAGATCCTAGCACTTCTAGACCAGGAATGCAAAAAGTTTTGAAACCAACTAATGTTCCCATCATTCCTTCTACAGGAGTAATCAGTGACACTAAGGTAAGCGGGTCAAAGCCTCCAGGAAATACAAAGCAAGATAGGACCTCGCAAGCCAAGAGTGTTCAAGGGAAGAAAGTAGAAGACCACCTTAGGAACAATAAGTTTATGTTGAATAAGACGAATCGTGTTGATTCTAATATTAGCTATAAGCGTACTGTAATTAATTCGAATTCTGCTACTATTTGCAAAACTTGTAATGAATGTTTGGTTTCTGGTATTTATCATGAATGTGTTGTGAATGAGTTAAAAAATGTTGTTAAATCCCCAGTCAAGAATGTAAAAAATGCCAAATAGGTTAAGGATGCCAGAAAGCCAATTTGAAAAAAGGTTAGTAATTATTGGAAACCTACAAGGAGAAAGTTCAATAATGTGGGTTATCAATGGAAACCCATTGGCCGAACATTCAAAGTTAATGAATTTTGTCCTAATAAGAATAGTTCTATGCCCACTAAGGAATGGAAACCTACTGGTAGGATCATCCCCTTAAGAAGTAGTCATACTACACATAGGCCAAATTCTTCTACTAGTATTGCATCCACCTCTAATGATGTCATATCTTCTATTTCTAATGTAGGTGTTTCAATCTCAGTTACTAACCAAGTGGAACCCATTCTCGCATGGGGATCCAAATTATCCAGTCATCCATACTTGTCTGTGTTCAACTGCAGGTCGTACAAATCGTTCTGTGGTATTTGGACTCAGGCTGTGCAAAGCATATGACTGGAGATCGCTCGCGGCTCAAGAACTTTGTGAATAAATTCATCGGGACAGTTAGATTCGGAAATGACCACTTTGGAGCAATTATGGGTTACGGAGATTATGTATTCGGTGACAGTGTAATCTCTCGGGTATATTATGTTGAAGGACTCGGTTATAATCTGTTCTTTGTTGGTCAATTATGTGACTCTGATCTTGAAGTGGCCTTTAGAAAACATACTTGCTTCGTTAGAGAACTAGATGGTGTTGAACTTCTAAAGGGAACACGAGGCACTAATTTGTACACCATCTCTATCAAAGATATGATGAAGTCTTCTCCAATCTGCTTATTGTCAAAGGCTTCTAAAACAAAGTCATGGTTATGGCATCGTCGTCTCAATCACTTGAACTTCTGAACCATAAATGATCTTTCTAGAAAGGACCTCGTAAGAGGCTTGCCTAGATTAAAGTATGAAAAAGATCATCTTTATTCAGCATGCCAATTGGGAAAAAGCAAGAAATATGCCCATAAACCCAAACCTGCAAACTAAATTATAGAAGTTCTTCATACTCTTCACATGGATTTGTGCGGACCCATGAGAGTGCAAAATATAAATGGGAAGAAATATGTGTTAGTCTTAGTTGATTACTACTCTCGGTTTACTTGGGTCAAGTTTTTGAGGTCAAAGGATGAAACCCCAAACGTCATCATCAAACTCATTAAATAGTTGCAGGTTCGGCTTAACAAAACAGTCAGAAATATCCGAACAGACAATGGAACTGAGTTTGTAAACAAAGAACTAAGTCTGTTTTACGCAAGCATTGGAATCAGCCATCAAAGAAGTGTTCCACGTACCCCTCAACAGAACGGTGTAGTTGAAAGACAAAATCGAACTCTTGTAGAAGTTGCAAGGACTATGCTGATTTATTCAAAGGTTCCAATGTTTCTTTGGCCGTAAGCCATTGCCACTGCATGCTACACCCAAAACCGCTCCCTAATTAACACAACTCATGGAAAAACTCCTTACGAACTTGTCCACAACCGAAAACTGGATCTTTCTTTTCTACGTGTGTTCGCTGCCTTATGCTATCCTACTAATGAAGGTCAAAATTTGGGTAAATTGAAACCTAAGGCGGACATTGGAGTTTTCATTGGTTATGCACCAAACCGGAAGGGTTTCCGAATCTACAATAAAAAACTTGAGACACCATGGAATCTATTCACGTCACGTTCGATGAGCTGTCTGAGCATACGGCTCCAGGACAATCCAGTTCTGGACCCGCACCTCAATATTTGTCAAGTAGTCCCATTAGTTCTTCTCTTGTACAGAATCACTCCCCTACAGCTCCATATGTACCTCCATCATAAAAAGATTTGAAGAAATTGTTTGATGAATATTATGAACCTCAGACTAATGACAATTCTGGACCACCAAATGTAGCTGCTTCTAATCCAACCAATATGGATGATTCATCCATTTCAATGACTCTATCTCAAGAAGTGCCAGTTTTCGATCACTCATCATCATCTTCAAATCCTCAATCTTCGACTGCATATCATGGAAATGTAGCTGCTAATTATGATGGAGATAACCCTTTTACTACACCCAAATATGCCTCGTTTGAAAACATATTTGACCCTGAACCAACACCTGAATCATCTTCATCATGGGATCCAAACTCTGCTACATCAGTCCCTCATCATCAACCACATGAATATCTCAAAAAATGGACACATGATCAACCACTGGATAACATCATTGGGAACCCTTCTCGTCCAGTATCCACTCGTAAACAACTTGCTACTGATGCCTTACGGTGCTTCTTCAATTCTGTATTATCAAAGATCGAACTTAAAGATGTCAAAACGGCAATGTCTGAGGATAGCTGGTTTAGTGCTATGCAAGAAGAAATCCATGAGATTGATCGCCTTGATGTATGGGAATTAGTACCTGCTCCAGATTGTGCTATGATTATTGCTCTTAAGTGGATCATCAAAGTAAAGATTGATGAGCACGGTGATGTTCTGAAGAATAAGGCAAGGCTAGTGGCCTACAATAGGAGGGTATTGACTTTGAGGAATCATTTGCTCCGGTTGCACGAATTGAGGCTATAAGAATCTTCCTGGCCAATGCTGCTTGCAAGAACATGGTGGTTTATCAGATGGATGTAAAGACTGCTTTTATTAATGGAGATCCCAAAGAAGTGGTTTACGTCAGTCAACCCGAAGTTTTTGTGAATCCAAAGCATCCTACCCATGTCTACCGCTTGAAGAAGGCCCTTTACAGTTTGAAGCATGCTCCAAGGGCATGGTATGATACATTGTCAAAGTTTCTCTTGCAAAAGGATTCAGCAAAGGGGCAGTTGATCCCACATTGTTCACCAGAAAGTCAGGAAAACACTTAATTCACGTTCAAATTTATGTTGATGATATTATTTCTGCCTCGACCGACCCTAATGAATGTGACCGATTTTCAAAGAAGATGGGCTCCAAATTTCAAATGTCAATGATGGGACAAATGTCATTTTTCTTGGGATTACAAATTTCACAAAGTCCCGGAGGCATTTTTATTAATCAATCTAAATATGCAAATGAAATTTTAAAGAAATTTTGATTTGATTCTTGTGACCCTGTTGACACTCCCATGGTGGAGCGCACAAAACTGGATGAGGACCACTCAGGGATCATGGTTGATCAAACGAAATATTGAAGTATGATTGGATCCCTGATGTACCTTACAGCCAGTAGACCTGATATTCTGTTCGCTGTATGCATGTGTGCTAGATACCAGGCTAAGCCAATCAAAAAGCACCTTGAAGCGGTTAAACGGGTCTTTCGGTATCTCCAAGGAACCATTAACATGGGACTTTGGTACCCGAAGGACACCGACATGTCACTAACAGCATATGCAGATGCAAACCATGCAGGGTGTCGAGATACACATAAAAGTACGTCAGGAGGTGCTCAGTTATTGTGAGATAAGTTAGTAAGATGGTCTTCAAATAAACAAATGAGTACATCTATATCCTCTACAGAGGCTGAATACATAGCCATGTCATCTTGTTGTGCTCAAATCTTATGGATGAGATCCCAATTATCTGACTATGGCTTTGTATTCAACAAAGTTCCTCTGTATTGTGATAATAAAAGTGCCATTGCTCTCTGTTGCAACAATGTTCAACATTCAAAAGCAAAGCACATTGACATTCGACATCACTTCATCAGGGAACAAGTGGAGAAAGGTGTGGCTGAACTATACTTCGTAAGGACTGAATATCAATTGGCGGACATCTTCACTAAAGCTCTTCATTGAGAATGGTTTGAGTTTATCCTTCCACAACTTGGCTTGAAGAGCCTACAACCTGAGAAACTCAAACTTCTTCAGGAGGAAGAAGAGGAGTAAATGTGTTTCCTCATTTAATCTTTCTACATATTTTATCAAAAAGCAAAATACAAAATTATAAATCCAACAAAAAGAAAACAGAAAAATATAAATTCCAAAACCCATAAAAATTAGAAAATCTTGAAAAAGTCCAAAAATATTGTTTTTATATCATGTTATCAGGTTTCGGTAACATCTACGGACTTTGTTCTGTCTTTTAAAAATGGCACGGGTCTTTAGATGAAGTTCGAACAGCAATAATAAACATTTTATTTTCATCAAAAAGAAAATAGATGGAGAAAAATGTAGGTTTATTGTCATTTCAGGGAGTAACCTGTTTTTTTTAAAGAAAGAGAGGAATGCTTAATCTAATTTTGAAACCTCATGCTCTAATTCTAAAAATAAAAGTTCATAAGGAAAATTTGCCGCCAAAAAGACAAATGTTTCCTCACAAATATTTTTTCCTTCTAAATATTCTTCTGAAAAATATTTGTCATCTAATGAAAACTAAATTGCTTTGATAAATAACTCGGACTTAATGTTGAAAATCATCTGGACGTATCATTTGTCAAAATCTCTATCACTCAATCAACAACTTTGGTCATTGATTGAGGGGGAGAATGATTTCAAACAATTCAAAAGGTTATTTTTCAAACAATTGGAACGTAAACGAACAAGGTCTTCTTTTGGATAAATCTAAAATAACAATGTTTTTGTACAATTAGATCCAGATCAAGACTATCGTTGTGTTTTCATAAGATACCTAAACATGTTTGATCACTGGAGTTTCAAAGTCTCAAAATCTTATCCTTATCAGCTAAATGTTTTCAAAAGCAGGTCAAACTTCTCCTCAAAAATCTTTCAAAAATAATTTAAATCAATTGAGATCACAAATCTCAAAGGGTTTGAAAATTGTGATCGGAGGAAAATTTGTTATTTAAATTGGATATAAACTGATAATTTTCGATGAGTGGTTTAGAAATATAATAACAAGCACTCCTCCCTACATGTGCCAAATGAAAATTGTGATCGGGGGAGCAATTATCTTAAACCAAAAAGGATTGAAACGTGATTGTTTTATCTCAAAGTGCAGGTTCCCTATAGTATGTGCAAAACTCTTTCGAATCTCGATGCACATAGTGACCGAAGTACTTAAAACACAATACTTGATCAGGAAGTGATGATGATCATTTTAAAAAATGTTAATAAAAGATTGGATCTTTCATTCTTAATCTAAGATTTCAAAATTCCTCTTTCCTCCATGTGCTAAAATAATTTCTAACACTTGAAGCACATGTTGAGGGAGAGCATTTCTAAAATATCAAAAACAATTAAGGTACAAAACGCTTTGATTTTATATCACAAGTACCTTGATTGATTTTCAAATGGTTTTCAATTGGTTTCGAGATGGAATGAACAATACCAAAATACCGACCAATTTATTTTAAGCATGAAGATATAATGATGGTTAGGTTAGGTATGCGTTCCCACGATCCACCCAGAGCCGGAGGGATCTACCCAGGGATAATCCACTAGATAGTGTAGAAGTCCTTAGGTATAATGAAAAAAGGAGAAAAATGAGAATATAGAAAGAGTGCAGACTGAGACAGAGCTAGTACTGGAATAAAACCAACAAGGTAATAGCTATGAAGTCTCCATAAGCACTGAAGGGGCTGAAGAATGAAAAAGAAATGAATGAGAAAAGGTTGAAAAGAAATAGCCCTCCATTAATTCAACCTTAGGGCAGAAACCGGGTTCAATTCATATGCTACTGGTTGTTACCAAGGTAACACCGGTATTGAAGACAAGACGTCATGGACCCAGTGACGCACTGCACTAAACTTCCCAAGCTACTCAAGTTCTTCTTAAAAGGACTTGTTTCATTCTCACGAGGAACCTACATAATATATCTACTATCTCTTAGAGATTATTGATATTGAAGAAGGAGACCCTCTCCCTAGTCTTCGGTATAGGAAACCAAAAGTGCACTATTGAGTCTAGAGTCAAGAGATCATCAATAAATCTCATTAGGACACAATTAATGAAGACTTACTATTTCACACAATGTGGAAAGTAAGAACATATTTTGAGAGTCCTACACATTATCCTTGCGGTATTGCCAGAACATTCGAGTGATATGTAAAAATATTCACAATGAAGATGGAAATTCTAGAGCCAACATAAAACAAGCTCTTGGTGGGTGACATGTGAGATCTTCTCGAAAGATCAAACTTGTGACAACTGGATAGAAACTATGGGGCGATTCATTTTTGAATCAACCTTGATCCAGGAAATGGATTGACGGATACCTTTGAAAAATCGGTCGGTGTGCTCAACAACTCTTTTCTCTAGGACATCGACTGTGTATTAAGTTTTCAAAATTAAAAGGGTATTTATTATTGATAACTGATTTTTCATAAAACCTTTAGTGTATTGCAAAAACACTTTCCATTAAGCAATACACGATTGTTTTTTTTTCAATTTATTTTTCATCAATCAGTGAATCTCAATTCGCTTGTTCACTCACTCCGTGCTATCTTCTTTGAGACGTTCCGGTTTGAGAACGGCTTGATTAGCTGTGAAACTGTCAAGGAAGTTCTTCAGAATTCTACCTGATCACAGGCAGTACTTGTGCTGATCAACGGGGAACCGTGGTTCTTGTAACCCCATTCAACGAAAGTGATCAAATACACTTTCGTGCGCCTTATTGCTAACTGTTGTTTGCAGGGACACCCGACGGTTGCTGCTGATCAAAATTGAGGAGTCAATCCATAGCCGCATGCTCACACATCACACTCACGCTTAAAGAAATCATGATAAGTGCATATCTACATAACCTGGCTTTGATATTTTCATACCATTCTTTTGCTACGCTGCTACGAATATCATGAATCAACAAAGCTTCCTCTACTTTGATGAGAAGATATCATGATCCAAAATGTGAGCATGTCGGTCCAAAAGTCACAACTTCACATTATGGCGATACAACAAAGGATGAGTCAGAGATTTACTGTTGCTGATGATCTCAAAGTTGGCTCAAAGAAACTCACCATCACGTGGATCAGTTAAAGATCTCCACTTAATGAACACAACATGAAAAACATGAAGTATCAAAGACTATGAGCTACAGAGCAAAGAATTTATCAAAGAACCCAAGAACACCTAATTGTAATATCTGTTTGTAATTGAGGTGACCTCCCTTAGGGGGAGTTTGTTAGGACTTAGAAAATCCGGTAGTTAAAGAGTCGGTCACCTCAAGTATATGTAATTGTTAGAAAGCTCGTAGTCATAGTCATTTAATAATAGTTAGTAGTTTGTTATGTAACACCGTAGAGGACGGACGGGTCTTTACCCACTGTATGCCTGATCCACAGCCCGTAGGAGGCGTCCCATGTAACTAACTATAAATACCCTTTGCCTAGCAAGGCAAAGGGTTGGAGCTTTCATAATACATTTTTCTTTGTCTCACTAAAGCTCACAACTCTCTCCTACTTTCTCTCTCTAAGTCTCATTTCATTCGATCCATATTATTGTATGTTTATGTGTTTGTGAAAACCAATAAGTAACAAAATCGCTTGCATCACACATGAGCTCGAACGGTGGTGACCAATTAGGTGATACCATAATAGGTGAACTAGTCAGTCGGGCTTTCAAATTTTTGAAAGCTTTTATGTAATCTGCATTAAAGTGAAAGACAGAGTCCTTCTCAAGAAGTTTCGTCATAGGACGAGAAATTTTGGAAAAATCTTTGATGAAACGTTAGTAAAAACCGGCATGTCCTAGAAAACTTCTAACGACTTTAATGTTAGTCAGCGGTAGTAACTCTGCGATAAGATCGATTTGTCTTTGTCCACCTCTATTTCTGCACTGGAAATTTTGTGACTAAGCACAATTCCTTCAGTCACCATGAAGTGACATTTTTCCCAATTTAGAACTCGATGAGCAGCTTTGCATCTTTCAAGAATTCTATCAAGATTTAAAAGACAAGCATCAAATGAGTCTCCAAAGACTAAGAAATCATCCATGAAAACTTCCCTGGAGGTTTCAAGCATGTCTTGAAATATGGCGATCATGCACCTTTGAAAAGTCACAAGGGTATTGCAAATACCGAAAGGCATACACCTGTAAGCGTAGGTTCAAAAAGGACATGTGAAAGTGGTCTATTCTTGATCGGCTGGCTTAATAGGAATTTGTAAATATCCTGAAAATCCATCTAGGAAACAGAAAAACTTATTTCCTGCTAGTCTTTCAAGCATTTGATCCATGAAGGGTAAAGGTAATTGATATTTTATGGTGGCTTTGTTTAATTTTCGATAATCAATACATACTCGCCATCCAGTGCACTTCTAGTAGGAACTAATTCGTTTCATTCGTTAGTCACAATGGCCATTCCTCCTTTTTTCAAAACACATTGAACTGGACTCACCCAAGGACTATCCTTGATAGGGTAAATGATACCGGCATCAAGAAGGATGATAATTTCTTTCTAAACAACTTCTTTCATGTTGGGATTGAGTCTACGTTGTCTGTCGACAATGGGTTTAGCATCTTCCTCGAAATTGATTTTGTGTTGGCCAAAATCGGGGCTAATCCCTGGTATATCAGATGTTTTCCAAGCAAAAGCTTGTATGTGTTTCTTGAGAATAGAAATGAGACGTTCTTTCTCATCATCTTTAAGTAACGAAGATATAACTACTGGGAGAAGTGAATTCTCTTCCATAAATGCATATTCAAGATGATCGGTAAGTGGTTTTAACTCGAGATCGGATCTTGAAGAGAATTTTTGATTCTGAGTTGATCATTGAAAGTTATTTTTCAAAATTCTCTTCCACTGTTTCTCCTTCTTCTTCAAATTTTACTACTATAAAATCAGCGAATTCTTTGTCAATATTTGTTTCATTAATTTTCTTTGAAGTAGCCATGAAAGGATCAGAATCGTGAAGTAATACACCTAACTCTTCATCAGTGACTTCATCAATAACATCAATTTTGAAGCAAGTGTCATCACTAGAACATGGATATTGCATTGCTTTATTGATTAAAAATGTAATTTTGTCTTCTCCAACTTCGAGGTTAGTAGTTTTTAAGAAAGGTCTTCTCAAAATGAGAGGAACTTGTCTATCTTCCTCTATTTCAAGGATCACAAATGCTACAGGAAAAAACAAATTTTCCAACTTAGACAAGCATATTCTCAGCAACTCCAACAAGATATTGGTAAGAATGATTGGCTAATCAAATACTCATACTTTTTGGTTTCAAGGTGTTTAGATAGTTTTGAATACAACGAATAAGGCATCAGATTGATACTTGCACCAAGATCGGCTAAAGCATCACATACAACGAATATGTTTATGACAACTACAAAGTAAATCTTTCATACGAAGCCAAGTTTCGACAAGTGATCCGTTTGGATTTTGAACGAAATCATGAATTTCTCCCATGATTCGCTCAAACATGGCAGGGGGAAAGAATCAGCTCACAAAAGCGTGCATCATCTCCTTCCAAGTATTGATAACTCCAAGGGTCAATTCATTGTACGACACTTTCACATCTCCAAAAAGTGATGTTGGAAAAAGTTTGAGTTTGATGGCATTAACATCGGTAGCGCCCTATCACAACATACCATAAATTTCGATTAATTCGACAATGTGCTCATGCGGATCAGACCACGTACGGCCATCGAATTGGCGGCCTTTGATCATTGATAGATGGTGACCTTTCACGGTGAAGTTGTCACCAAGGTTGAAAGCAAAAATAGCGGCTCCAGGGTGGGTGCTATGGCTCTATTGGCTTCCCATATAGGTCGATCATCGGCCATGGGAAATGGTAGGTTGTGAAATAAGCATAAACGACTTTGGCTTTGAAAAGGTTATCAAACAGTGGATTTGGAACTCTTTGTATAAAATTTTCAAAGGGAACAAAAGGTATTTTCTTCTTGGATTTTCGAATTAAACGTTCGGGGTTCAAAAGAAGTGAAATTGGCTCTACTCCTACTGAACAGGTTTTCATACAACTCCCCATAGATTTTAAACAATATATAAGCAAACGAGATAGGAAAGAAAAAAATTTGAAGAGCAGAAGGTTCGAACTGAATCGGCGGCGAATTAGTACCGATCGGTTGGGTTGGTTTTAGGTTGAAGTGACTCTAGCTGATAGGTATGATATCAGACCGATCGGTCGGACGAGATTGTAAAAAAAATAACGTAAAAGCGAGAACGGCGAAGGAACAACTTAGAATGGGGTTTAAAAACTTACAGAAACACGATCAAAGTCCCTGGAAGCGGCACAAAAAACAAGATGTGCTATTACGTGTACAAGTTTTAAAATTTATTGACACGATCAAAGTCCCTGGAAGCGGCACAAAAAACAAGATGTGCTATTACGTGACTAGTTCACTAACTTTAATAAGCATGATTGTGATAACTCCTTGTAATATGTTGATTATAACAATTAGATGGTATTCTATTCTATTGTTATTACAATTAAACCTTCGTCAAGATTTTAGTTTATAGAAACAAGAACTAAGTTTAACCAAAAATTTCTTGTTTTATCAAATTTGCTTAAGAAATGGTCAATACAAAAGGTAACCGATCATAGACAAAAAAGTTACAATTGATTGCTAACAACTACCCTTCCGGCCTATGAAGTTATTTTCAATCAATCCAATTTGATTAACAAAAGTATTCTCTTAACAATCACAATTAAGCTTATTGGTTAAACCAAGAATAATGGGTAAAAACAATCACTTATAGACAAATGATTGTCACTACTTGAATGATAATAACCCTTTCTACCTTTAAAACGACCAACGACTAGGAAAAACATGATTAACAAATGTCACAATGAAACCTAAACATGAGTGGGTCTTAGAATTAACTTGAAATTGAATTAAAACATGTTATGAAAATCATAAGCAAATCATCATATAATAAACATCATCTAAGCAAGTGCAAAAAGGCACTAGCCACTCATAGTAAACTTAAACATAAACTCAGAATTTTGAACATTAGAAAACATGATTAAAAGTCTTACAATGATGAAAATAAGCTTATAAATGATTAAGTAATGATACCCCAAGTATTGGTGTTGACTTATTAACGGTTTGACCTTCAAATATTGACTTCTTGGACCTTCTATTTACATGGTTCACCCTAGAGTTTTGTACCATGCCTAGCAATCCATCCAGGTTTCCAGGATGGTCCGCGTGGTGGACATCCAATGGTAGAGACAAGGGACGACACATGGTATTCCTTCTTTGACCATACTAGATGCGTGGAAAGATCCACACTTGATTGCAGCTCCAACTCATTGCGAATGAGGTATAAATATGTGTCTGGTGGTTGCAACGATCTTTGGAAAGGTTCCCAAGACTGTCGTTGCCTGGTAGGTGCTTGTCAGGTGTAAAATCCTTGCCTGGAATTCTGTTTCTTATGTGGGTAATATGATGGGTTGTAGCTGATGTTGGGCTTAGATTGAGTATTTGGGCCATAGCATATTAGGTTGAAGGCCTTATACGCTATCAAGTCCCTTGTTTATTAGTGTATTTTACTTTTTCAGGGAAATGCAATGATGGACTCATGTTATGAGTCATGATGCCTTTTTCCAGGATATGATATGTCTTTGAAGCGTAGCCTGTTATCTTTTTGTAGGTGACATCCATGCGTATTTAATGTGGGGTTTCATCAGGAAGCTATGTTGCAGCCGAATTTATTTTCTCTCTTCTTTTAACATTTTTCCAGGTAGGTCGATCCCAGCGGCTTGATTTTTTTTTTGTCATTGTGTTTTTAATGCCTTTATGTCTTTGTCATTTTCAAAGTTCCATTCCTTTTTATTGGTTTCCTTGAAACTTGTCCCAAGGTGTCAGTTGAGTCTTTTCCTATTGCCTTCGCGTTTATTATGTTTTTTCTGGCACACTTGTTTGTTGGACTTGTTATAAGTGAGAAGTTGGAGTAGGAAACTGTGTTACTTCAATTGGTTACCTCCTTTTATTTGATCCCTTTTGAATAGAATCATGGATAAAAGAGGTTTATAATATCACTTCTCCTTTTAAATCTTTCTTTAGGAGTTCTCTTTGCCTTTGTTTTTTTTCCAGTATGCCTCCGTCTGATAAGCCTGTTGCTTGACGAGAAAAGGGTTGGTAAGCTTAAGTATAGGTTTCCTTGGCTTTCTTTGTATAATCTGCGTGCTCTTGTCGCAGATGACCGAGCATATATACTGCCCTCACGTGTAACGGTGACTCTATCCCATGAGTATATTAGTTATTGCAACTTTCATTTTCCTCTTCATGACTTTTATTATGAAGTCCTTAATTTTTATAATCTTTCTCTCTCTCAACTGCATCCTAGTGCGGTGCAAAAAATAAATACTTCTATCATTGTTTGTCACTCGCTTGATCTTGAGCCGGATCTTTTTGTCTTTCGATATCACTTTTACTTGAAGGATGTTTTTTCTTGGTATTCTCTTGGAAAGAGGTCTCAGGCTGTAAGTACTTTCCATATTCAACCCACTTCCAAAGGTTTCTTTGGTTAGCACCAGAATTGGATTTAGGTAGATGTTTGTTGTGGTGATTTGCCTTTTTCCCTCTTTTGTTGGAAGCAAAATGTCGTCCTGGATGATGAACCTGATCCTCCCCCATTCCCAATGGTGATCCTTAAATTCTTTTTAAGAGATTGCAGGACGTTAGTGTTTATCAGAAACCTTTTTACGAGGGTGTCGTGTATCAGGATCGTTTAAGCCATCACTAGGAGGTGGGTTTTGTTCCCGAAATAGTGATGGACGAAGGGAGTAAGGTTTAAGTCTTAGTTTTAATTTTTGATCGAGCTTCTTTCTCTTATCCAGTTTTCTCCCAGGGTCACTTGAGATCTCGTTGTGAAGGCTATGTGTCTGTAAACATTGTTCGAATTGTTAATCACCAGGCGTCATTGACTCAGGATGATGTGGATGTGTTGATGGTAGATGTTGAAGATACCGAGAAGGAGAGGTCTGGGACTTATTCTAGTGATTGTGAACCTTCCTCTAAGAGGTTGAAGGGAAAGGTCATGTTCCTGAGATTTCTGAAACTTTTGTTCTTCCAAAGTCCGTTCTTGAGAAAGGTATGTTTTGTCTTTCTTTTTCCATTGGCCGTTTCTTTTCCTTATCTTTCTTTAATTTTCAGGTGGGGGTTCTGGAGATGCTGGTTCTTTTAAAGCCCAAGTTATGAAGATGAGGTTTGCAACCTCCTTTCATGCGGATATTTTGCTCAATGTTAGGAGTCTCGACAGATTATTCTTAACACGATGTTTTCCACATTCACGTAGGGTTATCAAGTCTGTAGGTGAGGTATTTAATTCCATGGATCAGTCCATGCTGAACCTTTTATTTGCTTATGATTTCCTTCATCGGGCTTTTGATGCAAAAAGTTCCTTAGAAGAGTAGATTCGCGATTTGGGTGCCTTCTTGTCCCAGTCTAAAGAGCTTGCTCTTAAATCCAGGCAAGAATTTGATGTCGAGAGGTTTCGCCTGGAAGCTGAGAAACTGTCCTTGAGTCAATAGCTTTATAGGGTTGCTAGTGAAAGAGACTCCTTTGTTGTTTAGTTGGAGGCTGACAAGGCTGTCTTTTCTGAAAAGTTTGTTGGTTTAGAGGCCGGTTTTGGTGAATTGAAGGCTTCTTTTGATGCCGCTAGTTTTGAGAAGAAGGGGTTGATTAACTTCCTTCCAATACTGGTAAACATGCTTTTCTGTTCTTTTGAATTCATGACGGAGTTAGGTGCTTTTTATGTTTATCTTAAATAAAAGCATCCCTCAATTCCTGAAGAGTTCCTAAGGCTTCGCCTCTCTATTAAAAGGAAGTAGATCAGGCCAATGTTGTATTTGCTTCCAAATACTGTGCTTATTTGTTCCTTCTTTCAGAGAAAGTTGTTCTTCCTAAAGAGGAATTCAAGAAGGTTAAGCCTGACAGCCTGCCAGTTTAGATTTGTATTTGTGTTGGTTTGTAAAAGACTTTTTATTTACTTTTTGATGTATCTGATGTTTCTTTTGGATGAAGGTGTTATTTGTCGAGATGGTTAGGTTTGTTTTGGTAGTGAAAGAATACTGTGTTTAGTTCTGTTGGTTTATTGTTTGCTTTCTCAAGGTTTTTGCCCATATTCCTTGATTTTTCTCAAGGTATGCATATTGACCATGTGGTCTTAGTCTGTTGGCTGATGATTTTGTTGTTCTCTTTCTTTGATGAGTTAAGGATGTCAATCCATTAGTTCAACTTTAGGCTTTCTATTGAGTTTGTTAGTTTGCTTTTGTTTCCTTGATGATTGTTTTTGTTTGATTGCATGTGTAATTGTAAGGAAATTGATTCCTTTTTTAAGGAAATAGTATAGTTCATTTTTGTTTGTTTGTTTTCTCTGTTTGGCAAGATTTGTGGCCCATAGAATCATCATACAGGTGGAGCTCATTAGTAAAAAACTTGGAACAGTAGGTCTATTGATCAGATAGGTATGTTTGGCCTTCATTTGATGTAACAAGTTGTTCTCCTTTAGGATAGGTGAAATTGCACACTGTTTTTTTATTGTGTGTTTGACTATCCCAGGTACCTCTTAGTTTTCAGTTACTGGTGTACGTACTTAATTTCGAGTATCGCCACTATATTGTGAACAATATTTCACTACATATTTACTTGCCAGGTTAACTAATTGTGAGGATACGAGAGTCAGGATGCGTTTTTCCTATCATTCGTCTATGAACGTAATATGTTTCAAACACATAAGTTATGAATTAGTAAGAACATTTTTCATTAATGCATTCGTAAGACTTACATATTTCCACATTATAATATCTTCTAGGGAAAACTCGAGCAATCTGATAATGATAAGATAGTAAAACAACTATCTAAGGAGATGTTACTGAGACTGAGTTATGTCTAGGGGAATAGTCGACCCTTTTTATGTTTTATATTTGTCTGAAGAGAAGTTCCTCAGGCTAGATATTTTCCAGGGCAGTAGTCGACCCTGATTGTTTTTCCATGCAATGAACTCCATTCTTTTCCTGATCCTTATGTTTCCATGTTGTCATGAATATTTCTGTGTAGCTTTGGACTATTTCATTAATAGCTTGTGTTAAGATTTTTGATGCCCTAGGTGATCGATCCTTGTCATTGTCACACCCCCAAATTACCTGTTTTGCAGCGGAATGGAATTCCTGGGGATTGACTGTCATAGCATCACAATCACAGTTATATTGAACGACCTAAAGTGTCGTTTGAAAAATACATCGCTTGATTTAACAAAAACATTCAGAGTTACAAAGATAGGTCCCAAATGAAAGTTACTATGTGCGGAAAGTAATTTTGGTACAAGTCAAACGATGTTTTTAAAGTTCATAAAACCCAAGTGAGACGCGTCGTCACCGCGACTCTATGATATGTCCACATGCATGCCATGAAGTGAATGCCTTAGATACCTGAGATAAAACATGCTAAAAAGTGTCAACACAAAGGTTGAATGAGTTCATAGAGTTTGAGTTGAAATGTAAAGTCTTTCAAAATCGTTTATGCAGCAAAGGCATTGTAAATCCACTCAGTTCCAAGTTCCGCCCATACAAAACTTGCAACCTGTGTGTTCACAACCCACTGCCAAAAATGTGTATAGTTTATGTTCAACTGCATGATGTCAAATGAATTCACAAAATAGTGCATAACTTAATGTATCCATAGTTACTTAATATAACACATAATTCGTACGGTTTCAACTTGTTCCATGACCATTAGTTCAATGTTATACCAAGACCATTAGACCATGATTGTACCAAGTCCATTAGTTCAATGATTCTACCAAGACCATTAGTTCACTGATTATACCAAGACCATTAGCTCAATGAATATACCAAGACAATTCTAAGCATGGCAAAACTGTTACTTCGTATGACTAAACATTCAGTTCAGATAACATATAGTTTGCAAACAGTCATGAATGTAATAAAAATTATTGAGCATGTATCTCCCCCAAAGAGTTTCATAAATAATTAAAACGAGAAAAAGTGGGGCTATGAATCACAGTAGTCCTTAAAAGTGTAGAGTACTTGTGAAAGTAAATGAAAATAATTGAGCATGTATCTCCCCCAAAAGTAATTCAAAAGATATAAAGGTAGGGGCTATGAAACTCACTTGGACAATGATGCGAAGACAAAAGTGAGTACACTGAAATGTAGCGTGAATCTCTAACTGTGACCTATTATGAATGATATGATATATAATAAGTCATGATGTAATGCTATGCATGCAATTCGGATGATATTTATACCACTTATGAATTTTTGAAAACAATACTTCTCGTCGAAATATAATCTTTTAACGTCTTGACCATTCTTAAATTACTTTGCAAGTATTTACGTCAAAATGTCATCCTACAATAGTTTATTAATGATTTATTGTGAAATTATAACTTTTCGTCGTAAAATAATGTCGTTGGAAATTTCATGAAAGTGACAAAAATGGCTTCGAAAAGCTAGTCGTAAAATGGTGTACGTCGAACGTTAGGAAACGAACTCAACGGTTTTGGAAAGCTTGTATCAAAATCTAGAAGTTTTGGCATTTAAGTTTTTATCCTAGAGGTCTCGTTCATAAAGAAAAACATAGGTTAATTAGGGTGATATTGTCCAAAATATAGTTTAAAAATGAATTTCGGCAAAGTTTAAGCAACCGTAAATAATTTATTACAACTCCGCTATACAAACGGTTGGTCATTTTGGAAAATATGCTTGGTGATCTCACTTTTATTAGAAGACATCTCGTTACAAAAAGTTCTACGTCAACGTTAAAAATAGCCTTCAATATGGTCGTTTGTTTACCGTAACATTTGTCTAATAAAAATAATATAGTTTTTCTTAACTAATAAAGTTACGGCAATTTTGTGAAAACGTGTATATTTTAGTCGTTACAAATCCGTTTTCTACGTATTATACGTCCTTAGCTTCGTATCAAAGTATACTAATATATTTTTGATAAGTCTAAATAATTTACAAAGCTTAAGACTCGTTTTTGACTCGTACAAAACAAAAATAGTGTGCTGAAATTTTCAGGAAATATATATTTCGTCGTCAAACTTGAAAAATTCATAACTTCTTCGTTATAGCTCCGTTTTAATCCGTTCAAGCGGCCACGGATTTGTTTTAAAGTATATTTTCTAAATATCAAGGCCAAAAATTTATGTCTACAGTCGGATTTTCCAGAAATACAAAATAAGATCAGACCCTTATTTATACTTGTCGAAAAGAGTTTTTCTCGTACTAAACCTATTCCAATCCCTTCAAAACAACTCCAAAGCTATTCTAATCCTACCATACACCTTCTTAGGGTGTCATGGGTTCCTAGACATCACCAAAACTAATATATAACAAGGGATAGTTTATAGGATGACTTATATATGTATAACTCTAAAAACAATGTAAAAATGGTATAAATATCCATAAGTCTTGCATGCTTTGCTCAAAAATGATGAAATAAATATGAAATGATAATGAAAGATGTAAAAATGAAAATGATATGCTTACTAGTTACTTGATGAGGTGACTAGAACAAGGGATTAAACTTAAACACCCTAGGTTTTTATTTCAAAACCTTTAATAAGAGTATAACTAGATTGTATAACACTTGATCTTGAAAAGAAAAATTTTGGTTTCCTCCTTCCTTGTGTGTGACCGGTTTTGGGACAAAGAAAAAGAGGAGAGAAAACTTTTACTTACACCTTGAATTATTTGATTGAGAATGTGTAAGAAGATTGAGTGTAGAAATGTATAAAGAAGAAAATATTGCAAATCTTGTGAATCATCCCCCCCTTGTGTCGACAAGGGGGTATATATTTAATAATATATATATATATTTTTTTTTATATTTATTATGTAAATGAATGTGTAAGTAAAATGAGGTTAAATAAACATAAGTTGTAACTAGTATATATATATATATATATGCAATTAGAGTAGTGTTGGCTAAAATAAATTTTAAGGGATCAAAGTAAAATATATTGAGGTCATAAAAATTGTAAAAATACCTTTCTTGTAAAATTTGAGTGAAATAATAATTATCATGTAGTTTTTAAGAAAACCGTCGTAATAATATAAATTTAACAATTTATATACAAAATAAATTTAAAACACTGGGTAAACTCAAAATATTATTTTCACAAACTAAAAGTAAGTATAAAATATGTCGGGATAATTTTTGGAAGTATCGGATTAAATGTTCAAAATAATAACTTACGCGATAGCGTTTATTTAATATGAAATTATCCGTTTTAATGAAAAATGCAAAGCCATGCATGAACTAATAAGATGACAATGATGTTAATGAAATGTAGACTAACTTAGTCTATATGAAATGTCCTGAAAATACGAGTTGTCATAGTCATGCCCATTTTTTTCCTGATGATGTTCGATTTCAAGTACCTTTTGTTTATGAGAACAAATTCGATGGTGTCTTCATAGATTGTTCTAGCCTTATGAAGTTAGCCTGGAATGTGTTATTGTTTTGCCTTTCCTATTATTGTCCCTTATGGAGTCCAGGTGTTTATCATATGAATGTGAGGTAATTCGGCTTCCTTTCCGCTTATACTTTTCATGGCTGCCTACCATAAGTGCTCAAGTTCACAAGCCTGGATCGCCTTCTTAATTTGTTTCTTTAGTTCTCTGCACTGATTTGTGTCATGGCCATGATCAACATGAAACTTAGAAAATTATCTTGTGTTTCTCTTGCTCTCTTCTCTTAATGGTAGAGTTTGTTGCCATTTCTCCATGACTTTTTCTCTGTTACAAGGATTTCAGCTAGTGTCTTGTCAATGTTCTCAAGAAAGCTTTTCGTGCGTTGATCCTGAGATCAGGATGATGCTCTATCCATAACTGATTTGTTTTCCTGGTATCAATCCTGGCTGGATAACTTGGCACAAGCTATCTACCACTATTTTTGTCGCTTTTATCTTCAGTCATTGCGATATTTCTTTTACTTGTTTTTGTGAACTTGATAAGGATTTAAAACATACACTTTTAAGGGGTCATTTAAGCCCTTAATCGCCCACTTTTATGTCCGTTACAGCTTAATTTCGTTCCTTTTTATTTTTTAGGTCTGTTAGGATTTAGAAAATCCGGTAGTTAAAGTGTCGGTCACCTCAAGTATATGTATTCGTTAGAAAGCTCGTAGTCGTAGTCACATAATGTTAATAAGTAGTTTGTTAAGTAACACCGTGGAGGACGGACGGGTCTTTACCCACTGTATGCCTGATCCACAGCCCGTAGGAGGCGTGTCTTGTAAGAAACTATAAATACCCTCTACCTCCCAAGGTAGAGGGTTGGAGCTTTCAATACTATTTTTCTTTGTTTCATCAAGTTCCCAACTCTCTTTACTTTCTCTCTCTAAAACTCAATTCATACGCCTATATTCAATATGATTTGATGTGTTTATGAAATCCAATATGTTACAAATGGTATCAAGAGCCATGGTTTGATCACTCATCTTTCATGTTCTTGGATTTCTAGTGGTTTTCATAAGGTTTTTGGGTTTGAATGAGTTTAGAGTAGTTTGCATCATTTGGATCATTTCTAGTGGTAAAGTTTGGATTTTGATTGTACTTTGTGTTTAAAATCATTATAAGTGTTTAGGTTTTGATTTGGAAGTCTTGAATCATCGTGGTTGGGTTGTTTTTGGATTGAAAAGTGGTGGTTTTTGAATATTGGATTGGATGCGAGTTGAGTCTCGTAGTACATTTCTTGTATGCGTGTTGTCCTGATTTATGAAGCGAGTTGTCTTATGCGAGTAGTGCCTTAAGCGAGTTGTCGTTTAAGCGAGTTGTCTAGAGTGTGAGTTGCCTTGAAAGCGAGTTGTCAATTTATGCGAGTTGTGGTTTATGCGACTTGATTGTTAAGCGAGTTATCTGTTTATGCGAGTTGTGTTTTATGCGACTTGACTATTAAGCGAGTTGTATGTTTATGCGAGTTGTGTTTAATGCGACTTGTCTATTAAGCGAGTTGTCATCAAAGCGAGTTGATTAGGGTGTGAGTTGTCTTGGGTGCAACTTGTCAAGTGTACTACTTGTCTATTGAGACGTGTCATTTTTTCGTGTTACATTTTACGGTTTTTCTTTTGATTTAGTAAAATCCCGTGAGAGAATCTATTTCCCGGTCTAATCAAAGAATAGTAAAATCCCATAGAATCTGCAATCATGTCTACAATCACTTCTTCTGTCGCTGACGACGTTCAAGCTGCAGCATCTGATACTCGTACTCCCATGCTGGACAGAACCGACTATGACTCTTGGGCTTAAATAATCAGACTGTATTGCTTAGGAAAAGAAAATTGGGTTAACATACTCAAGTCAATTGATGAAGGACCTTATCAAGTTGAGACTACCAGAGACATTCTTGAAACTGCTGCTGATGGTTCATTGATATTAGGATTTGATAGACCAAAGACATATGATGAACTCACTGATAAGGAGAAGAAGAGATACGATGCTGACATCAGGGCTTCAAACATCATACTTCAGGGTTTACCTAAGGACATTTACAAGCTGATCAATTACAACACTGAAGCTAAGACAGTATGGGACAATGTTAATATGCTTCTATCTGGTCCTGAATTGACTAAAGAAGACAGGGAGTCTCAACTGTATAATGACTTTGAGAACTTTAAGATGAATCTAGGGGAAATTGTCACTGAATATCATGTAAGATTCCTCAAGCTTGTGAATGATATGAGAAATATCAAAATGACAATGCCAAATATTCAGCTCAATTCAAAGTTTGTGAACAACATGAATCCCGAATGGCACAAATTTGTCACTGCAGTCAAGCTTAACAAAGGTTTGAGGAACACCAACTATGAAAAATTGTATGCATATTTTCTCCGAAATGAGAAACATGTTGTGTTTGAACAAATGATTTTGGAAAAGTTCAAGACCAATTCTGGAGATGCAAGCTCATCAAATGATTCAAGTGCATTCTACACAAATGTAGGAATTACCACCAAAGCATCACAAGTCATACCAAATGGGAATGGCAATCACAAACTCATTCTAGATCCAGGGTATAAGCCTCCAGACTCAGACTCATTCATGGAACATCTTGTATATCAATTGGCTTTAATGGTCAAGCAGAACTTGAACTTCACCCCACATACCAACAATCATCTCAGAACTGCATTTAATCTTCACAATCATGCTACGGTTAAAGACGGAAAGGTAGTGGTGCAAAATTTGCAAGGAAGAGAGAATGCATACCTTCCACATAATGAACAAGGGAATGTTGGTGCTGGATATGGAAATGTTGGTGCTGGATATGGGAATGTTGGTGTTGGATATGGGAATGCTGGCGGTGGTGGTGGATATATGGGTAATCAGAATCGTGGAAGGATCATGGCTCAGGGTCAAGCAAAGCCTATCAAGTGTTACAACTGTTGTGGAGAAGGTCACATCGCAAGGAATTGCACTCTTCCAAAACGTCCACAAAATACAGAGTACTTTAGGGACAAGATGTTGCTGGTGCAAGCTCAAGACAGTAGAGCTGTGTTGAATGAGGAAGAATTGCTATTCCTTGTTGAGGGAAACGCCAGAACTTATGATGCTGATGTGGATGAACAGCCAGTGCAGGGTATGGGTCAGAACAATCCCAACGCATTTCAAGCTGCAGACTGTGATGCATTTGATTCAGATGTTGATGATGAACCAACTGCCCAGACCATCTTCATGGCTAGTATCTCACCAATGGTCACTCCAAGGGCTTCTTCACCCAAACAGGCCAATCCTTCCAGGGAATCTATCATCTCATAGGTATTAAAATTATACGATGAGGTTGATGTGCAAAAGATGCATGCCAAAGTACAATCAACTGAAATTATTGAACCAAATATTGAAAATATGGGTAATAGCAATGTTGTCCCATATGATCAATATGTGAAGCAAGATGGAAGTGAATATGTACCAAGTAATGCATCTTCTGCAGTCAATGATGACTATGTTTTTTATGAATACACTGCATGTGCCCCTGATTATTCCATTACCTCTGAACTTAATGCCTATAAGGAACAAGTTGCCATTTATGAACAACGTGCTAAGTTTGAATTGACCACCCGTGAGCAGGAGGTGGATAACCAAATACGTACAATCATTATAAAAAGTAACTTTAGGGAAGAAATGTTAAAACAAGAGTTAAACTCCTTACAAGAAAAGCTTACTAAAACTGTTAAGCAAAAGCAAGAACTTCAAGAAAATGTAAAAGTGCTTAAACAGGAATTCAATGCTAAGGAATCAAAACTTTTGAATGACTTTTCCAACCTAAAAACCTTGAAAAACAAACTTGAAAACAAACTGTACATACAAGGGAACACCATTCAGACTTCTCACATGATCACTAAGCATAGAGTCTTAAGCGATAAACATAGCATCCACCTTGTAGAGGTACCCAATCCCGAGTATGGAAAAGTTGCTAGAGCAGCTCAAAAGGTAATCTATGATGGAAATGAGATTCTTAAGCCCAGAAAGAAACCCACATGTGCTTAGTGCACTGAGGAAGATAGAAAATTAGAATAAGTCTCTAGAAAAAAATTGGATGATAAACTTAAGAATCCCTTGTGCATAAAAGAAAATATCACCTTTAAAACACCAAATTACTTCAGATCCCAACACTTCTAGATCAGGAATGCAAAAAGTAGCAAAACCAACTAATGTTCCCATCATTCCCTCTACAGGAGTAATCAGTGATACAAAAGCAAGCGGGTCAAAGCCTCCAGGCAATACAAAGCAAGATAGGACCTCGCAAGCTAAGAGTGATCAATGGAAGAAAGTAGAAGACCACCCTAGGAACAATAAGTTTGTGTTGAATAAGACGAATCGTGTTGATTCTAGTATTAGCTATAAGCGGACTGTAATTAATTCGAATTATGCTATCACTTGCAAAACATGTAATGAATGCTTGATTTCTTGTATTTATCATGAATGTGTTGTGAATGATTTGAGTAATGCTGTCGAATCTCCGGTAAAAAATGTTAACACTAGAAAACAGGATAAGAAGGTCAGAAAACCAGGGTGGAACATGGCTAGAAAACATTGGAAACAAACAGGAAGAAAATTTAGTAATGTAGCCTATCATTGGATACCTACTTGCCGTAAATTCAATCTTAATGAGTTGTGCCCTAAATTATCTAGATCAATGCCCATTAGGAAATGGATGCCTACTGGTAGAACTATACCTTTAAGAAGTGAACATACTTTGAATAGATCTACTATTACTACTAGCTCGGCATTTACCTCTAATGATATCATTGTTTCTACTTCTGATGTGGGTGCCCTAATCACATTTACTAACCAAGTGGAACCCATTCTTGCATGGGGATCCCAATTGTCCAGTCATCTATTCTTGTCTCTGTTCAACTGTAGGTCGTTCAATTCGTTCTGTGGTACCTGGACTCAGGCTATTCCAAGCATATGACTGGAGATTGCTCGCGGCTCATGAACTTTGTGAGTAAATTTATCGGGACTGTTAGATTCGAAAACGACCATTTTAGGGCAATTATGGGTTATGGAGATTATATGGTTGGTGATAGTGTAATTTCCCGGGTATATTATGTTGAAGGTCTTGGTCATAATTTGATTTCTGTCGGTCAATTCTGTGATTCAGATCTAGAAGTGGCCTTTAGAAAACATACTTGTTTCATTAGAGAACTTGATAGTGTGGAACTTTTAAGAGGAAAACGTGGAACAAACTTGTACACCATCTCTATCGAAGACATGATGAACTCTTGTCCAATTTGCTTGTTATCTAAGGCCTCTAAAACAAAGTCATGGCTATGGCATCGTCGTCTCAATCACTTGACTTCAGAACCATAAATAATTTTTCTAGAAAGGACCTCGTAGGAGGTTTACCCAGATTGAAGTATGAAAAAGATCGTCTTTGTTCAGCATGTCAATTGGGAAAAAGCAAGAAATATGCCCATAAACCCAAACCTGCAAACTCAGTAATGGAAGTTCTTCATACTCTTCACATGGATTTGTGTGGACCCATGAGAGTGCAAACTATAAACGGGAAGAAATATGTGTTAGTCGTTGTTGATGACTACTCTCGATATACTTGGGTTAAGTTTTTGAGAACAAAGGATGAAACTCTAGATGTCATCATCAAACTTATCAAACAGCTGCAGGTTCGACTTAACAAGACTGTTAGAATTATTCGAACGGACAATGGAACTGAGTTTGTTAATAAAGAACTAAGTCAGTTTTATCAAAGCATTGGAATCAGTCATCAAAGAAGTGTTCCACGTACTCCTCAACAAAACGGTGTAGTTGAAAGACGAAATCGGACTCTTGTCAAAGCTGCAAGGACTATGCTAATTTTCTCAAAGGTTCCAATGTTTCTCTAGGCTGAAGCCATTGCCACTGGTTGCTATACGAACTTGTCCACAACCGAAAACCTGATCTATCCTTCCTTCGTGTGTTCGCTGCCTTATGTTATCCAACGAATGATGGTCAAGACTTAGGAAAGTTAAGAGCTAAGGCGGACATTGGAGTTTTTGTTGGTTATGCACCAAACCGGAAGGGTTACCGAATCTACAATAAAAGAACCCGAGGTATCATGGAAACAATTCACGTCACGTTCGATGAGCTGTCTGGGCAAATGGCTCCAGGACAATCAAGTTTTGGACCCGCACCTCAACATTCATTAAGTACTCCCATTAGTTCTTCTCTTGTACAAAACCCCTCACCAGAAGTTCCATATGTACCTCCTTCTGAAGATGATTTGAAGAAATTGTTTGATCCAATGTTTGATGAATACTATGAACCTATAGCTAAAGATCAGTCTACTCCATCAATAGTGGCGGTTTCTAATCCAATCATTACAGATAATCCATCTGTTTCAATGACTCTATCTCAAGAAGCGCCAGTTGCAGATCACTCATCGTCATCCTCAAATCCTCAATCTTCAGCGGTACATCATGGAAATGAAGCTGCAAATTATGATGAAGATAACCCTTTTGCTACTCCTGAAGATGCTCCATTTGAGAACATATTTGCTCATGAACCAACTTCAGAACCATCTTCATCAGGAGATCCAAACTCTGCTACTTCAGTTCCTCAACAAAAACTACACGAGTACCTTAGAAAATGGACACATGACCATCCATTGGACAACTTCATTGGGAACCCTTCTCGTCCAGTGTCCACTCGTAAACAACTGGCAACTAATGCCTTGTGGTGCTTCTTCAACTTCGTTCTATCTAAGGTCGAACCAAAAGATGTTAAAACAGCCATGACTGAGGACAGCTGGTTCAATGCCATGCAAGAAGAAATTCATGAGTTCGATCGACTAGTTGTATGGGAATTAGTACCTGCTCCTGACTGGGCTATGATTATTGCTCTAAAATGGATCTTTAAAGTAAAACTTGATGAGCATGGTGATGTGCTAAAGAACAAGGCTCGACTGGTTGTGAAAGGATACCGTCCAGAGGAAGGTATTGAATTTGAAGAATCATTTGCTCCAGTTATACGTATCGAGGCAATCAGAATCTTCTTGGCTAACACTGCTAGTAAGAACATGGTAGTCTATCAGATGGATGTAAAGACTGCTTTTCTAAACGGAGATCTGAAAGAGGTTGTATACGTCAGCCAGCCTGAAGGTTTTGTAAATCCAGAGCATCCTACTCATGTCTATCACTTGAAGAAGGCCCTCTACGGTTTGAAGCAAGCTCCAAGGGCATGGTACGACATGTTATCAAAGTTTCTTCTAACTAATGGATTTAGCAAAGGAGCAGTTGATCCGACATTGTTCACCAGAAAGTCAGGCAAACACTTAATTCATGTTTAAATCTATGTTGATGATATTATTTTTGCCTCGACTAACCTCAATTAATGTGACCATTTTTCAAAGGAGATGGGCTTCAAATTTCAAATGTCTATGATGGGACAAATGTCATTTTTCTTAGGATTACAAATTTCACAAAGTCCTGGAGGCATTTTTATCAAAAATCTTAAAGAAATTTGGATTTGATTCTTGTGACCCTATTGACACTCCCATGGTGGAACTCAGTAAACTAGATGAGGACCACTCAGGGATCATGGTTGATCAAACTAAATATCGTAGTATGATTGGATCCCTGATGTACCTTACCACCAGTAGACCAAACATTCTGTTCACTGTATGCATGTGTTCCAGATACCAGGCTAAGCCTACCAAAAAGCACCTTGAAGCGGTTAAACGGGTCTTTTGGTATCTCCAAGGAACCATCAACATGGAACTTTGGTACCCAAAGGACACCGGTATGTCACTAACAGCCTATGCAGATGCTAACCATGCAGGGTGTCAAGATACACGTCAAAGCACGTCAGGAGGTGCTCAGTTTTTGGGTGATAAGCTTGTGAGCTGGTCTTCAAAGAAACAGATGAGTACCTCAATATCCTCTACAGAGGCAGAATACATAGCCATGTCATCTTTTTGCGCTCAAATCCTATGGATGAGATCCCAATTATCTGACTATGGCTTTGAATTCAACAAAATCCCTCTGTACTGTGATAACAAGAGTGTCATTGCTCTCTCATGCAACAACGTTCAACATTCAAGAGCAAAGCATATGGACATTTGACATCACTTCATCAGGGAGCAAGTGGATAACGGTGTGGTGGAAGTATATTTTGTGAAGACTGAATATCAGTTAGTAGACATTTTCACCAAAGCTCTTCCTAGAGAACGTTTTGAGTTTATCCTTCCATGACTTGGTCTAAAGAGTCTACACCCGGAAACACTCAAACGTCTTCCAGAGGAAGACGAGGAGTAAAGGCTTTTCTTCATCCATCTCTTGTACACATTTAAAAAAAATTATAAAACCGACAAAAAGAAAATAGAAAAATACAAAATTTCAAAAATCCATAAAAAAATCAGAAAACCTTTGAAAAAGCCCAAAAACATTATTTTCTCATCTATTTCTGTTCTTCGATAACATCTACGGACCTTGATATGTCACTCAAAGAATGGCACATGTCTTTAGATGAAGTTCGAATGTATATAATCTTTAAAAAAATGTGGTTTTTTGTCATTTCAGGCAGTAACCCGTTTTAAAAGAAAGAACAGATCCATGCTTAATCTTATTTTTGAAACCTCATGCTCTGATTATAACAACAAATGTTTGTCGCCAAAAAGACAAATGTTTCCTTCACAAATATTTTTCCTTCTAAATATTCTTCTGAAAAATATTTGTCATCTAATGAAAACAAAATTGCTTTGAAAATAACTCACCCAATATTTTTGAAAATCATCTGGTCTTATTATTTGTCAAAATCTCTAACACTCAATCAATAACTTATGTCTTTGATTGAGGGGGAGAATGATTTCAATCAAATCAAAAAATTATTTTTCAAACAATTGGCACGTAATCGAGCAAGCTCTAATTTTGGATAATCAAAAAGAACAATGTTTTTGTACAATTGGATCCATACCAAGGCTTATGTTGTGTTTTCATAAGATACTTAAGCATGTTTAATCATTGGAGTTTAAAGTCTTAGAATTTGAGCCTTATCAGTTAAATGTTTTAAAAGCAAGTCACTATTCTCCTCAAAAGCTCTCAAAAATAATTTAAATCAATAGAGATCACAAATCTCAAAGGATTTGAAAATTGTGATCGGGGGAGAATTTATGATTTAAATTGGATATAAACTGATAATTCAATAAGTGGTTTTATAAATATAATAACAAGCACTCCTCCCTACATGTGCCAAACAATTTCAAATTTTCCATGCAATGTTAAAGGGGGAGCATCTATCTCAAACCAAAATGGATTGAAACGTGATTGATTTGTCTCTAAGTGCAGGTTCTCTCTAATTTGTGCAAAACACTTTCGAATCTCGATGCACATATTGAGGGGGAGCAATCATAAGAAAACCTCGTCCTTCCCAAAATTGTTTTATCCAAAGTATTTAAAATACTAGATTTAATTGGGAAGTGATGATGATCATTTTAAAAAATGTTAATCTAAGATTAGATCTTTAATTCTTAATCTAAGATTTCAAAGTCCTCTTACCTCCATGTGCTAAAATCATTTCTAATACTTGAAGCAGATGTTGAGGGGGAGCATTTCTAAAATATCAAAAACAATTAAGGTACAAAATACTTTGATTTTATATCGCAAGTATCTTGATTGATTTTCAAATGGTTTTTCAATTGGTTTCGAGGCGAATGAACAATACCAAAAGACCAACCAATTTTACTTTACTCATGGTGATATAAGGATGGTTAGGTTAGGTATTTGTTCCCACGATCCAGCCAGAACCAGAGGGATCTACCCAGGGACAATCCACTAGAAAGTGTAGAGTCCTTAGGTATATTGAAAAAAAAGAGAGGGGAAAAATGAGAATATGGGAAGAGTGCAGTCCAAGGTTCTAGTTATGAAGTCTCGGTAAGCACTAAAGGGGTTGAAAAATAAAAAAGAATTGAATGTGAAAAGGGTGAAAAGAAATAGTGTAGGATCGATATATTTATTGTGTATGATGATTCGGGTGGTCTTGGATGATCAAAATACATGTTTGCCATATTTAGAGAGTTAGTAGAGAGAGAGAGGGTGTTCTTGCTAGAGGTTTACACAAAAGTATGGAATATTAGATTGAATGAGAAGCACCACCCCTTCCATGGATGGAAGGGGTATTTATACTTACAAATAAACGACCTCCTATCGGCCTGTGGATCAGGGATACAGTGGGTAAAGACCCGTCCTTCCTCCACGGTGTTGCACTAAACTATTTTACGCTACTGACTAACTAATTAACTACATAATAACGTAAATAACGACAAGTCTACGAGCTAACTTATGCTAGATAATATTTGGGGTGACCGACTCTTCACTATGGAATTTTCTAATTCCTAACAATCTCCCCCTAAGGGAGGTCACCCCATGTTTTACATTTCAAATCCTAGCATTCTATTCTTGACAATGTTCTTAAGCTCGTAGACTTCAATTCTTCAATTCTGCAATCTTTGTGCTTAAGCAGTGACACTTCATAGTTCGCATATTTTGTACTTTTAGTGGAGGCCTTTAACTGATCCACATCTTTGATGATCTTCGAGCTTTCTTTGAGATCACCAGCCACAGTAAATCTCTGGATCACCCTTTATTGTGTTGCCGTCATGTGAAGTTGTGACTTTTGGACCGACATGCTCACACTTTCTGGATCATGACATCTTTCATCAGAGTAGCGGAAGCTTTACTGACTCAGGATATTTGCAGCAGCGTAGCAGAAGCATAGTATAGAAATATCAGAGCCAGGTTCTGTAGATATGCACCAGTCATGATTTCTTCAATTAAGTGTGGATGTTGTGAGCATGCGGCTTTGGATTGACTCCTCAATTCTGATCAGCTGCAACCGTCCAAGTGTACCTGCAAACAACAGTTAGCAATAAAACACACGAAAGTGTCTTTGACCACTTTAGTCGAATTGAGGTACACGGCCCACGGTTCCCCGTTGATCAGTACAAGTACTGCCTGTGATCATCCTTGACAGGGTTTCGCAGCTGTTCTAGCTGTTCTCAAACCGGAACGTCTCAAAGAAGACAACACGGAGTGAGTGAACCAGCGAATTGAGATTCACTGATTAATGAAAAATGATTTGAAAAACACTCGCGTATTGCTTGAAGAAAGAGTTTTGCAATAAGACGAAGGTTTTATGAGAGAGATCAATTTTCAAACAAAATACCTTTTGTATTATAGAATGAGTACACATTCGTCGTGCTAGCGAAAAGAAGAGATTCGCACATCGAACGGTTTTTCTAAAAGTATTTTTCAATCAGAGATACTTTTTGAATTTGAAAACCTAAGTACACATTCGACGTGCTAGAGAAAAGAAGGTTTGCACATCGAACGGTTTTTCCAAAAGTATTTGTCAATTCCATTCCTGGACCAAGGTTGATTCACGAGTGAATCGCCCCATCGTTTCTATCCAGTTGTCACAAGTTTGATCTTTTGAAAAGATCTCACATGTCACCCACCAAGAGCTTGTTTGATGTTGGCTCTAGAAGGATTTCCATCTTCATCGTGAATACTTTTACATACCACTCAGATGTTCTGGCAAAACCACAAGGATAATGCGTAGGACTCTCAATATATTCTTACTTTCCACATTGTGTGAAACAGCAAGTTTTCATTAATTTTGTGTCCTAATGAGATATTGTGGATGATCTCTTGGCTCTAGACTCAATCGTGCACATTTGGTTCCTGTGTCGGAGACTAGGGAGAGGGTCTCCTTCTTCAATATCAACAATCTCTAAGAGAAAGTCGATAGATTATGTCGGTTCCCCGTGAGAATGAAACAAGCCCTTTTAAGAGGAACTTGAGTAGCTTGGGAAGTTTAGTGCAGTGCGTCACTGGGTCCATGACGTCTTGTCTTCAATGCCGATGTTACCTTAGTAAACACCAGTAGCATATGTATTGAACCCGGTTACTGCCTTAAGCTTGAATTAATGGAGGGCTATTTATTTTCACCCTTTTCACATTCAATTCTTTTTCATTCTTCAACCCCTTCAGTGCTTACCGAGACTTCATTACTAGAACCTTGTTGGGTTTATTCCAGTACTAGCTCTGTCTCAGTCCGCACTCTTCCCATTTCTCATTTTTCTCCTTTTTTCAATATACCTAAGGACTCTGCACTATCTAGTGGATTGTCCCTGGGTAGATCCCTCCGGTTCTGGCGAATCGTGGGAACTAATACCTAACCTCACCATCCTTATAACTCCATACATAAAGTAAAATGGTCGGTCTTTTGGTACAGTTCATTCTTCCTTGACACCAATTTAAAAATCATTTGGAAAAACAATCAAGGTACTTGTGATACGAGATCAAAGAATTTTGTACCTTAATAGTTTTGATCATTTAGAAATGCTCCCCCTCAACATGTGCGTATGATTTGAAATTGTTTAGCACATGGAGGCAAGAGATCTTTGAAATCTTTTCTTGATCACAATTTCCTTAGGAAAAGCCATTTGATTTTCTTGGTAAATTCTCCCCCTCAATATGTGCGTTGGATATTTGAAATCATTTCTTCACATAGAGGCAAGAGTTCTTTTGAAGCACATCCACAATCACAAAAGTCATTAAGAAACCATTAGAAAACTCAATCAAGGTACTTAATAAATCACTTTAAACAGCTTTTGTACCTCGATAGTTTATTTTCTTTTGAAATGCTCCCCCTCAATATGTGCTTCGAGATTCGAAAGCGTTTAGCACATACGAGAGAGCAGCCTGCACAATTGAATCAAACAATCACCTTTTATCAACTTTCATTATTAAATCACAAATTCTCCCCCGATCAAAAATATCAAACCCTTTGAGATTTTGGATCCCAAGTGATTTAATAAGGTTTAGAAAACATGGGAGAACTTGTGCCTATTTTAAAATCTCATCATGTTTTTGGATAAATGCTCCTCCTTAACATGTGCATTGTATATTTGAAATCGTTTGGCACATGGAGGCAGGAGTGCCTTTAAAGGACTAAAACCAATTCCATTTAAACAGATTTGAGATTTAAATCACGATCTCTCCCCTGATCAAAAAATTCAAACCAACTGAGATTTGTGATCCCAACTGATTTAAATCATTTAGAAAAATTTGGGGAAAGACGTGGCGAGATTTAATTTTTGAAAAATGACAGATAAGGATCAATTTAAGACATTAAATATTGTTAGTGTCAGGTATGAAAGTTTTAAGAGATCTTTAATTAAAATAAAACAATTTCACAATCAAACAAGAACAGAAAAAATTTCATTTTGACAGATCTTTGAGTTTTAAAGAAAATCATACCATGACATAACATTAAATATTTAGATCACCACATTTTAACGTACAAACGGACTCTTTTGAAGATATATTGTATGAAAATACTTTAAATTAAATCACTCTCCCCCTCAATCGATGAACGAAGTCGTTGATTGATTGACTTAAGTTTTGATAAAATAAAGTCCGGTGATTTTCAAAATTAAGTCCAATTAATTTTCAAAACAATATTTTCCATTTTCAAAACAATTTAATCAAATATTTTTTCAAAATTGTTTAAAAATGGTATCCTGCACAAAGATACGTTAGGTGGTTGAGCTGCTTTTGTTGTTGTTGCTAAGGGTTGGAAGAAAACCGTCTGCAGATGCAGTGAGACTTCAAACGTTGCATTTTGATGCCAACTTAGGTCAAATTAAGCTCCGTTTTCTTCAGTCACTTAGAAGAAAACCATCTGCTGATGCAGGGAGACCTCTTACGTTGCATATATGCCAACTCTCCACAGAAGTCCAACTAAGCTCCGTTTCTTCATTTGTCAACCCAAGATATAGTTACCATTTCCTTTCGGCATCCAATCATATTCAATTGTGGGATCCGGATCGAGAGCATTCTTATCAACCATGATATCTGCATACGTAGTGAACATACATACAAATATATGGTGGTCGACAACACCCAAACAACAATCGACTAATAAAAGTCAATCCAACATATCAATCAGATCATATAACGCATGGGAATAATGTTTTCATCAAACTATAATCATCTAATCCTAACAATCACATCCTAGAAACCTAGTCCTTCAACATAGGCAATAATATTTTACAGATAAGCATGTAGGATGATTAAGAAAGTCCGTTAGATGATGTAAATTTGAAAACATTCTCCCCCTCAATCAATGACTCATTTTTTTGAAAAATTTTAAAAGCGCATAAGTCATTGATTGAGTTTGCAAATTAATACGAAAACTCAGATTCTGATTGATTTTTCAAGCAACTCATTTACCACCATTTTGAACACAACAAATATTTTTCTGAAGAATTATAGACGGAAAAACATTTGTGTAGGAACAGCAGTCCTTCGACATACTTTCCTCATTTTTTTTAGGATAAGTGCACGAAATTTGTGAAAAACGTTTAAGCGTAGCACTTTCCTTCCTTGAAGAGCGGGTTGCTATCAGAAATAATAGCAAACCATTGTTTAAGCGCGGGTTACAGTCTGAAGTAACTGCAAGCCATATTTTGAGACATGTTTAGAAAAGAATATTTACACCTCCTGCTCGAACTTCATCTATGGTCCCGTGCCATTATTGAATGACATTTCTAAGACCACAGATGTTATCGATACCAGAAGACATGTCTTTAGAAAACATATTTTTGGTATTTTTGAATTTTTTTTGATTTTTATGGATTTTTGTTGGTTTTATATTTTTCTATTTTGTTTTGTTGGTTTTATATTTTTGTATTTTGTTTTTCTGAAAAATATATACAAAGATAGATTAGATGATATAGTTTAAGAAAGATGATGATACGAGTACCGAGATAAGGATATCGAGCAGCCCCGTTGTAGAAGATAGAAGTCATCATCCCTAAAACTTTCACCACCAAAGCTTCCGAGGCTCTTGCATAGAAGAAAGAAATTGAACCATCTGAAAGTGAGACTTTGGCAGCTTCCCCCCAAACCGAAAATCCTATAGCTGAGCAGATTCAAAGCTTTCTTTCAAGCTTCCATTAGCCAGGTGCACAAAGAAGCACACCATTATCATCTATCCCACTGCTCCTTTTAAGAATAAGTCCCATGATTCTTCGTTCGAGGTTATATCATCCAATAACAGCAACGTATCATCCCACTCATATATAATCTTCTCAAATTTCATAGCCACTGAAGTCAGAAGCAATCCATTCCAAAAGGTGTCAAGAGAACACATTCCCTCAAGTAGATGAATTGATGCAGTCAGTCTCTTAGACTAGAGCTCACGAACCCGAATACACATATACCCAAAGACAAAGAAACTTATACCATCGAAGTAGCAGATTAAGTCCAATAGCCAAAGAATAACCCCGATATATTTATTGTGTATGATGATTTGGGTGGTCTTGGATGATCAAAATACATGTTTGCCATATTTAGAGAGTTAGTAGAGAGAGAGGGTGTTCTTGCTAGAGGTTTACACAAAAGTATGGAATATTAGATTGAATGAGAAGCACCACCCCTTCCATGGATGGAAGGGGTATTTATACTTACAAATACACGACCTCCTATCGTCCTGTGGATCAGGGATACAGTGGGTAAAGACCCGTCCTTCCTCCACGGTGTTGCACTAAACTATTTTACGCTACTGACTAACTAATTAACTACATAATAACGTAAATAACGACAAGTCTACGAGCTAACTTATGCTAGATAATATTTGGGGTGACCGACTCTTCACTATGGAATTTTCTAATTCCTAACAAATAGCCCTCCAATAATTCAACCTTAAGGCAGAAACCGGGTTCAATTCATATGCTACTGGTGGTTACTAAGGTAACGCCGGTATTGAAGACAAGACGTCATGGACCCAGTGACGCACTGCACCAAACTTCCCAAGCTACTCAAGTTCCTCTTAAAAGGGCTTGTTTCATTCTCACGGGGAACCTACATAATCTATCGACTTTCTCTTAGAGATTGTTGATATTGGAAAAAGGAGACCCTCTCCCTAGTCTCCGGCATAGGAACCAAAATTCATAATTGAGTCTAGAGCCACGAGATCATCAATAAATCTCAATAGAACACAATCAATGAAGACTCACTACTTCACACAATGTGGAAAGTGAGAATATATCTTAAGAGTCCTACGCATTATCCTTGTGGTATTGCCAGAACATCCGAGTAATATGTTCACATATTCACAATGAAGATGGAAAACCTTCTAGAGCCAACATCAAACAAGCTCTTGGTAGGTGACATGTGAGATTTATCCAATAGATCAACCTTGGTCCTGGAAATGGATTGACGAATACCTTTGAAAAACCGGTCGTTGTGCTTAAAAATTCTTTTCTCTAGCACATCGACTGTGTATTAATATTTCAAAATAAAAGGTATTTATGACTGATAATTGATTTTCCTTAAAACCTTTGTTGTATTGCAAAACACTTTATATTAAGCAATACACGATTGTTTTACAAATCACTGTTCATCAATCAGTGAGTCCCAATTCACTGGTTCACTCACTCCATGTTGTCTTCTTTGAGATGTTCCGGTTTGAGAACAGCTAGAGCAGCTGCGAAACCCTGTCAAGGAAATTCTTCGGAATTGTACTGATTAACGAGGAACCGTGGGCCGTGTACCTCAATTCAACGAAAGTGATCAAAGACACTTTCGTGCGCTTTATTACTAACTGTTGTATGCAGGGAAACCCGACGGTTGCAGCTGATCAGAATTGATAAGTCATTCCATAACCGCTTGCTCACACATCATCTTCATTTCAAAGAAATCATGATAAAAACATATCTTCATCAACGACTCTAATATTTTCACTCCATGCTTCTGCTACGCTGCTGCAAATATCATGAATCAACAAAAGCTTCCGCAACTCTGATGAGAAGAAATCATGATCCAGAATGTGAGCATGTCGGTCCAAAAGTCACAACATCACAAGATGGCAACGCTACAAAGGATGAGTCAGAGATTTATGGTGGCAGATGGTCTCAAAGCTGGCTCAACACTCTGCATCACGTAGATCAGTTAAAGACCTCCACTTGAGCCAATAAAACATGTGGAACATGAAGTATCAAAGGCTACGGACTACAGAGCAAAGATCTTAATCAAGAATCCAAGAACAATCAAAATGTTATATCTGTTTGTGTTCAATATAAATTGAGGTGACCTCTATTAGGGGGAGATTGTTAGGATTTAGAAAATTCGGTAGTTAAAGTGTCGGTCACCTCAAGTATATGTATTCGTTAGAAAGCTCGTAGTCGTAGTCACGTAATGTTAATAAGTAGTTTGTTAAGTAACACCGTGGAGGACGAACTGGTCTTTACCCACTGTATGCCTGATCCACAGCCCGTAGGAGGCGTGTCTTGTAAGAAACTATAAATACCCTCTACCTCCCAAGGTAGAGGGTTGGAGCTTTCAATACTATTTTTCTTTGTTTCATCAAGTTCCCAACTCTCTTTACTTTCTCTCTCTAAAACTCAATTCATACACCTATATTCAATATGATTTGATGTGTTTATGAAATCCAATATGTTACAAGGTCTCTTGGAAGCAAAATGTTGTAATGATGCATTTTTGGACGAAAAGGATTAAATATGTGAAGAAAATAGCTAAGTTAAGATCAAGATACTCAAACTTCTCGAATTCAAGCTGACGGCGTCACAATCCATGGGCGACGCCGTCCCTCTCTATGTAATTAAATTTGCGACGACTCGAATGTAGCCTTTTTGCTAATTTACACCTGACGACGTCAAGCTTTGAAAAGGAAGGGCGTCACTATGACTTTTCATCTCATTCGGCCCAGATCCAGATTCTGACGACGTCACTACTGAAGAATGATGGCGTCACACATATCAATTGACGCCGTCACAAGCTGATCAAGACTATCACAAGGATGTGACAATTCAGTAGGTAGAATTGGATAGCTATCAAGGAGTAATACATCATAAGTAGATACGCTTCACTTCTCTTGAAGTTCCCCAATTGTAGTGTAGTTTAGTTAGTAGCATTTGGGTTAGTTGACTAGCAACTAATTCTGCCCTCCCCTTCAAAACCGAGATTTTAAAATATAAAAATACAAAAAATAATCATCTCTCATCTTTAGACTTAATTCGACATACACTCCAGCCTAACGACACTATTACCCTAGAGAACGATATCAATCCCCGAGGCTTACCCAATACTACACTACAATGATTAGGTTCATTGCCTAGGGTGTTGAAAAACTTGCTCGACGAAAAGGAAGTTCCTTTGACCCCAAACGCGCCTTGTACACGCATCAAGTTTTTGGCGCCGCTGCCGGGGAATAGAATAGCTAGTTTGATTTCTATCTCGTTTAGGTTCTCTTGCTTGATTCCTATCAAGTGAGACTTTTTCTTATTTTTTTAGCTTCCTCATAGTCTATCCCCCTTTTTCGTGACCTTTTTTAGTAATCTCATCACTTTTCATCATGGAAGGTGATAACCCGCCACCATTCATCGATCCACCAATCATTGACCCACCACGAGGCCGTAATCTTGGTGAATACTCTAGACCAAGCCACCAAGGCTATAGGAACACTATTGAGCTCCCCGATCAAGCTCAAACTACAGCCCTGCTATCCGACACCATTCGGTTGGTGCAAAACGAATGTGCATTTCATGGACTTCGTTCCGAAGATCCTAATCAACATCTCAAGGACTTCCTTGAAATCGTTGATTCCATCGACCTTGATGCTACCACACGAGAGACCACGCGCTTGCGTCTCTTCCAATTCTCTCTACGGGACCAAGCTAGTAATTGGCTTGAGCGACTTCCTGCCGGATCCATCTCAAGTTAGGATGATCTCACTACTCGTTTCCTTGCCTAATTTTTCCCACCGGGGAGAACTACTAAACTTAGGAATGAAATCTTGATGTTCTAACAACGTCAAGGTGAATTTCTCTACGAGGCATAGACTCTGTGGAAAACTAGAAAGGGGGGTTGAATAGTTTTGCCGATTTTAAGTTAGTTTCCAAAAACTTTAGATTCGATGTTGTGTGAAATCATATAGATGAAGAGAGAGTATAGATCTAAGAGTAATGCAAATAAAGAAAGTAAAGTAAGGGATAGAAATGACACAACCGATTTATAGTGGTTCGGCTACAAGGACACCTTCCTTGCCATACTCCACTCCCCGAGTCACCTACTCGAGAGTTCAATCACTATGTCAACAAACTCCTTCAACTTGGCGGAGAAGCCTTCACAACGTTGCTTACACCTTTTTTGGGTACAAAGCTAAATAGCGAGTCCATAACATGGAGGACCAAACCAACACGACTATTACACAAAAAATATGTGAAATATCAAGTACAAGATCTTTGCTACAAAATCAATCAAGGACCCCTTGCTTGGATGACTTGTAGAATGCTCGTGATCTCGCCTTAGAGAAGGACCTATATTAGAATCACAATAGAAGAAAGAAGAACAACTCTCTAGATCAAGTGATCTTTTGTTAGAAGAGTGTAAGAGTATATGAGAGAGTTAGTAAGAAGAGGGGTGAGTAAAAATAAAGAAATGGCTCTCTATTTATAGGCAAAATCTTGCCACTGTTGCACAGATCCCTTACTTAAGGGATCCGTCTAGTGTAACTCCAGGGATCCGTGGGACGCTCCTCTTTGCCCATGGGTTTTTGGGTTATGGGTCATGGGTCATGGGTTATGGGTTGGTCCATGGTTATTTATTTAGATATAATGTATCTAATAGATGCAATGCATCTATTCAATGGATCATGGGTTAATACCATGGGTCATGGATATGCTCCATGGGTATGGTTCATGGGTTATGGTTTTTACCCATCCTAATAAACTATTACAACAAATGATTTATTACAACAATTTGTATTAAATGACTATATGTAAATGCTTTACAAAAATAACATGTATCCTTATAATTTTACTTATGATAACATTATATTTGTTATCAACAAAACACAAAGAGATCACTAAATATTAATAAACGTTCTTACGGTTTATTTGTATTAAAAATCTCCCCCTTTTTGTTGATGACAAAACATAATGTTATGATGAGTAAAACTTAAGATTAGATGTATGTTTTGAAAGCCTAAGTTTTACTTCTTCTCCCCCTTTTTGTCGAAACAAAAAGTTACCCTAACGAAGAAATAAAAAGTGGAAAAATAGTCCATGTATCTCAAACTCCTCCTTGACGGTAGCTCCCCCTAGAATGTGGTGTCAAGTGAGAAAAAAAATATCCTACAAAGAAAGGGTTAGTAGTTACATGCATAAAAAAATCTTGTGATTGACGAGAATCAAGATTGGGAGCCAAGGTATGTAAACAAGGCCTTGTAATAAAATAACAAAATGTAGTGGTATTTATGCCACTACCAGCATGTAAAACTAAGAACAAGACTTGTTCTTAAAAATGACTCAAAAGAGAAATACTAAAAGTAAAAAATGATTCCTTCCATGCTTGCATAAGGTTATGGATGGAAGTTTTGGTGAGTGATGATGTTGATGCGATCAAGGACATTTCTTCCCTAATTTCTATTGCAAGATCCCTAGTGGATTGACAATGTTCACAATGTAAGTGGTGTGGATAATTAGTGCGGAAGTTTTCTGGGTTATTTTGATTTGTGAGATGCGGAAGTTGTGGTGGAAAAGTTGGAAAATACGGATCAAAATCGGGAATGTTTGGAAGTGGTGGTGGAAAAGAACCTTGATGTTCTTGTAACACAATGGGAGCTAAAGGTGGTGAGGTTTCAAGGTCTTTGAAGTTTGTGTTTGGAGAAGTAGGAGATGTCAAAAAGACTAGTTCTTTTTGCTTGGTTTGTTGAGATCTTGTTGGAGTCTTAAGGAGTTCCAAAAGAGTGACCTTAGGTGGTGATTTGATGGGTGATGAAGTTGGTGTACTTGTTGGTGACGAAGGAGGGGCTATAATGGAAGCATTTTGTGGTGAGTGAGTGGTTGGTGATGAACCATTTGATGATGGTTTTGTTAAGCAACAAGGCCGGATGCTAATCCGTGCGGATTTCCTAGATTTTGGTTGTGGTATTTTGGAAGGTGGGAGGAAAAAATTTTGGAGTTCTTGAAAGAGATTGTTTGCACTAGGTGATTCATCTATGTTGGAAGAACTTTTGGGTGACATGATGATGTTTTTTTATGAGGTTAAGAGTGATGAATATGCAAGCATTTTAGGAATCCTATTTATAGAAAAATTGTGCATTATAATGAATGCTTGACCCAAAATATGGATTAAAATCTAATGATTAGATATGAATTTAAGGCATGTGATCAAGAGAACACAAGCATTAAGTAACATACTCCAAAAAAAATAAAAAAGAAATGATGAAAATATTGAAGTTTTCATCCAAAATGAGAAAAATAGAAGATAAAATTAGCTTCTGTCTCACGGATCCCACAGATGCTTCCCTTGAGGGAACTGTCCAGCATTAAGGCTGGGATTCGTGGTACTGGTGACTCAGGCAGCTCAAAATTTTCCTTTTTTGGAAACATTTGTACCTAGTGTGTGCCTATATGCAAACCATTTGGAGTTGCGGTTATCTCGACTCCTAAAAAGAAAGGAAAAATAAACTAGAAGTGAAAAGATCACACTATTATGTGAGATAACCCGAGTGCTCCTAATTCATTGTTGCTTAAATGAATGTACCCGAAAACACATATTAGTTATGTGTCCTCTTTAGCATTCAAAAGACATGAGATGCAATGAAAACGGGTTTTTACTTTGTATTAATAATGAAAAAGCGATTTATCCTAGATGTGATAAATGGCTTTTTATGAAAGTGATACAGGAAGAGGTATCCTTTTAGAAAACACTTTGAAAAGAGATTTCTTTTTGTGAATAAAACGTTTATTCCTTAAAAAAGTAGGTATGCAATTACGCGTTTGCAAGAGGTACTTGTCTTGAAAAATAAGAGAAGACTATGAAAGTACGAGTTATAAGTAAAAACTTATCTTGGGTTTTGAAAATTCCCGTATTGCTTGTGAGTTGTGCGTGAAATAGAGATCCAAGACGAAGTAGGTTGAATTGTTCGAGCTTCAACGGTTTGGTGAGGACGTCGGCTATGTTGTCTTCGGACGCTACCTTCTCAATAGAGATGTTCCCCTTTTGATCATTGTCTCTTAAGAAGTGATGACGAATCTCTATATGCTTGGTGCGAGAATGCAATACCGAATTCTTGCTTAAGTCGATGGCACCTTTGTTATCACATAGAATGGCTATGTCACTTAGATGAATGTCGTAGTCAACTAACGCTTATTTCATCCATAGTGCTTGTTGGCATGCTTTGCCGGCGGAGACATATTCAGCTTCGGTTCTTGATATGGCCAATGCCGTTTGCTTCTTTGAGAACCAAACTGTTAAACAACATACGATAAAAGTACATACCCCACTAGTACTTTTTTGGTCAACATAATCACCTGCATGGTCAGAATTTGCATATACAATTGTTTCTACCCCTGTACCCTTAGGATACTACAATCCTAATTGAGTTGTACCCTTAATGTACCTAAAAATTCTTTTGACGGCTTCTAGATGTGATGTTTTAGGATCTTCTTGAGACCTAGCACATATACAAACATTAAACATGATATCAAGCCGACTAGCCGTGAGGTAGAGAAGACTACCAATCATGTCTCGATATTTTGTGTTATCAACGGATTCTCCGTCTTCATCTTTTGTGAGTTTAGTGTCGGATGACATTGGTGTTCTTATGGGTTTTGACTCTTCTAAACCAAATTTCTTTAACATCTCCTTAATGTATTTAGATTGATTAAAGAAGATACCATCTTCTACTTGTTTGATTTGTAGACCAAGAAAGAAGCTAAGTTCTCCCATCATACTCATCTCGAACTCGTCATGCATGATTTTAGAGAAATCATCACACATGTCTTAACAAGTAGAACCGAATATAATATCATCTACATATATTTGAACAATGATTATATGTGACTCTCTTTTCTTAGTAAAAAGTGTGTTATCAGCTAACCCTATGGTGTAGTTTTGTTTGATTAAGAATGACTTGAGTCTGTCATACCAAGCTTTTGGAGCTTTTTTAAGACCGTAAAGGGCTCTCTTTAACTTATACACATGTTTAGGTTTTTCAAAATCGATGAAGCCCGGAGTTTGAGCTACATATACTTCTTCATTAATAAAACCATTTAGAAAAGCACTTTTGACATCCATTTGATAAAGCTTAAGATCATTAGCACAAGCATAAGCAAGAAGTATTCTTATAGACTCTAATCTAGCCATGGGGGCATAGGTCTCATCAAAGTCTATTCCTTCTTGTTGATTATACCCTTGGGCAACGAGTCTAGCTTTGTTTCTAGACACTACACCGTTTGCATCTAACTTGTTTTTATATACCCATTTGGTTCCTATTATGGTTTGATTACTAGGTGGAGGGACGAGTGTCCACACATCGTTAGAAACAAATTGATTTAACTCTTCTTGCATAGTGTAGGATCATACATAATGTGTTGTTTGATGATTCGGGTGGTCTAGGATTATGATGATACAAGAGTGCCATGTTTAGAGAGATGAAGAGAGTAGAGAGGGAACTCTAGAGAGATAAACAAGAAAATGCAAGGTTAGATTACCAGGTTCCACCCCTTCCAAGGATGGAAGGGGTATTTATAGTTACAGACTAAACGCCCTCCTGTCGGGCTGTGGATCAGGCATACAGTGGGTAAAGACCCGTCCTTCCTCCACGGTGTTGCACTAAGCTAAACTAATAACTAAATAACTAACTAACAACAAGTAAATAACGATATGTCTACGAGCTAACTTATGCTAGATTATATTTGGGGTGACCGACTCTTCACTATGGAATTTCTAATTCCTAACAATCTCCCCCTAAGGGAGGTCACCCCATGTTTTACATTTCGAATCCTAGTATTCTATTTTATCTTCATTCTTGAGCTCGTAGACTTTAATTCTTCACTTCCGTAATCTTTGTGCTTAAGCAGTGACTCTTCATAGTCCGATTATTTTGTACTTTCAGTGGAGGTCTTTGAACTGATCCACATCTTGATGATCTTAGAGCTTTCTTTGAGATCATCAGCCACAGTCAAGGTTGTAAAAATCACTAGGCGCTAGTGAGGCGGTCGGGTAGGGCCTAGCGATTAATCGGTTAGGCGGGGATTAATCGGGGATTAATCGAATTAGAATTTTTATGCACAAAATTGTAATTTTAGATATTGTATTATATTATATGTATGAGATAAGTATAGTGCATCAAAGTTTAAATATTTCAAGTGTTAAAATATCAACATAATACATAATTATTCAAAGTTCAAAGTCAAACAGAGATATTACTCGGTTTGTTGACCATTTTAAGCGATCTTTGACCGATTTTGTTCGACTAATCGGTTTGTTGACCAATTTTTAAGTGGTTTGTCTGAATTTTAAGTTATTTTGTTGACCGATTTTTAAGCGATTTTGTCCGATTAGACCGATTTTATTCGATTTTGTCCGATTAATCGATTTTTTGACCAATTTTTAAGCAATCTTTGACCAAACCGATTAAATATGTCAATTATGATAAATCAAGGCGTTTACTGAGTGATCAGCGATTATGCGGGGATTAATCGGCCGCCTGGGCCGATTTTTACAACAGAGGCCACAGTAAATCTCTGGATCACCCTTTATTGTGTTGCCTTCATGTGATGTTGTTACTTTTGGACCGACATGCTCACACTTTCTGGATCATGAAATCTTTTCATCAGAGTAGCGGAAGCTTTACTGGTTCATGATATTTGCAGCAATCAGAGCCATGTTATGTAGATATGCACTTGTCATGATGTTCTTCATTTAAGTGTGTATGCTGTGAGCATGCGGCTGTGAATTGACTTCTCAATATCGATCAGCTGCAACCGTCCAGTGTTCCTGCAAACAACAGTTAGCACTAAAACTCACAAAAGTGTCTTTGTTCACTTTCGTTGAATATAGTTGTAAGAACCACGGTTCCCCGTCGATCAGTATAAATATTGCCTGTGATCAGGTAGAATTCCGAAGAATCTCCTTGACAGGGTTTCGCATCTTGATCTAGCCGTTCTCAAACCAGAGCGTCCCAAAGTAGACAACACGGAGTGAGTGAACCAGCGAATTGAGATTCACTGATTGATGAAAAATTGATTTGAAAACAATCGCGTATTGCTTGAAGAAAGAGTTTTTCAATGCGACGAAGGTTTTATAAGAAAGATCAATTTTCAATCAGAAATACCTTTTTGTGTTTGAAAATGAATACACATTCGATGTGCTAGAGAAAAGAAGATTTGCACATCGAATGGTTTTCACAAAAGTATTTTTTTCAATCAGAGATACTTTTTGTGTTTGAAATATAAATACATATTCGATGTGCTAGAGAAAAGAAGAGATTTGCACATCGAACGGTTTTTCTAAAAGTATTCGTCAATTCATTACCTGGACCAAGGTTGATTCAAGAGTGAATCGCCCCATTGTTTCAATCCAGTTGTCACAAGTTTAATCTTTAGAAAAGATCTCACATGTCACCCACCAAGAGCTTGTTTGATGTTGGCTCTAGAAGGATTTCCATCTTCATTGGGAATATTTGACAAATCACTCAGATGTTCTAGCAAATATCACAAGGATAATGCGTAGGACTCTTAATATATTCTTACTTTCACATTGTGTGAAACAGCAAGTCTTCATTAATTTTGTGTCCTAATGAGATTTTGTGGATGATCTCTTGGCTCTAGACTCAATTGTGCACATTTGGTTTCCTATGTCGGAGACTAGGGAGAGGGTCTCCTTCTTCAATATTAACAATCTCTAAGAGAAAGTCGATAGATTATGTAGGTTCCCCGTGAGAATGAAACAAGTCCTTTTAAGAGGAACTTGAGTAGCTTGGGAAGTTAGGTACAGTGCGTCACTGGGTCCATGACGTCTTGTCTTCAATACCAGTGTTACCTTAGTAGACACCGCTAGCATTTGTATTGAACCCGGTTTCTGCCCTAAGGTTGAATTAATGGAGGGATAATTTTTTTCACCCTTTTCACATTCTATTCTTTTTCATTCTTCAACCCCTTTAGTGCTTATCGAGACTTCATAACTAGAACCTTGTTGGGGTTATTCCAGTACTAGCTCTGTCTCAGTCCGCACTCTTCCCGTATTCTCCTTTTTCTCCTTTTTTTCATCATACCTAAGGACTTCTACACTATCTAGTGGATTGTCCCTGGGTAGATCCCTCCGGCTCTGGCGGGATCGTGGGAACGAATACCTAGCCTAACCATCCTTATAACACCATGCATAAAGTAAATTGGTCAGTCTTATTGGTACAGTTCTTTCCTTCTCGAAACAAGTTGAAAAATCATTTGGAAAATCAATCAAGGTACTTGTGATATAAAATCAAAACATTTTGTACCTTAATGGTTTTGATCATTTAGAAATGCTCCCCCTCAACATGTGCATATGATTTTGAAATTGTTTAGCACATGGAGGATAGAGTTCTTTGAAATAATTTCTTGATCACAATTTCCATAGAAAAAGCCATTTGATTTTCTTGGTAAATTCTCCCCCTCAATATGTGCGTTGGATAAATGAAAATCATTTTGCACATAGAGGCAACAGGTTAATGAAGTACTTCCACGATTACACTTGTTATAGTGAAACCATTAGAAAATCAATCAAGGTACTTATGTTAAAACATAGAAGCTTTTGTAGCTTGAGAGTTTATTTTCTTTTGAAATGCTCCCCCTCAATATGTGCTTCGAGATTCGAAAGCGTTTTGCACATATGGGAGAGCAGCCTGCACTTTTGAATCAAATCGATCATCATTTATCAGATTTCATAATTAAATCACAAATTCTCCCCCGATCAAAAATATCAAACCTTTTGAGATTTTGGATCCCAAATGATTTAATAAGGTTTAGAAAACATGGGAGAAAATGTGGCCTTGTTTAAATACTCTTCTGGTTTTTGGTTAAATGCTCCTCCTCAATCATGTGCATCATGTATTTGAAATCTTTTGGCACATGAAAGAAGGAGTGCTTTTGAAACAATCACCCTTTAAAACCGATTTGAGATTTAAATCACGATCTCTCCCCCAATCAAAAATTTCAAACCATTTGAGATTTGTGATCCCAATTGATTTAAATCATTTAGAAAATTTTGAGGAAAGACTTGGCAAGATTTAATTTTGAGAAATGACTGATATGGACCAATTATAAATGTTAAAGATTGTCAGTGTCAGGAATGATAGTTTTAAGAGATCTTTGAGTTAAATAAAACAATTTCACAATCAAACAAGAACAGAAAAATTTCATTTTGAAAGATCTTGATTCAAAAGAAAAATCATACCATGACATAACATTAAATCTTTAGGTCACAACTTATTTTGTACAAACGGACTTGATAGATGAAATATCGATTGAAAATATTTTATTTTAAATCATTCTCCCCCTTAATCGATGACCGTAGTCGTTGATTGAGTGACTTAAGTTTTGATAAAAGGAAGTCCAGTGATTTCCAAAATTAAGTCCAATTTATTTTCAAAAGAATATTTTTCCATTTTCAAAAGAAGATTTTCAAAATTGTTTTAAGAAAAATGGTATCATCCACTACTTTTTCCTGCACAAAGATACGTTAGGTGGTTGAGCTGCTTCTGTTGTTGCTGTAAGGCTTGAAGAAAACCGTCTGCTGATGCAGTGAGACCTCTTAAGTTGCATTTATCGTGCCAACTATCCATAGAGAGGTCTAATTAAGCTTCGTTTCTTCTTTTGTTGACCCAAGATATAGTTACCATTTCCTATCGGCATCCAATCATCTTCATTTGTGGGATCCGGATCAGGAACAATCTTATAAAGCATCTTATCTGCATACGTTAGTCAACACAAACAGATATATGGTGGTCGACAACACCCAAACAGCAATTGACTAATAAAAGTCAATCCAACATGTCAATCAGATCATACAAAGGCATAGGGAATATGTGTTTATCAAACTATAGACATCTAATCCTAACAATCATATCCTAGAATCCTAGTCCTTCAACATAGGCAAACTTCGTTTTTCAGATAAGCACATAGGATGATTATATAAGCTCGTTAGATGATATAAATTTGAAAACATTCTCCCCCTCAATCAATGACTCATTCTATCAAAAGTTTTAAATAAGCTGAAGTCATTGATTGGGTTTTGCAAATTTATGAAAACTTGATTCTGATTGATTTTCAAGCAACTCATTTACCACCATCTTGTTAAAACAAATATTTTTCTAAAGAATTCTAGAAGGAAAAATATTTGAGTAGGAACAGCAGTCCTTCGACATACTTTCCTCATTTTGTTTTAGGATAAGTGCACGAAATATTTGAAAATTGGTTTAGCACAGCACTTTCCTTTCTTGAACAACGGGTTGCTATCTGAAATAATAGCAAACCATAGTTTTGAAGAACGGGTTACAGTCTGAAGTAACTGCAAGCCATAGTTTTTAGACATGTTTTGAAAAAGAATATTTACACCTCCTGCTCGAACTTCATCTATGGTCCCGTGCCATTATTAAATGACATTTCTAAGACCGTAGATGTTATCGATACCAGAAGACATGTCCTGATAAAACATATTTTTGGTCTTTTTCAAAGTTTCTGATTTTTATGGGTTTTTGTTGGTTTTATATTTTTCTATTTTGTTTTGTTGGTTTTATATTTTTGTATTTTGGTTTTTGATAAATATTTACAAAGATAGATTAGATGATATAGTTTAAGAAGATGATGATACGAGTACCGAGATAAGGATATTGAACAGCCCCGTTGTAGAAGATAGAAATCGTCATCTCTTAAAAATCCACCACTAAAGCTTCTGAGGCTCTTGAAAAGAAGGAATTCAGCTTTTAAGAATGCGAGACTTTGGTAGCTCCCACCCAAACCGAAAATCCTTTTGTTGAGCATATTCGAAGCTATATTTCAAGTTTGCCTTAGCCAGGTGCACAAAGAAGCACACCATTTTCATCGATCTTGCTGCTCCTTCTAAGAATGATCTTTGTGATTCTTCGTTCGGGGTTATATCATCAAGATAGAAGAACAACAACATATCATCCCACATTTAAATAATCTTCTCAAATTCCTTTTCCACTGAAGTCTGAAGAGATCCATACCAAAAAGTTGTCAAGAGACCACTTCCCCCAAGTAGATGAATTGATGCAGTCAGTCTCTTAGACTAGAGCTCACGAACCCGAATACACATATACCCGAAGACAGAGAAACTTATACCATCAAAGTAGCAGATTAAGTCTGATAGCCAAAGAATAGCCCCGATGTATACTTTTCTCTCCCCTGAAGAAAGTGTATGAAGCTCAAGAACCCAAAGTACCCGAATGCCCAAAGAGAGAATAACCGATAACATTGAAGAAGCAGGCCGAATCACTGATTATCTCTGCGGATGTCAACTCCGGAATAAGTGATTATATCTCTGAATCACTGATTAAGCTCTCAAATGAGACATCAGAGCGTCTGTAACATATTGGATTTCACAAACACATTAAACCAAATATCAAGAGGCGTATAAATGATGTTTTAGAGAGAGAAAGTTAGAGGTTGGGAACTTTAGTGAGAGAAAGAAAAATCTTATTATGAGCTCCAACCCTCTACCTTGGGAGGTAGAGAGTATTTATAGTTCTTACATAAATCGCCACCTACGGGCTGTGGATCAGGCATACAGTGGGTAAAGACCCGTCCGTCCTCCACGGTGTTACTTAACTAAATACTACTAAACATTAAATAATCTACGACTACGAGCTTTCTAACGATTACATATACGAGCTTTCTAACTGATCCACGTGATAATAATTTTGAGCCAGCTTTTGAGATCATCAGCTAACATAAATCTCTGACTCTTCCGTTGTGATGTTGGTATTATGTTATGTTGTGACATATAGACCGACATGCTCACTTTTTGGATCATGATATATTCTCATCAGAGTAGCGGAAGCTTTCATTGATTCATGATATTGGCAACAGCGTAGCAGAAGCATGGAGTGAAAATATCAGAGTCATTGATGCACTGATCATGATTTCTTTAGAAGTGAATGTGTAGAGTGAGCATGCGGCTATGGATTGACCTCTTCATTCTGATCAGCTGCAAACGTCGGGCGTACCTACATACAGCAGTTAGCAATAAAGCGCACGAAAGTGTCTTTGATCACTTTCGTTGAATTGAGGTACACGGCCCACGGTTCCCCGTTGATCAGTACAAGTACTGCCTGTGATCATGTAAAATTCCGAAGAATTTCCTTGACAGGATTTCGCAGCTGCTCTAGCTGTTCTCAAACCGGAACGTCTCAAAGAAGACAACACGGAGTGAGTAAACCAGTGAATTGAGATTCACTGATTGATAAAAAGAGATTTGAAAAACAATCGTGTATCGCTCAATAGAAATTGTTTTTGCAATACAACGAAGGTTTTAATGAAAATCAATTATCAATCATAAACACCTTTTATTTTGAAATATTAGTACACAGTCGATGTGCTAAAGAAAAGATTTTTTTTAAGCACAACGACCGGTTTTTCAAAGGTATCCGTCAATCCATAACCTGAACCAGGATTAATTCAAAAGATTGAATCACCCCATTGTTTCTGTTCAGTTGTCACATGGTTGATCTATTGAATAGATCTCACATGCCACCCACCAGGAGCTTGTTTGATGTTGGCTCCAGAAGGCTTTCCATCTTCAGTGTGAATATGTTTGCATATTACTCAGATGTTCTGGCAATACCACAAGGATAATGCGTAGGAATCATAAGATATAATCTCTCTTTCCACATTGTGTGAAATAGAGAGTCTTCATTGAAAGTGTCCTAATGAGATTTATAGATGATCTCGTGGCTCTAGACTCAATTGTGCATATTCGGATCCTATGTCGGAGACTAGGGAGAGGGTCTTCTTCTTCAATATCAACAAACTCTAAGAGAATGTCGATAGATAATGTCGGTTCCCCATGAGAATGAAACAAGCCCTTTTAAGAGGAACTTGAGTAGCTTGAGAAGATTAGTGCAGTGCATCACTGGGTCCATGACGTCTTGTCTTCAATACCACTGTTACCTTAGTAAACACCAGTAGCATATCTATTGAACCCGGTTTCTGCCCTAAGGTTGAATAATTGGAGGGCTATTTATTTTCACCCTTTTCTCATTCAATTGTTTTTCATTCTTCAACCCCTTCAGTGCTTACCGAGACTTCATTACTAGAACCTTGTTAGGTTTATTCCAGTACTAGCTCAGTCTTAGTCTGTACTCTTCCCATATCTCATTTTTCTCCTTTTTTCAATATACCTAAGGACTTCTACACTATCTAATGGATTGTCCTTGGGTAGATCCCTCCGGTTCTGGCTGATCATGGGAACAAATACCTAACCTTATCGTCCTTATATCACCATACATAAAGTAAAGTTGGTCGGTCTATTTGGTGTTGTTCATCTGCCAATGGAACCAATTGAAAACCATTTTGAAAATCAATCCAGATACTTGTGATATATTATCAAATCATTTTGTACCTGAATTGTTTTTGATATTTTTAGAACAAGAGCTCCCCCTCAACATGTGCATCAAGCATCATTTTGTAATAGAAATAATTTTCATCTTTGAGGGGTTGCCTTGCATCTAAGAGTAGTTATATAAAGAATGTGGTTTTCAAAATAGTTGCACCCCCTCAATATGTGCATAGATATTTTAAAATGTTTTGCACATATTAGGAAAAGACTGCACATTGAAATAAATTGATCACGTATCAAATCTTTGTGGTTTAAGATAGATGCTCCCCCTCAACATGTGCATGGAAAATTTGAAATCGTTTGGCACATGTGGGAAGGAGAGCTTGTACATCCTTATAAAACCATTTACCGAATTATCAGTTTAAATCCGATTTAAATCACAAATTCTCCCCCGATCACAATTATCAAATCATTTGAGATTTGTGATCTCTGTAGATTTAAATTGATTTTGAAAGCTTTTAAGGAGAATTGTGACATGATTATGAAAACATTTTAACTGATAAGGACCGGATTTTGAGACTTTAGACTCCATTGATTAATCATGCATGATTATCTTTTGAAAACAATTGTATGACAAATAACCTTTTGATTTAATTGAAATCATTCTCCCCCTCAATCAATGACATAATTTGTTGATTGAGAGATAGATATTTTGACAAATGATCAGATCAGATGATTTTCAAAAATAGGGTCCGAGTTATTTTTCAAAGCAATTTGTTTTCATTAGATAGAAGTAATTGTTCATAGAATCAGAGCATGAGATTTGAAAACAAGATAAAGCATGGCTCTGTTCTTTCTTTGAAAAGAAGGTTATTGCCTGAAATGACAATAAACCATTGTTTCACTTTCTCCCAATTTTTTTTTAAGAACATTCGAACAACATCTAAAGTCCCGTTTCATTCTTTGAATGACAGCACAAAGATCGTAGATATTATCGAATCGAGAAAAATATGACAAAAAGATAATATTTTTTGAAATTTTTCAAGATTTTTCAAATTTTTATGGATTTTTTGAAAGTTTTATATTTTTCTATTTTCTTTTTGAATAAATATTTACAAGAGATAGATGAAGAAAGACCTTTACTCCTCGTCTTCCTCTTGAAGACGTTTGAGTGTTTCCGGTTGTAGACTTTTTAGACCAAGTCGTGGGAGGATAAACTCAAAACGTTCTCTAGGAAGAGCTTTGGTGAAGATGTCTGCTAACTGATATTCAGTCCTTACAAAATAGAGTTCCACCACACCGTTTTCTACTTGCTCCCTGATGAAATGAAGTCGAATGTCGATGTGCTTTGCTCTTGAGTGTTGTACGTTGTTGCATGAGAGAGCAATAGCACTTTTATTATCACAGTACAGAGGGATTTTGTTGAATTCAAAACCATAGTCAGATAATTGAGATCTCATCCATAGGATTTGAGCACAACAAGATGACATGGCTATGTATTCAGCCTCTATAGAGGAAATAGAAGTACTCATTTGCTTCTTTGAAGACCAGCTCACAAGCTTATCACCCAAAAACTGAGCACCTCCAGACGTACTTCGACGTGTATCTTGACATCCTGCATGATCAGCATCTGCATAGGCTGTTAGTGACATACCAGTGTCCTTCGGGTACCAAAGTCCGATATTGATGGTTCCTTGGAGATACCGAAAGACCCGTTTAACCGCTTCAAGGTGCTTTTTGTTAGGCTTAGCCTGATATCTAGCACACATGCAAACAGCGAACAGAATGTCTGGTCTACTGGCTGTGAGGTACATCAGGGATCCAATCATACTTCGATATTTCGTTTGGTCTACCATGATCCCTGAGTGGTCCTCATCCAGTTTAGTACGCTCTATCATGGGAGTGTCAACAGGGTCACAAGAATCAAATCCAAATTTCTTTAAAATCTCATTTGCTTATTTAGATTGATTTATAAGTATGCCTCCGGGACTTTGTGAAATTTGTAATCCCAAGAAAAATGACATTTGTCCAATCATTGACATTTGAAATTTGGAACCCATTTCATTTGAAAAATGGACACATTCATTGGGGTCAGTCGAGGCAAAAATAATATCATCAACATATATTTGAACGTGAATTAAATGTTTGCCTGACTTTCTGGTGAACAAAGTCGGATCAACTGCTCCTTTGCTGAATCCAGTGGATAGAAGAAATTTTGATAGCGTATCATACCAAGCCCTTGGAGCTTGCTTCAAGCCGTAAAGAGCCTTCTTCAAACGATAGACGTGAGTAGGATGCTCTGGATTTACAAAGCCTTTAGGTTGGCTGACGTATACGAATTCTTTAAGATCTCCGTTAAGAAAAATCCGTCTTCACATCTATCTGATATACTACTGTAGGACCACTACGATATCAACCTTATCACTTTACCAAGCAAACCCAACACACGTAACCCAAGTTACGCGTATAACACGTTAAACCCAAACACAAACAAAGCTTAGATATAAGATGAGAAAGATGGTGACTTGATGTTTATAAATCGTGTATGTGATAGATAAAGATGAAAACAATAAGTTGTATATTCCAAAGGAAGAAAACACACACACACACACACACACTTTCAAGCACACCCCTCAAATGACCATTTGAGGGGTATTTATAGTACAAGAGGCTTGTTGCCCTAAAAGTCTTTCCTTGGGCTTGGCCTTGGGCCTCGTAGACTTGGATTGGATTACACATAATAAAAGGCTAGCTTATCTTAAATATTAGCCATTTAGCTTAGCCCGATCCACGAGCCCGTTGACTATTCTATCACGATATCTAACACGCGTTACAAAGTTCCTAAACGTGAATGACCATCACTTCTAATAAAACAATTAAGGCTAACAATGTCCCCCTAAGGGGTGGTCATTCAAAAGATGCTCCACTTGATTAGGTCTTTACTTTCCTTGAGCTTGAACTTTGCGTGTAGATATAGAATAGTCTTGATTCTTTGTTCCTTCATGCTTTGTGATCAGATAATGTGGTTGTCTGCCATTGTCAACTTCGTTGGTTAGGTGTCTCCACGTCTTTATCCACCATGCTCACACTTCTATTTGTCTTTTGGTTACCAATGATGTAGTTCTCGTGTCTTTATACTTTGTAGATTCATTGACATTGACGAAGAATCATCTTTAACTTTGTGTAGCCTTTGATTATGATGAGAACTTACATGTGTTTTTGGAATGAGCATGTGGAGAATCTGCACGATCAATCCGCTCCGGAGCTTCCATAAGAAGAAAACATAAAACAGGTTAGTAATAAGCGGATTCCGGCAATTACAAGTTTGAATTTTGAGGGTGTTAACAGCATAGTGTGAAAACACGTCTCTAATTCTCACAGAGGCCGTTCCTGAACTGGAGTCCCACAAGTGAGATAACGCGATGTACCGAAATACACCTACAGTTCAGATGAGTCGCTGAGGTACACCGAAGCATCACCCCACGACTGTAGACCATTTGAGACACACTAAGCGTAATCCACGGGGAGTTACCGAAGTGACCTGCTGTCAGGGCTGCTTGATGTTGACCCTGGCAGGAGTTTCCATTCAATCATTGAAAATCACAGATGTGAAATTCTCATAAATGTTCTGGCAGATTGCTAAGATCTGCGTAGGACTCTATAATATATCACTTGTGTCCTTGTTGATGAACAACAAGCGATGTCATGTCAAGTGTTCCTATGAGCGGAGACTAGGGAGAGGGTCTCCTTCTTCAATACCAACGATCTCTAAGAGAAAGTCAATAGATTATGTAGGGTTCCCAGTGAGAATGAAATAAATCCTTTTGAGAGGAATTGAGTGGCTAGAAGGTTTAGTGCAGTGCGTCACTGGGTCCATGACGTCTTTGTCTTCAATACCAATGTCATCTAGTGACAACCAGTAGCATATGTATTGAACCCGGTTTCTGCCCTAAGGTTGATTATGGAGGGCTATTTCTTTTCACCCTTTTTTATTACTTTTCTTTTTAATTCTTCAACCCCTTCTTTCTCCTTTCTCACATTACTCCTTTTTTCAATCATGCCTAAGGACTTCTAATACTATGTAATTGTGATGTCCTTGGGTAGATCCCTCCGGCTCTGGCGGATCATAGGACGGATTTCCTATCCTTAGTCACCTTATAACTCCATGACTGTCCTATTGTTGCCATAAAACCATTTTTCTTGAAAATCTCTCAGAGTGTTTATGATAGAAAACATGTTTGAAACACTCCGTGAGTTTTGTATTTTCAGAAACACTCCCCCTTCACATGTGCTTATAAGTTTTGACAGAAATCTGCACATAGAGGGTAGAGTTCGCACTTTATGAATTGATCGACTTTAAATGAACTAGACCGATTCGAGACACGTTTACATCACTAGAGAACTAGCTTGAAATTATTACCCGTCCTGGTCAAGTCCATAGAAAGTTTCTCGAGATGGTACATGATTCCTCGTCAATTCATTGGTTTCATCTGAGTCGAGCTCATTTTGAGATTCAAACAACGATCATTAAACTTTTTGATCACATTTTAATCACGTCTCCTCCCCCTCAAAAATAGCATATTCGTGATATTTTTGATATCAACGGATTAAACAACATTTTAGAATCTTTTGGGGAGACAAACGGATTTGATTTAAGCATGAATTTGGAACATTTTGTTTTATACTCCCCCTTTAATAAAGCATAATCAATTAAAGGGTTTTAGAGGGAGTTATCTTGAGCACAAAATCTTTTGAAAGATTTTAAAAATCTTTTTGCACAATCTTGAAAAGGTGCGCAAGATGATGATGATTTCTCACCATTTTTGAATGTAGTGCACTGAAGCGTACACTAGTGATTTTCATTAAAAAGCACGAGTTTTGATTTGAAAAAAATAATAAAAAGTCATCATTTCGGTCCGGGTTTCGTACTGATGTATACGAAAGCCATTTTATGAAGAAATTTTGAGAAACGACATGTTTTGGAAAACATTTAAAGAACTCTCGCTCAAGCATCTGTACATGCCCGTATCATTGTTGAATGACATTTCTAGATACGTACAGAATATCGATTATACAAGAGACATGTCGTGAGAAGAATATTTTTGGATTTTGTATTTTCTATTGTTTTTGTATTTTTGAAAGTTTTATATTTTTATATTTTGCTTTTGTTGGTTTTTCAAATTTTGTATTTTGTTTTTCAAAAATATTTACAGCGAAGCTTTTTGGAAAGTCATTTTCAAGAAGATTCGAGAAGACGTTCTAACTCCTCAGGGGTTAGGCTTCGCATTCCAATTCGTCGAACTAAATAGTCAAACCTTTCTTTTGGAAGGGCTTTAGTTAATAGATCGGCGAGTTGGTAATCAGTCTTCACGAAGAATAATTCAACTGTACCATTTTCGACGTACTCTTTGATGAAGTGATAGCGGACTCTGATATGCTTAGTCTTTGAGTGATGAACAGGATTGCATGTTATGGCTATGGCACTTTTCGAGTCACAATACATAGTTATTTTATCGAAAGTAAAGCCATAATCTGTGAGTTGTGTTCTCATCCATAGAACTTGAGCACAACACGTAGATAGAGACACATACTCAGCTTCAGCGGTTGAAAGTGCAGTGCAATCTTGTTTCTTTGAAAGCCAGCTTACTAACTTTTCACCCAAAAATTGTGCTCCTCCGGATGTACTTTTTGCTGTAACTTGATCACCTGCGTGGTCCACATCTGAAAAGGTAATTAGATCAAATCCGGATTCCTTCGGATACCAAAGTCCCATGTGAATGGATGTCTTCAGGTACCGAAAGATCCTTTTAACCTCTTTGAGGTGCAGTTCAGTAGGCTTAGCCTGAAACCGTGCTAATAAGCAAACAGCAAAATGAATATCTGGTCGACTAGCAGTGAGGTACATGAGAGAACCAATCATGCTCCGATATTTCTTCGGATCAATAGGTTTCCCAATCAAATCGGCTCCAATTTTTGGTGAAGTTATCATTGGTGTTCCGACTGAGTCACAATTGTCCATACCGTGATTTTTCAAAATCTCAGTTGTGTATTTAGCTTGATTTATAAAAATTCCACGAGGGGACTGATGTATTTGTAAACCAAGAAAGAATTTTAGTTCCCCCATCATGGACATTTCAAATTTGCTTTTCATGAGATTTTCAAAATGTTTTGAAAGATTCGGATTAGTGGACCCAAAAATGATGTCATCCACGTAAATATGAACAATCAAAATGTCGTTTTTGCATTTTTGTGTAAACAAGGTAGGATCAACTGTTCCTTTGGTGAAATTGTTTTGGATAAGGAAAGAGGACAGTTCGTCATACCACGCTCTCGGAGCTTGTTTCAATCCATAGATTGCGTTTTTGAGTTTGTAGACGTAGTCTGGATGTTCCAAGTCGATGAAGCCTTCAGGCTGAGTCACGTACACTTCTTCTTTCAGAGTTCCATTCAAGAACACGGTCTTAATGTCCATCTGATAAACCGTGATGTTTTTGTGAGCTGCATAGGCTAAGAAAATCCTGACTGCCTCAAGTCTAGCTACCGGCGCGAATGACTCTTCAAAGTCTATCCCTTCCTCTTGTCTGTATCCTTTGGCCACAAGACGAGCTTTATTGCCAATGACAGTCATCTCTTCATCCCTTTTGTTCTTCCATAACCACTTGAAATCAATGACGCGAACGTCAATGGGTCTTGGAACCATATCCCAAGAGTCATGAAGACGGTATTGGAGAAGTTCCTCCTGCATTTCTTCTATCCATGCGGGTTCTGCCATTGCCTCACGAATTTTCTTTGGCTCGATATTGCTAATTGAGCAAAGGTAAATGCACAAGTCGCAATCGGTGGCAAGTTGGCGTCTCGTCTGAATTGGCCTTGAAGGTTCACCAATAACATGTTCAATTGGGTGGTCTTTTGTCCACTTCAGAGTAGAAGGATACCGTTGGTTAAACGTATGCGAGTTAGATGGTTCTCGTAAGCTTGAGGATGATTCAGCTGATTCCGTAGCAAACGGGTTTTCAAATAAGTCTTCATCTAACGTTTCATCGTTCTGGTTTTGGTTTTGCTCATCAACTGCTGGTAGAACGGGTGCAAGAACTTGAGTAGATGTAGATGATGTAGATGGAGTTGGTGCATTGGTTTCGACCGTTGTAGATGCATCTTCTGTTGGTGGTGGAGGATGATTTAGAGCGGGTGCAGCGGAATGATTATTCATCAACTGTTAGCCTTAATTGTTTTATTAAAAGTGATGGTCATTCACGTTTAGGAACTTTGTAACGTGTGTTAGATATCGTGATAGAATAGTCAACAGGCTCGTGGATTGGGCTAAGCTAAATGGCTAATAGTTAAGATAAGCTAGCCTTTTATTATATGTAATCCAATCCAAGTCCACGAGGCCCAAGGCCAAGCCCAAGGAAAGCCTTTTAGGGCAACAAGCCTCTTGTACTATAAATACCCCTCAAATGGTCATTTGAGGGGTGTGCTTGAAAGTGTGTGTGTGTGTTTTCTTCCTTTGGAATATACAACTTATTGTTTTCATCTTTATCTATCACATACACGATTTATAAACATCAAGTCACCATCTTTCTCATCTTATTTCTAAGCTTTGTTTGTGTTTGGGTTTAACGTGTTATACGCGTAACTTGGGTTACGTGTGTTGGGTTTGCTAGGTAAAGTGATAAGGTTGATATCGTAGTGGTCCTAAAATTGGTATCAATTGCCTAACAATGGTTTAGGAGTGTTTGGTTGTAGTTTTTTTGTGTAGTGGTTACGCGAAGTTTTCATTCTCAAGATTTACGCATAAAACTTTTATTTTTGCACTTAAATCTTCAAGATTCTTATGGTCTAAGGTTTATATAGTGTTAAAGATTCTAGTTTTGGCAAAAAGTTTGAAGCTTTACGTGTTTTAAATCGTTTTTAAACTCGTTTTGATTTCGTTGTTCATTTCTACGCGTAAGCATAAAAAGTACTTTGGGTGAAAAAGGTCAAAAGATTTGTGTTATTGGAGTGTTTTTAAGGCTGTTTGTGCAAGCGAAATTGTTTGAATCGTTGGAAATTTTTTACGAGTAAGTCAAAACCCTAATCTTACGCGTAAGAAAGTCAATTTTCTACGCATAACTTTTTGGTAACGAATCTTCGTGCAACAAAGGTGACTCAGTGCTTCCCTCACTTGGATAAGTGTGTGGAACACTTCGACTTTCGGATATCTTTTACGCTGTGACAGTGTAAAGGATTTTTGGTTTTAAACCAACTCTTACGCATAAGCAAAAAGCTTACGAGTAAGCACTCTACGCATAAGTTAACACTTACGCGTAAGGTACTCTACTTCTACGCTTAACGTTTACGCATAAGACTTACGTTTAACCTTAAGTTTACGCGTAACTTGGATTTCTACGCATAAGGATTTCTACGCCTAAGCTCTTTACGCATAAGGACTCCTACGCATAAGCATCCTACGCATAAGCACTCATCTCTACGCATAAGAACAGTTTTACGAGTAAGATTTTGAGCAAAACTTCAAACGGCTATAACTTTTGAACCGTAACTCCGTTTTCAGCGATCTACCCATCAAAACGACCGTGAGAACGAGGAGAATAGACCGCTGGTCAACCTTCAAGCCCTAAAAACGCTCCAAACAGAAGTTATTAAGGTTTTTAAGTTTTTCGACCAAATTTTCACTACAACAACCAAGCTTAATCGTCATCAACTCCTTTATCGTTGAATCGTTCCTACATCAACTTTATCATATCATACCTTCATCAATGGCAACTCAACAAGATATTCATGCAGCCGGTGCTGAAAACCGTCCTCCTATGTTGGAAAAAGGTGGTTATCTTCAATGGACAAGTCGAATGCTTCGTTACATCAAGACAAAACCTAATGGAAAATTGATGATAAAATCCATTCAGGATGGACCCTTCATACCTCGACAAGTCCAAGACCCTAGAAATGCTGATGCAACACCTCCCGTCCCACCATTTTTTCGTCTTCAAAAAGACACAGAATACTCTGAAGAGGATCAGAAGCAAGTCAAAGCAGATGACATGGCAATTCATATTGTCCAACTGGGTTTACCAAGAGATATCTTTGCTGCTGTAGACAGTTGTGAAACTGCTTTCGATATGTGGGAACGTGTTAGACGGCTTTGTCATGGAACTGAAATTGGTCAACAAGATACGGAAAACAAGGTGCTAACTGCTTGGGAGAAGTTTACATCTACTCCAGGAGAATCCATTGAATCCTACTATGGAAGGTTCTGCACTCTAATGAATGAGCTGATCAGAAACAAGTTGACACCCAGAACTATCGTGAGCAACATCAAGTTCTTGAACAATCTACCAGAAGAATGGGGACGATATGTCACTATTGTCAACCAAACAAAAGACTTACATCAAGTGAGCTTTGATCAACTCAACGATTTTCTAAAACAAAATCAAAATGAAGTGAATGAAGTCAGGCAAGAAAGATTAGCAAAGAATCATGATCCATTGGCACTCATTGCAAAGACTCAAACTCCAGTGAATACACAACAACAACCTTCATCATCTTCCACCAACAACAACTTGCAGCAATCCATCCCTCAACAACAAAACTATCCACCTGAACAACGACATTACCAAGAACAAGGAATCAATGATCTTGAAATGGAACCAGAAGAATCTTTGTCTCAAGTATTCTCTTTATTGGGTAAAGCATTCAGAGGTCGCTATTCCACACCAACTAACAGCAACCAAAGGATTTCATCAAACATTCGCAACAGGCAAATTGCACAGCCGGGTGTGAACATGGGTAATCAAAGACATATGGTTGGAGTTATTGGGAATCAGCAGGGATATGCTACTGGATTTCACATGGGTAATCAGGCGGTTCCGAATCAGGGTAATCAGATGGGTCAGAATGTTGGGAATAGAGCAGTGGGTAATCAGAATGGGAATGTTGCAGCTCCAGTCGTTGGGAACTATGGAAATGTGAATCAGGGTAATCAGGTTACGTGCTATAACTGTCAAGGAGTGGGTCACATGGCACGGAATTTTCCTACTAAGCCGAAAAAGAAGGATCTTGCGTACCTTCAGAAAGCTATCATGTTGGTACAAAAGGAACAATCTGGACTTCAATTGAGTGCTGAGGAACATGACTTCATGGCTATTATGGATGATGTGGAAGACCTCGAGGAACTCAATGCAAACTGCATCTTCATGGCAAATCTTCAGGAGACTAAGTACGACACTGATTCTGACGCACCTCCTGTCTATGACGCCAACGCAGTATCTGAGGTACCAATCATTGATCCATTCTATAACAATGTCATATTTGATGTGTTTACTCATGACGAACAACATTCTGTGACATCAGCACCTACTCATGATACATACCTGGACAATCCGAGTTGTAGCAATACTAACTCTGAAACTCCAGATGTGAATCCTAGTGGAGGCTGTGTGGCACAAAATACTGATACTGATGAGGAAACACGTGCTTATTTTGAATCATTAATCAATAAATGTGGCATTGAAATCGAAAAAGTCAAAAAGGTCAATCGCGAAGTTAAGGCCGCGAATGCTAAATTGACCGCTGAGCTTGAGAGTTACAAGGAGAATGCAAAAGCCTTTGAATTTCAGAAAAACAAAGAATCGGAATTAGAAATTGGTTATCGAAATTTGGTTTCTAAAGAACAACTTTTGAAAATCAAGTATAACACACTTGATGTAAATTTGAACTTAAAAATTAAATCTTTAAACAAGGAAATTTCTGATTTAAATAACCAACTTTCTAAACAAAAAAAAATGTTTTCTAATCTTGAAAAAGAAAAAAAGCAGTTGATTACTGATTTTTCAAAACGAGAAGATTCTCTTCTTGATGAAATTCTTGATAAAAATGAAAAAATCCAAACTTTGGAAAATTTGCTTCTTAAAACGGGTCATTCTGCTCAAACAATCAAGATGCTTTCTAATCAAGTAAATCTGCGTTTTCATACTACTAATAGAATGGAACTTGGTAACGACCCTTCTTCGTTCCTCAAGAAAGCTCAGAAATCCCAGAATGTGTTAAACAATGGAAATGTTTTGCATAAACCTATAATTGTTCGTGATTCTCTTGAAACGTTAGAACTATCTGAGGAGAGTAGATCAAAAATGAAACAAAAGAATCCGGAAATCAAACCTATTGATTATAACAAATGGAACAAAATTAACGGTATTACTTTTGTTAATCAAAAAGAAAAATCAAAGTTTTCCATCACACCAAGTGTTTCAAACAAAGAGTCAACACCTGTTTCAAAATCTGTTTCAAAACCAGTTGTTGTCTCAAATTCTCTTTCGAACATTGAACAAATGTCTTCAAACAATCCTTTTAACACAAGTGATGCGAGAAGTATTTTAGAAAATGTGAAAACTAGAATTGTGGATCTTCAAGACACTGTTAAAACTAAAACCACTATTACACCTAATAACTGGTTCTCTAGTTTTGACATCGAACAAAGAAAGTTTTTTGAAACTCAAATTGCCCCTCAGCTGAATGCCATCAGTGCAAGGGTAATTCATTTTGAACAAGCGTTTTTGAAAGAAACAACTGACTTTGTCAAGGACCATAAATCCCTGGTAAAGCAAGCTAATGAAAGTGTTGAACACATCAAAGTTTTGGAAAATTTAAATGATTCTCTCTTCGAAGATGTTCTGACTACTGATATTATGTCCATCATTTTGCAAACATATTCTGTTGAAGATCATGAAAGACTCCAGTCTGAGACCTCTGCAATTGTTTCAAAATATGAAAAAGCTCTTGAAAAACTTGAAAAAGAAAATATCTCATATTTTAAATAACTTGATCGAAAAACTGAGGAATGCAAGTATGACAAACTGTCGTATGAGCGTGCCTACTGTTAGGAATTAGAAAATTCCATAGTGAAGTGTCGGTCACCCCAAATGTTATCTAGCTTAAGTTAGCTCGTAGACTTGTCGTTAGTTTCGTTATTTAGTAGTTTATTTATTAGTTTGTAGCGTAGAATAGTTTAGTGCAACACCGTGGAGGAAGGACGGGTCTTTACCCACTGTATGCCTGATCCACAGGCCGATAGGAGGTCGTGTATTGTGTAAGTATAAATACCCCTTCCATCCATGGAAGGGGTGGTGCTTCTCATAATCTAACATTCAACTTTTGTGTAAACCTCTAGCAAGAACACCCTCTCTCTCTCTACTAACTCTCTAACTATGACAAACATGTATTTTGATCTCCCAAGACCACCCGAATCATCAACACAATAAATATTAAGATCCTAACAATTGGTATCAAGAGCCATGGTTATGGTGTTGTGTTGATTTGTGTGGTTTTTGTACCATGGTTATTGGGTTTCATTGATTTTTGATGGTTCGAATAGCTTTCTTAATACTGTTTATGTATCATTTTTTAGTCAAAAGATTATGTCCTTCTTTTTCTTGTGTTTAACTGTTGTTAACATGTATTTGATGTCAACTTTTGGTCATAACTTCACACGTTAATATCATCAGTTTTAAACATTCTTTTTACATGTCTTGTGTCAAGTTTTTGTGGTCCAAACAGTCGTTAGTAATATCATAAGTTCTTGTGTCAAGTTTTTGGTCATTAGGTCGGACTTGCGTGGTCAAAATGATGCACTTTTATGCTACTTTTTCTGGGTTTGATGCTATTCAAAGAATGGCCATATTCTTGCTAGCGAGTTGTCCCTTTATGATGTCCTGGTTCAATGTATTTACATAGCGACTTAAAGTAACGACTTGGTTAAAAGATGGCCTGGCGACTTGTTATTTAACAAGTCGTAGCGAGTTGCTTAGCGAGTTGCTTAGCGACTTGCTTAGCGAGTTGTGTAGCGACTAGGCTTAGCAACTTGACATGTAGCAACTTGACTCTACTTTAGCGATTTGATTATTTGACTATTGAGTCAAATAATATACTAGCGACTTGTGATGAAAACATAGCGACTTGACTCAAATATTTTGACCTATCGATGTGTGACAGAAAGGTAGAAGAAGATTGACCATAAACAACAACATATACCAGTACATCAAACGACTTCAGTTATCATTAAACATCATCAGTCGTATCACATTCGAAACCAGCATCAATCTATCCTAACGTCATTCACATCTCAAACACAAACCTAGACCAAGACTTGACTCATATAAACAGGATCTCAGTTTGGTCGTGTGAAAATGATACTACATCAAGACCTTCAAGGGTAGTAATTCACGACATAACATCACCGTCCCAACCATGATCAAATGTAATGATTTCTGATATCCTTTCGAGGTTTTAAACTCAAGTAAGTAATTATTATCATCAATCAAAATTGTGAAGACTTGCTTCAAAGTTATCCGAGCACAATATGAAATGGTCTTTAACAAGATTGCTAACACCATTCATCTGACACGGTACATCTCAAATCGAATATGAAATATTTGAATTGATCTCAGTTTTTCCTAACTCGTGGTTCTCAAAAGAAACATCAAGACTACTAAGAGTCTATAACACGAATTAAGAGCATCATCATTGACCAAGTTGTGTTTGATTAATTTTCGAATTTAAAGAAGTGATGTTAACAAATTTGTTAAACCACGACTTTGATTCGGTCATTCATTAACACCATATAAACGTGAATCATAATCAGGTTGTTGTATCTTAGTCTTACCTTTATACGAAGCTTCAAAAGGGCAGTCAATTATCTTTCTAGCCAACCCTATGGCATTGGTAACTTGCTCAAACCATCTCTGTGGCAAGCATATCTTGTCTATCAAGGTTGTTGAGAGAGGCGTGAGTATTGGTTGATGCATAAAGGATTACCGTGATGTGTGGATAATGATATGGGAGGCGTCTGATATGTATTTAAGGTTTTGAGGTACTACTGATTTTGTTGGAGATTAGGTTAAGTGATTGAGAGGATTTTTAGATGTTGGGGGCGGTGATTTTTGTATGATGAGAAATATTAGGGTTGTGTGGGATTATGAGTCTTTTATATCCTAGATATTAGGGCAAGTTTCTTCTTCGGGTTGTTATTCACATGGGCCTGAATTGGATGAAGGATAAAGTGTATATGTTTTATGGACCGGATCTTTATTTAATATGGGCCGTGTATTGGTGTTGGGGACGAATTTTGTACATCAGTTATGCCATTTTCTCATCATCTCTATTCAATGATTTTTAATTTATCAAAGGTACACAATGGTTTGAATAAATACGTTCGTCAAGCATGCGTTTGATCAAAATATTAACGTAGTACAGTGATTAAAAGTATGTGGGCTTGGATAAACAACGTGTCGGATTTGATATGTGTGCTTGGGCTTAAGTGTCTTCCGAAGTTCGGGATGTCTATGTTGGTTCATGGGTTTTTTTTTTGGACTATTGTACCGGGTAATATATCAATTGAATCACATATACCTTTAGAACCGAGACCAGATTAAATTGATTACTTGGGCAGGCTGATGATCATTCTTGGATATGTAATGAGAGGTGTAATTTGATGATGCGATTTGACGATCAGATATGGTGTGTTATGAGATTTGTTTGACGAGATAATGTGATTTGATGATGTGAGTTGATGAAAATGATGAGATTCGTTATGAGGTTTGAAATTTTGGTATGATGATGATTGTTGTTGTGGCATGCGGGTTGATACACTGGTGTATACATTTTCACGATGATTATTATGACAAGGCTTGGCTTGAATTGATTAAGGTTGACTACGGAGTTGGTTGGACGGTATTTCTTATTTGGATTTGAAGTGAGGTTTCCCGGGCGTGTTTACTTATTTTGTCTTCCTTCTTTCTTCCCTTCCGTGAAGATGACTTGTTTGGGCTTTTATAGAGTGTGATAAAGACTTGGCTATTTAGCTACGTTTGTGATTCCTTTCTCGCTTAACCCACAACGTAGCTATCACTTCGGTGTCTCACGCAGTTGAGGATATGTCAAGAGGTTTTGTACATTGGGTACACCGTTTCTTTTTCACGAGGATTAGTACAAGTTTAAGCAACAAATCTGGGGAATTCTACTTCTGGATCTAGTTTGGTATATCGGGTTTACTTCTCCATGTGGTCACTACAATAGCTGTCAGAATACGTGAATGATGTGTTTACCAATGTGGTTACTGGATGATTGATTGATATTATTGATATTGGAGATTGAACCGCTAATGAACCGCTGCATGTTCCCCTAAAACAGATATTCACTGAAACCATAATTGTCATAACACATTCAAGCTGATATTGTTTACGGTTTTGTCCTGATTTTGTAAAATCCCGCGAAAGAACCTATTTCTCGGTTTAAATCATTGACTTGTAAAATCCCGTGACAATGGAAACATCCTGGTATTAGTCAAGTGCATTTCCGGATCTATCCTACGGTTTATTCTTGGTTTTGTAAAATCCCGCGAAAGAATCTATTTTTCGGTTTAAACCATAGAGTTGTAAAATCCCGTAATGATGGAACCATCCTGGAGAAAAGGAAAGTGTATTTCGAGATCTTATTTGATGCTGGTGCTACAGTTTCTGTTTCGAAGAAGGGATAAAAGGGTGTACTTCATGAATTGGGTGTGTGTTTGGGTTGTTTTCATGGCAGTTTGGTTATTACAAGGTTTTACGGGGTTATGTGCTGTTAACCATGGTCGGGATGAAACCATTATCAAAGTTCGTTTAAATGTCAAAGGAGGCTAGATTTGAGCAGTTCAGAAGATGTGACAACGGCGTTAATTCAGTATTATTTATTTGATGTTGAAGTGAAATATCACGGGTGAGTGTACTTAGTATCTGAAGGTATCGGGGATGGTTGGATGAAGATACTTCGAGATCCTTGTTCAAGCTTATTATCAAAAATGAAGACATGGAAATCTAGTTATTGTTGGGTGACTTTTACCTTTTCTTTTACCACTTGGGGGAATTGGGCTATTATCACCTCAAAATAACTATCACTTTAAGGAGTTACGTTGTAGTGCTCAGTGTCACATTCAATTGTGGATTCTCAAGAGGTGATGTACGTCTTATACTTGATGGTTGGTTGGTTGAGGAGTATAGAGTACTTAGAGATTCAAATGGGCATGAAGTCTCGGCACCGCTCTTTGTTACACATGTGCAAGTTTATGTCACGAGTTCGGGTTAGTTTACTTCAAGGTCAAATTCATCATATTGGGTTATCTCCATCAACTGTCACTACAAAGAGCCTACTGAATGATAATGGGGTTGATTACATGTTTTGCTAAGAGAGCTGAGAAGAGAGAGATTATGACGTCTGTTCACATCAGTTCAGGCCTCGTACTCCAAAGAAAAGAAATGTGTACGTTTCAGTGCGCATTATCTTCCGAAGAAGAGAAATCTTCTTATGACGTTTGAACACAACAGTTCAAGCCTCGTTCTTAAAGAAAAGAAAAGTGTACGTGTCAGTGCGCTTTATCTTCTGAAGAAGAGAAATCTTCTCTATTATGACCATTCTCATCAACATGCTTCATATTTTTTCCATGCGCTTCAGTCATTAAGTGAACCGGGCTACTGTTGATTGTTTTCTGATTCCACTTTCTCAACTATAATGGCGATGACGACATACTGTGCTGATTTTGCGGGGGAGAAGTGTGAATAGACTACAAATGGATAATGTTCACTTATTTAGTCAAGAATGGCATCTCCGTATGCAATTCTTGAGGGGGAGAAGAAGTGTGAATTTTTTGCATGGTTGATTGATATTAGAGAATACAAATGGTCATACGGCTCCAAACTCATGTAAGAACCGAGCTTCTTCGTATCGGGTCATCTTCACATGGAGTTTCTCTCTTCTAAGAGCCGTTGGTTGACATCTTCACTCGGATTGATGAGTTTATCGACAAAGTGCTTCCGGTTAATGCTTCACGTATACATCAACATGATGATTCCGAACAATCTCTCTGTTCTTGTTTGATGTGATTGGTAGTTTGGTGTTACCATCTTGTGTGTTCGTTGCGGCCTGATTGCTGATTTCCTTGATGAACATCTTTCTGTTCTTGTTTGATTGGGAGGGATTTTAGTTAAGGGGATTTGCAAGCTGTAAGTTAATTGGGATGCTTTTTGGTGGGATGCTTTTTGGTGTGAGTTGAAGATGTTAACTATCTATTCCCCATCTGAACAATCTTGAAGAAGGTCGAGTCTACAGTCTGTTCTACATTTTCTGCTACATGTTAGAAGACTAAAGACGAGTTGCATTTAACGATCTAAAGACTTCTTCTTAATCTGGGCATTTATCAAACAGATTGTCGGTTTAGGGGAGAGCACTAATTGGGAGAAAGTTATAAGTCAGATTCAATTCCCAATTAGACTTGCTCATATTCTTTAGCAGTGACTACTCGAGACGTTGATATTGACTATTGTTGGACATGTGACACAAGGTGATTACTTCGGAGTTAATCATTTATCACTTATTTGAGATTGAAGTTAACTTTCACAAAGGCGTGTTTTTATTTGATAACTTGCTCGGGCTTAAGAATTTGAGTTGAAGACTTGGTTTATCTAGTTACCAGCAGTCGAGGTGGATGGTTGAAGACCTGGTTAACTATCACTATTAGGAGTTACTTTGTTTTACTCAGTGTCACACGCATATGACGGTGTGGATAATCGCAAGAGGTGTTAATGTCTCATACTTTGTTTGGGTAGTGAGTACTTAGAGATTTGCTTGAAGCATAAATTCTCTACACCGTTCTTCCATCATTAGGTGCAAGCTTAAGATACAATTGTGGGGAAGTTGACTTCAGTTTCAAGTATGGTATAGCGGGTTTTCTTCTTCAGTGGTCTCTTCAAATTGTCTACATAAGGGTTGATAAAAATAGTCAGAGAGAGTCTTCAGCATGTTGATTCTCACAAGAGTTCAAGTGTTCTTCTCATAAAGATTTCAAGTATTTGGGCTTATACTATGTTGCTGACTCTGAAGTGTCAAAACCAGCAAGGAGAAAGGAGACTCACATATAAACACAAAGCGAGTAAACTTGATGAACTTAATTCTTCTAAGTGATTGAAGATATCCCGGGAAGACAAATGTTATTACCGCAGAGAAACTCAAGGTTTGACTCATGACGAGTAAACTTGATGAACTTAACTCTTCTACGTGATTGAAGATATCCCGGTAAAACAAATGTCATGACCGCAGAGAAACTCAAGGTTTTACTCATGAAGGCTTTTGTGTTATTATTCCAACGACGTGGGGGAAGAGATGGAAGAGTTAGTTTCTGAAGATGAAAGAGGTACACAAAGTACGTGATGATCTCGATGTTATCACAATCATCAGAGGAGAGAGAGTTGTGTACATTGGGGGCTCAGCTGTTTCACTTGAGGGCTTAATCAGTGATTCAGAGATATAATCACTTATTCCGGAGTTGACATCCGCAGAGATTGTCATCCGCAGAGATAATCAGTGATTCGGCCTGCTTCTTCAATGTTATCGGTTGTTCTCTTTTTGGGGAATGTGTGTACTTCGGGTCCTTGAGCTTCATACACATTCATCAGGGAAGAAAAATGTGAACATGGGAAGGTGTTCTTCATTCCCCTCATGATGTGTATTCGGGAGAGTTCTTGGATATTGGTGTACTTCGGGTTCTTGAGCTTCATACACGTTCATCAGGGAAGAAAAATGTGAACATGGGAAGGTGTTCTTCATTCCCCTTATGAAGTGTATTCGGGAGAGTTCTTGAGCGTTATACTAAGAGACGGACTGCATCTTTTCAACTACACGGGGGAAGTGTTCTCTTGACACCTTTTGGAATGGATCGCTTCAGACTTCAGTGGTTATGAAATTTGAGAAGATTATTTATGTGTGGGATGATACGTTGCTGTTCTTATGGATGATATAACCCCAAACGGAGATTCTCGATTATCAGTCTTAAAAGGAGCAGCGGGATTTATGATAATGGTGTGCTTCTCTGTGCACCTGGCTAAGGAAAGCTTGATATAGAGCTTCGAATCTGCTCATCCAAAGGATTTTCGGTTTGGGGGGAAGCTGCCAGAGTCTCACTTTCAGTTGGTTCAATTTCTTTCTTCGATTCAAGAGCCCTGGAAGCTTTGGTGGTGAATGTTTAAGAGTTGATGACTTCTATCTTCTACGACGTGCTGCTCGATATCCTTATCTCGGTACTCGTATCATCATCTTCTTAACCATATCATCTATTCTATCCTTGTATATATTTTTCAGAAAAGCAAAATACAAAAATATAAAACCAGCAAAACCAAATACAAAAATAGAAAACCAACAAAAAGAAAATAGAAAAATATAAAACCTTCAAAAAACCCATAAAAATCAGAAAATTTCAAAAATACCAAAAATATGTTTTCCTAGACATGTCTTCTGGTATCGATAACATCTACGGTCTTAGAAATGTCATTCAATAATGGCACGGGACTTTAGATGAAGTTCGAGCAGGAGGTGTAAATATTTCTTTCTAAACATGTCACAAACTATGGCTTACAGTTATTTCAGACTGTAACCCGCGCTTCAAACTATGGCTTGCAGTTACTTCTGACTGTAACCCGTGCTTAAACAATGGTTTGCTATTATTTCAGATAGCAACCCGCTCTTCAAAAGAAAGGAAAGTGTTGCGCTATACCAATTTTTCAAATATTTCGTGCACTTATCCTAAAAACAAATGAGGAAAGTATGTCGAAGGACTGCTGTTCCTACACAAATGTTTTTCCGTCTAAAATTCTTCAGAAAAATATTTGTTGTATTTCAAAATGGTGGTTAAATGAGTTGCTTGAAAAATCAATCAGGATCAGAGTTTTCGTATTAATTCGCAAAAACTCAGTCGATGACTTCAGCACTCTTAAACTTTTCACAAAATGAATCATTGATTGAGGGGGATAATGTTTTAAAATCTATATCATCTAACGGGCTTTCTTAATTATCCTAATATGCTTAATTAAAAATGATGTTAACCTATGTTGAAGGACTAGGTGCCTAGGATATGATTGCTAGGATTAGATGATTAGAGTTTGATGTACACATTATTCCCATACATTTATATGATCTGATTGATATGTTACATTGACTGTTATTAGTCAATTACTGTTTGGGTGATGTCGACCACCATATATATGTATGTATGTTCACTAACGTATGCAGGAATATTGGTATAAGAATGTTCCCGATCCGGATCCCACTATTGATGATGATTGGATGCCGAAAGGAAAGGGTAACTATATCTTGGGTTGACATATGAAGAAATGGAGCTTAACTGGACTTCTATGGAGAGTTGGCATGAAATGCAACGTAAGAGGTCTTACTGCATCAGCAGATGGTTTTCTTCAGCAAGTGAAGAAACGGAGCTTAATTGGACCTCAGTTGGCATTCAAAATCCAACGTAAGAAGAAGTCTCACTGCATTTGCAGACGGTTTTTCTTCCAACCCTACAACAACAACAACGGAAGCTTCTCAACCACTAACGTATCTTTGTGCAGGATACCTTTTTTATACAATTTTGAATAATTTGAATAAATTGTTTTGAAAATGGAAAATATTGTTTTTGAAAATATATTGGACTAATTTTTGAAAATCACCGGACTTCATGTTATCAAAACCTAAGTCACTCAATTATTGACTTCTGTCATGGATTGAGGAGGAGAGTGATTTAAAATAAAATATTTTCAAACGATGTTTCTTCACAAAAGTTCCGTCTTGTACGATAATAAGTGGTGATATAAAGATTTAATGTTATGTCATGGTATGATTTTTTTTCTTTAGAATCAAGGTCTTTCAAAATGAAATTTTTTCTGTTCTTGTTTGATTGTGAAATTGTTTTGTTTTACTTAAAAGATCTCTTAAAACAATCATACCTGACACTAACAATCTTTAATGTCTTAAAATGGTCCTTATCTGTCATCTTTCAAAATTAAATCTTGCCACGTCTTTCCCCAAATTTTTCTAAATGACTTAAATCAGTTGGGATCACAAATCTCAAATGGTTTGATATTTCTGATCGGGGTAGAGATCGTGATTTAAATCTCAAATCTGTTTAAATGGAATTGGTTTTAGTCCTTTAAAGGCACTCCTGCCTCCATGTGCCAAACAATTTCATACACAATGCACATGTTGAGGAGGAGGATTTATCCAAAAACATGATGAGTATTTAAACCAGGCCACATATTCTCCCATGTTTTATAAACCGTATTAAATCACTTGGGATCCAAAATCTCAAAGGGTTTGATATTTTTGATCGGGGGAGAATTTGTGATTTAATAATGAAATTTGATAAAAGGTGATCGTTTGGATTCAATTGTGCAGGCTGCTCTCTCGTATGTGCTAAACGCTTTCGAATCTCGAAGCACATATTGAGGGGGAGCAAAACCATCGAGGTACAAAAGTTTTTTAAAAAGAGATTATAAAGTACCTTGATTATGTTTTCAAATGGTTTTCTTAATGGATTTTGTGATTGTGGATGTGCTTCAAAAGAACTCTTGCCTCTATGTGATAAAAAATGTTTTCAAAAATCCTATGCACATATTGAGGGGGAGAATTTTACCAAGAAAATCAAATGGCTTTTTCGTACGAAATTGTGATCAAGAAATTATTTCAAAGAAATTATTTCAAAGAACTCTTGCCTCCATGTGCCAAACAATTTTATATCATATGCACATGTTGAGGGGGAGCATTTCTAAAATGATCAAAACTATTAAGGTACATAATGCTTTGATCTCGTATCACAAGTACCTTGATTGTTTTTCCAAATGATTTTTCAATTGGTTTTAAGGAAGAATGAACTGTACCAAAAGACCGACCAACTTACTTTATGTGGTGTTATAAGGATGGTTAGGTTAGGTATTTGTTCCCACGATCCGCCAGAACCGGAGGGATCTACCCAGGGACAATCCACTAGATAGTGTAGAGTCCTTAGGTATATTGAAAAAAGGAGAAAAGTGAGATACGGGAAGAGTGCGGACTGAGACAGAGCTAGTACTGGAATAAACCCAACAAGGTTCTAGTTATGAAGTCTCGGTAAGCACTGAAGGGGTTGAAGAATGAAAAAGAACTGAATGTGAAAAAGGGTGAAAAGAAATAGCCCTCCATCAATTCAACTTTAGGGCAGTAACCGGGTTCAATTCATATGCTACTGGTGTTTACTAAGGTAACATCGGTATTGAAGACAAGACGTCATGGACCCAGTGACGCACTGCACTTCAACTTTCCAAACCACTCAAGTTCCTCTTAAAAGGACTTGTTTCATTCTCACGGGGAACCGACATTATCTATCGACTTTCTCTTAGAGATGGTTGATATTGAAGAAGGAGACCCTCTCCCTAGTCTCCGACACAGGAACCAAATATGCACGATTGAGTCTAGAGCCAAGAGATCATCGACAATATCTCGTTAGGACACAAAATTCATGAAGACTTGCTGTTTCACACAATGTGGAAAGTAAGTATATATTAATTGTCCTACGCATTATCCTTGTGGTATTGCCAGAACATCCGAGTGATATGAAAATATTCACGATGAAGATGGAAATCCTTCTAGAGCCAACATCAAACAAGCTCTTGGTGGGTGACATGTGAGATCTTCTCGTAAGATCAAACTTGTGACAACTGGATAGAAACGATGGGGAGATTCAATCTTGAATCAACCTTGGTCCAGGAATGGAATTGACGAATACTTTTGGGAAAACCGTTCGATGTGCAAATCTTCTTTTCTCTAGCACGTCGAATGTGTATTCATTTCAAATTCAAAAAGTATCTCTGATTGAAAAATATTTTTAGAAAAACCGTTCGATGTGCGAATATCTTCTTTTCGCTAGCACGTCGAATGTGTACTCATTCTCTAATACAAAAAGTATTTTGATTGAAAATTGATCTTTCTCATAAAACCTTCGTCGTATTGCAAAAATCTTTCTTCAAGCAATACACGATTGTTTTTCAAATCATTTTTCATCAATCAGTGAATCTCAATTCGCTGGTTCACTCACTCCGTGTTGTCTTCTTTGAGACGTTCCGGTTTGAGAACAGCTAGAACAGCTGCGAAACCCTGTCAAGGAGATTCTTAGGAATCCTACCTGATCACAGGCAGTACTTGTACTGATCAACGGGGAACCGTGGGCCGTGTACCTCAATTCGACGAAAGTGATCAAAGACACTTTCGTGTGTTTTATTGCTGACTGTTGTTTGCAGGTACATTTGGACGGTTGCAGCTGATCAGAATTGAGGAGTCAATCCAAAGCCGCATGCTCACAGCAACCACACTTAATTTGAAGAAATCATGACTGGTGCATATTTACATAACCTGGCTCTGATATTTCATACTATGCTTATGCTTCGCTGCTGCAAATATCATGAACCAGTAAGGCTTCCGCTACTCTGATGGAAAGATGTCATGATTCAAAAGTGTGAGCATGTCGGTCCAAATGTCACAACATCACATGAAGGCAACACAACTATGGATGATCCAGAGAGATTTGATGTGGATGATGATCTCAAAGAAAGCTCGAAGATCATCAAAGATGTGGATCAGTTCAAAGACCTCCACTGAAAGTACAAATCAATGCGGACTTTGAAGTTGCACTACAAAAGCACAAAGATTGCGGAATTGAAGAATTGAAGTCTACGAGCTCAAGAACAATGACAAGAATAGATTGCTAGGATTCGAAATGTAAAACATGGGGTGACCTCCCTTAGGGGGAGATTGTTAGGAATTAGAAAATTCCATAGTGAAGTGTCGGTCACCCCAAATGTTATCTAGCTTAAGTTAGCTCGTAGACTTGTCGTTAGTTTCGTTATTTAGTAGTTTATTTATTAGTTTGTAGCGTAGAATAGTTTAGTGCAACACCGTGGAGGAAGGACGGGTCTTTACCCACTGTATGCCTGATCCACAGGCCGATAGGAGGTCGTGTATTGTGTAAGTATAAATACCCCTTCCATCCATGGAAGGGGTGGTGCTTCTCATAATCTAACATTCAACTTTTGTGTAAACCTCTAGCAAGAACACCCTCTCTCTCTCTACTAACTCTCTAACTATGACAAACATGTATTTTGATCTCCCAAGACCACCCGAATCATCAACACAATAAATATTAAGATCCTAACACCTACAATGACATGAAAGCGAAAAATGATCTTTTGAGGGCTCAGCTGGAAAGTCAAAAAGGAAAGGTAGTGGAAACTGTGATTAAAAAACCATTGACTGCGGAGAAAGCAAATGTTCCCAAACCGGTTTCCAAACCAAAAATGTCTGTTTCTATGCCTCCTCCAAAAGTCAACGAGAAAAATGTTTCATCAAAACCAGTCACTCCACCTGCCTTGCCTAAACAATACGTTGATAAAGGTAAAGCGGTTATTGAGAAACCAAAAGTTTTAGCTCCTGGCCTTTTTAAGATGAGTACCACTAATGCGTCTGCCTCCACATCTAAAACTGTTAGGAATTAGAAATTCCCAGTATTAAAGAGTCGGTCACCTCAAGTATATGTAATCGTTAGAAAGCTCGTAGTCGTAGTTCTTTTAAGTTAAGTAGTAATTTAGTCAAGTAACACCGTGGAGGACGGACGGGTATTTACCCACTGTATGCCTGATCCACAGCCCGATGTGTGGCGATTTATGTAAGACTATAAATACTCTCTACCTTCCAAGGTAGAGAGTTGGAGCTCATAATAATATCTTTCACTTTCTCTCACTAAGTTCCCTAAACCTCTAACTTTCTCTCTCTAGAATTCCATCTATATGCTACTTTGTGTTATGGTTTGATGTGTATGTGAAGAGTTATATCTTACATTATAATTTTCAGTTTAATTGTATCAAACTTAAGTAAAAGAATCATTGTACTGTGCTTTTAAGTCTTAATTCAAGTTTCTACATAAGTTTCATATTATCATGGTTACTGTTGCAACATTTAGTTTCAAACTCTTGTTTCCAAGCTTCAAATAGCTTAATTTTAAGTCCAAACAAGTTTATTTAAGCTTCAAATAGCTTTTTGTAAGCTTGGAATTCAGTTTCAATCAATATTGGTCCTTGGTCAACGAAAGTCAACTGTGCAGAGATTTTGGTTCAAACAAGCATGGAAATGGTGACAGGTTGATGCAGTGCTTGGAATGGATTGGGTTTGGAATAGAATAGTGGTATTGGGTTTGGTTTAAGCTGCAAAACATGCTGGACACTTGTGAGTGTTTGTCTCATCTTCATTTTTAATTCAGTTTTCATATTGTGTTTTTGTTTGAATTTGTGGTCATCAATAAGTTTAAACCTGTTTAATTAGCAGTAACTAGTATAAGTAATCTCAGTTTAAGTAAGAATATTAGCTAAATCATTAATGAGCTTAGTTTAAATAGCAAATCTGTCACAAAAGTGGTGTTTGGATTTCTTGGCAAATAGGTGTTAGAAGGCTATGCAGAAGTTAATATCAGTTGCTCTACATTTCTTTTGCCATTTGAAAACCATATTAGTCAGTTATTTATGCACAAGAACAACCAAAGTCAACATCACCTTCTTTCTGTCTTAACTGCATAACTGCTAGAATTTTGTGAAATCAAAAACTTGTTCAGTGTTTAGAATACATAGATAAAGCTTTCTTCAGTTTCATTTCATCATTAAATATCATGTTCAGTCCATAAATTAAGCTTAAAGTTCATGAAAGTCAAATAACCAACTGTTGTCAAAAGTCAAAAGTGGTTAAAACCAGTTTTTCCAAATCTTAGGTGAGGTCTCATTTGTTACTACCTTGGTCACATGCCCTTGATCTTGTGGATTTGAGAAGTTCAACTGGTCTAGTTTCAATAACTGGTTTTTGCAAAATTTGTCAAAAGCTTTTTAAGCCCCAAATCAGCTTGTCAAGATGGGCTTATATGCCCTGTGCACAGGACACTGAACTGCACAGGTGT